>BMAC01000073.1:1763212-1838267 GCA_014905375.1 Phtheirospermum japonicum
AAGGCCGCTACTCCGCCATAGAAGTCTCCGTCACCGCTCCTAACCTCACCTCCGACGTCCGCGGCTACCCTCTCCCCCGCCCTGAACTCATCTGCCAAGTAGCCAAGATCCTCCAATCAAAATCCTCCGCATCAACGCCGGACCCCTTCCTCGACCTCTCCGAGTTCTTGCAAACCATAAACGTCACCCCAACGCCGTCCGAGGTCTCCGAAATCCTCAAATCCCTAAAATCCCCAACCCTAGCCCTAGAGTTTTTCCACTTCTGCCCCTCACATATCCCGAATTTTCGACACGATGCTTTCACCTACAACCGCATTTTGTCGATTCTCTCGAAATCGTCTCTTCCCGACGGGATTGATAAAATGAATGAAATTATCAATTTAATGGAGAAATTAGGGGCCGTTGGCAACATCTCCACCGTTAATATATTGATTGGTGCTTTTGATGGTGTTGATGGATTGCACAAGTGTTTGGACTTGTTGAAGAAGTGGGGACTGAATTTGACCTGTTATACCTACAAGTGTCTTCTCCAGGCCTACTTGAGAGCAAACGATTTGCATCGAGCACTGAAGGTGTATGGAGAAATGCAGAGGAAAGGGTACAATCTGGACAGCTTTGGGTACAACATGCTGCTCCACGCCCTTGCTAAATACGAACAGGTTGATTTATGTGAATCGTTGTCTAGCTTTTGTTAAATTTGAGTTTTGTAGAATCTAATGGGCTGATATGCTGCAGCATCTTGGCAGATCGATCGGGCTTACAAGGTGTTTGATGAAATGAAAAAGAAGCACTGTGAACCCGACGAATACACTTACACCATTCTCATAAGGATGTTTGGGAGGTTAGGAAAGCCCAACGAGGCCGTAGCTTTATTCGAAGAAATGCTATCAAAGGGTTCAAAACCCAATTCAATGACGTACAACACGATGATCGAGGCATTGGTTAGGGCCCGAAGGCCGGACAAAACTATGATCGTTTTCTCAAAAATGGTTGAAAACAATTGCAGGCCCAACGAGTTCACGTACAAACTCATTCTCAATGGTTTGGCCGCCGGAGGTCAACTCGGTAGGTTGGATGAGGTTGTAAAAATATCGAATAAGTACATGAACAAGTCAATATATGCGTACCTTGTTAGAACACTAAGCAAACTGGGCCACGCGAGCGAAGCCCATAGGTTGTTCTGTAATATGTGGCGTTTTCACGATAAGGGAGATAGAGACGCGTATCTATCTATGTTGGAGAGCTTATGCAGTGCCGGTAAAGTTACTGAGGCTATAGACATGTTGGGCCGGACCCACGAGAAGGGGATTATAACGGACACGTTCATGTACAACACGGTCTTATCAGCTCTGGGAAAATCGAAACAAATACCCCATATTCTCGATCTGTACGAGAAAATGAAACGAGATGGGCCCACGCCTGACATTTTCACTTACAATATCCTGATTTCTAGTTTCGGTCGAGCCGGACAGGTTGAGGAAGCTGTTAGGATTTTCGAAGAGCTCGAGAGTAGCGATTGTAAACCGGACGTTGTGTCTTACAACTCATTGATTAATTGTTTGGGCAAACACGGCAATTTAGACGAGGCCCACATGAGGTTCAAAGAGATGCAAGAAAAGGGTTTGAATCCTGATGTCGTAACGTTTAGTACGCTGATAGAGTGTTTTGGCAAGACCGATAAAGTCGAGATGGCGCATAGCTTGTTTAACGAGATGCTTGACGAAGGGTGTAGTCCGAATTTGGTGACTTTTAATATTTTGCTAGATTGTCTCGAGAAATCGGGGAGGAGTGCAGAAGCTGTTGACTTGTATTCGAGGCTTAAGGAACAGGGGTTGACTCCGGATTCGATCACGTATGCGATTCTTGAGAGGTTACAGAGTGGTTCACAGAGGAAACATAGAATTCGGAGGCAGAGTCCCATTACTGGTTGGGTTGTTAGCCCATTAAGGTGATTCGGGCAAAAGGGTAAATTACAAAAACTACTTCTGAAGTTTAGCCTAATAATAAAAAATCCAGTTATCTTTAACAAATACCCCCTCAAAAGGTGCAATTTAGTCGAATAGAAACAAATTTGAAGGGGTTATATGTAATTTTAAAAATTGTTAGGTTGTTTTTTCATAATGAGCCTGATTAACCTCGAGGGTATTTTGTAATAAACCTCAAGGCAATTGTTGCTGGTGTATTATTGTGTCAAGTTGTATTCAGTTTCATGCTTCTGGGAATCCTCTGGTTTGCAGTCAGTCGAGCAACGGAAAATGTGTTTTCACTGAAATTTGGCACTGTAGTGAAAATAACGCATGTCAATTTGATTGTGCATGCCGATACGGTATTCTAAAGGTGTATTTGAGATAGTCATCGACAATGGTGATGAAGCTCGATTCAGCTAAAGATGCGCACTCATTTGACAATTTGATGAGAGTATGATAAGATTGATTCTGCCCTATTAACTTGGGGAGGGTGCAAATTGGAAGTATTTGTGGTTTTGGGCCTCTTGTAGGATTACGTTATACTCATGTAATGTGAAATGTAAGAGGTAGAACCATGTATAAGCTCCTTCTGCCGGATGATACTTGAGGCGCTTGGAAACGAGATTTTCTTTTTTCCCTCGGTCAAAGTTGGAAAAAAAAGTATCCAACAATCGAATGTTTATCACTTTATATTTTCTCTCACTGACCAAAAAATCCATACTTTTTCTTTTCAAAAAAAAATTCTCCTGAATCGCTTTCTTTCTCTCCACCGCGGAAACCCAAACCACCAGCAGTCCAAGACTCAGCCACATCATGAAACCAGTCCGGCCCCAAAGCCCGATCGAAACCCTCACCATTTTCGGCAGCCATATAAACTCCACCGCTGTAAATCGTAGCGCCTATCAATCACTATTTTTTTTTCCTAAACCCATCGCCATCTAGGTTTTCCCCAAACTCGCAGCCTGAAACCAGTGGGCCTGAAATCACCTTCGTTGCCCAGTTGCCGGTACAACTTCGCGAAGTCTTCGATTTGAGCCACCGCCACCGTAGATTCACCACCGCCTGCAATTCCAGCCGCCGCCGCCGACCCAGGAAGAAGAGGCTTGCGGTCGCCGATTGGCTGAGGAGGCTGTTGAAGTAATCAAACAATAGTAGTATTAATATAAAAATTGACCTTTAGTGAATTTAGAATGTTACTCACTTAGATTTGGGATCCAAGCTATCAACAGTTTTAATAAAATGTTACTCACTTAGATTTGGGATCCAAGTTGACCTTTCGTGAATTTTAGAATAAGTATAAAAATTTGGACTGTAAATGTACTCGGGGAAGGCGGTTGGAGGCGGCGGCGGCGGAGGAAGCGAGGATGGCGACGGCGAGAAGAGAGAATGTGAGGGAGGTGGCCATTACAAATTTTTTTATATCCAATCACTTATCATTTATCATATAAATCATACCCAATCATTATTTCACCAAAAAATTTCATCTCCCTAAAATATTTTTTTTCACTATTTTCTAGTAAAACGAAACGAAAGGATTTGAAAGGATATCCAATCGCACCCTTAGATTTTCGATAATTGCGTACCTTCTATTTTCATCTCCTATTTTCTTTACATTTGATGATGATTTTGTTTTGTTTTCATTTGATTTATTAACCGGGAATTATGTTTGGTTTCAGAAAATAAAACAAAAAACAAAAAACAAAAAAAAATGTAGTTATTTAGAACTACAATACGAATCTTAGACCTGTAGAGGTATTACTCTCGGGTTTTGTTAAATACGAGTAGCTCACCAAGAGCAAAAGAGTATGAGAATGGAAATAAGTTTTGTCCCGCCACATAAAAAAAATCCAATCCCGCAAAGTCTTACTAGAAAAGGCAATTATTTTAGCGGAAAGGAGCACAATAATTTTGACTTTCAACCATGGTTCTGAAAACCGGTTCAACCGGGAACTGGTCATCACACCAGTCCGGTTTTTATATTAAAACAGGCGGGCTTGAAAACCGGTCAAACCGGTTGAACCTGTAAACCTGTACCGGTTCAACTATGTTTTTTTTTTTTTTTTTTAAATTGCTTTCTTATTTTTATATTAAAAAGAAATTGACTTTTTATATTAAAAAAAATTGACGGGTCTTTTTTTTTTTTGAGTACAAATAAATACAGATTATGATTGTTAATTTTATTTCATTTTGAAGTTATTGGACTTGTAGTGATGATATTAGACTTGATCTATTTTATTTTATTTCATTCAGAACAATGTTTCAACTATCTTTGTACACGAGCCAAAATTCTTTAGAGTGAGTCTCCTGTGTGATGGCCACATGAATCTTTTATAACATGACAGAGTCCAAATTCACATTCAACCCGAATCCGCTAAACCAATTCGAGTATCATATATAAATTTAAAAAGAAAAAGGCCTTCCTCTCCCTACTCTCTCTCTCCCCTCCCACTCCACCGCATTATTTGGGGATGGTATATTATCTGACACGACCTATCGAACAATAGATACAATTTGATTTGTGCTCCAATAGTTGGCATTAACCATCATCGGAGAATCGTTATGTTGGGTTGTGCATTTTTTGGATTTTTGATTTTTTAACTTTTAAAATTCATATATATTTTTTTAATTTTTCCCTATGTTTATTTATTTTGATTTTTATTAAAGAATCATTAGGTAAGTGAGAAAATAGAAATAACACTTTAAATTAATTTGAAAAAGTTAAAAATAAATTAAACTCGAACAATTTAAAATATTTGAAATAATATTAAAAAGATTTTAATTAGAATATTTAAAAATTTTGAATTTTTTTTCTCTATTATTATAATATTTTTAAACTGTATGAGGTTAAATGAGAAAATAGAACTAACAATCTGAAATTCGAATCAATAAAAAAAAATTGAAATTGAACCATTTAAAATATTTGAAGTATAAATATTAGAAGAATATTTGAAATTTTGAAGTGATGTGAGAAAATAGAAATAATACTTTTAATAAATTCAAAAAATAAAAAAAATAAAGAAATTGGACTTGAACTATTTTCAAATATTTGAAATTAAAACTTAAAATTTTAATTTCAAATAATTGAAGATAGTTGCCTACGTGTCTCTTACCTTAGAAATCAAAGTTCACGTAGTTCTCACTTACTTTAGGATTTGTGGGTGGGGAGCGGTCGTACTCATTCATTTGCCGACTCGTTGCTAGATCCCATATCATAATACGTCTCGCTCTCTTCATCTTCACTAAGAATACACTACAAAAAAAAAGCAATTTTCGAGGGATTTTCCCCTCGGTTTTGAGACAAAATCCCTCGATTTTGGGCAAAATCGAGGGAAACATTCCCTCGAAAAAATCCTCCTCGGAAAATTTTTCCAAGGAAAATATTCCCTCAGAAATGTTAAATCGAGGGAATTTTCGAGGGAAACATTCCCTCGGAAAAATTTTCGTGCAACCCTCGGAAAAACCGAGGGAATTTCTGTCCCCTCGGTATTACCGATGGTACGTGCCCTCGGTTTTTCCGAGGGAAATGATTCCCTCGGAAAACCGAGGGGAGAGTTTCCTCGGAATACCGAGGGAATAAGTTCCCTCAAAAAATCGAGGGGTGCATTTTCCCTCGGACTACCGAGGGTAAAATTTTCCCTCGATTTTTGATATTTCTGAGGGATTTCCGAGGGATTGTCCCATCGGTTTTTATTTTTTTTAATAATTTTTTTTTGATTTTTACGAGGGATTACCGAGGGATTGTCCCCTCGATTTTGATTTTTTTTAATAATTTTGAATTTTAATTTTAATTTCTGTTCAATTATTAAAATTCCCAAAAATTTGAAAAAAATTATTAATGAAAAGACAAATAAATAAACTAATTATTATAAAAATATTTGAGAATTTAAGAATTATTACATGCGTTCGACACAGTAAAAAAGTTTATATGAAAATCAAATTGTCCTATGGATGGGGAGGGGGGTACTGCTGGAGACGAGCATAAAGTTCAGCCATCTAGGCATCCATCCGCGCCTGAAATTCCTCCTGCTGCCGGCGCTGCTCCTATTGCTCCTCTCGCTCCTTCGCACGTCGTCGCTCAGACTCGGCGTATTACTGCTGCATCGCCTCGAGCTCCACCCTCTGAGCCTGGACCTGCGCCTCGAGCTCTCTGAGGTGGGTCCTATCAGCCTGGGAGGAGGTGGAAGAAGAGCGGCCTGTGAAAAAAACCCTTCGCAGCAGCCACCACCTTCCCATACGCGCCAGTGCCGTAATGTCGTCCCTTGCTCAACCCGACGACGTCGAGGAAAATCCGGTCATGGTCAACCTCGCTACTCGCCTCCTGGGAATATGACGCACGTTCCTTTTCCTGGGTCAGCTGTCGCTCGTACTCCTTCTAAAATACAACTCGTTATTAAAATTCTATGTTAAAATCAAATAATAAGTTAAAAATAAGAAAGAGACTCACATTAATAGTACTAGATCTCGTATCTATCCACGCGCCATCTTTCTTTTGGTGCGTATGTACAAAAAGATCGTAGCACTTAGCCGGCTCACCCGTCTCCCGCTCCTGTATCCAAATAGAATTTTCAAATAATTAATATTAAAACTAAACAAATAAATATTATATTATTATATTCTAAAATTACTTACGATATCCAAAGCATAATCGATACTAGATCTAGCCCCCCCGTGTGCTTCGACATCCCAGTACRCYGCCCAYCAGGCTCGCTCCTCCTGTTCCGGCTGCACTGCTCGGATTTGGCCTTGTTCTCGYGRTTATCCCACTCGACCTTCCAAACCCTAGTTGAGATGCATGATATATAAGATGGTATAAATTATATGTTATAAATAAAAAATTCTAATTTAATAAGAAAACATATAATACAATCGTTTACCTATATACCTCCTCAAGGAGGCAGTTCGACATCCTACCACCATGGGAAGCAATATACTACTTATACTCGTTAAGCTACCTCCCGTAAATCTCCTCGATCATCGAAAAAAATACAGTGTGTATCTGTCTATCACTATACTCCTCCGGGTCCTAATAACAACCCCCTGCAAATTAAAACAATAATTACAATTCAATTGGTACATATGATTGTGTATTTACGGTAAATATTAACAAATTTAGACATAAAATAATAATTACCTTAAATCTCCAACCAGAACTCCTTAGTCTCCTTAGGGACAGCCATATAGCACCACCCGACGGAATGGAGCTCCTTCTCAAAGATCCCACGGAGTATAGTGGACACCTTGCCCTGTCTGCTGTGCAGCCTGTATTCAATTGTGTTTTTTTGTTACGAATAAAGTTTAATCATAATTATAATTACAATTTTAAAATCATTGATTTACTTACTTCTTCCCTGCAGTATAAACCTGAACTCCACCCATCTGCGGTGGGACCAACTGCCGTCGTGACGGGGTCTGTGATGGACACGCGTCGGACGGGGTCTGTGTGGTGTATGCGACGTCGACGTCGGGGTCTGCATCGGGGTCTAATAAGGTGTCTGATCAGTACCGAGACCCATATAGTCAGTGTCGGAATCAGCTAAACGATTAGCCGAAGGAGTATCTGATCGACCCATGCTACTGGAACCTCCTCCTCTCGGCATCTGATAAAATTACTAGATAATAATACGAGCATTTTACAAAATACTAGTATTACGAGAAGAATGAGTAATTCGAGTTATGATTTCTAATGCTTCTATCCCATTCAAGAACGTGACACTTAGTAGTATGCATTATCTTAAAATATGTATTTTTCTTAGATTCAACACTTCGGTAGCATCTCCCCCCAGTTCTCGTAGTGCACGTATATTTCAATGCACCCGAGAACAATTAGAGAGATGCATAAACTGAAATTTCAAAACTAAAAAAAAAATAACATACACATAAGATAACCATACTACAAGTCACATTCTCAAACTGTCCAAAAATGGAAAAATTCGGAATTTAGTATCAAACTCTATATTTGATACTAAATCTCAAACGGGTCTAAGGAATATTGGAATAATTCGAAACTTAGTTTCAAATTTTTCTATATGATATTAATTCTCAAACAAGTGATCAATATGCATCGCGTCACTTCGCAAAGGTTCCAAATAAGCAGTTACCACCGTCACATTTTTTAAGAACATTTTGAAAACTTAAATAAAATCGCGTGACACCTTATCACGGTTTTAGAAAAAAATTTGAAAACCCGCTATTGGAGGGACAACACCTCCCGACCGGCGCCGTAACCCACGTCAACATCTGACGGTATACAACCAACAACACCAATGACAATAATATATATAAACAAAATTAAACCTCGTCCGATCACCACGGCCTCCCATGCATGAACAATATATACAATATAATGGGTGCATATATGCATATATCACAATATTTCTAAATTGAACCCTAATTATATAATTATTCCTAAATTGAACCCTAATTATATAATTATTCCTAAATTGGACCCTAATTAGGAAATTATTCCTAAATTGAACCCTAATTATATAATTATTCCTAAATTGAACCCTAATTATATAATTATTCCTAAACTGAACTCTAATTATATAATTATTCATAAATTGAACCCTAATTATGTAATTATTCCTAAATTGAACCCTAATTATATTAATTATTACTAAATTGAACCCTAATTATGTAATTATTCCAAAATTGAACCCTAATTATATAATTATTTCTAAATTGAACCCTAATTATATAATTATTCCTAAATTGAACCCTAATTAATTGATTATACCTAAATTGAACCCTAATTAATTGATTATTCCTAAATTGAACTCTAATTATGTAATTATTCCTAAATTGAACCCTAATTAATTGATTATTACTAAATTGAACCCTAATTAATTAATTATTCCTAAATTGAACCCTAATTAATTGATTATTCCTAAATTGAACCCTAATTAATTGATTATTACTAAATTGAACCCTAATTATGAAAATCATTCCTAAATTGAACCCTATTTATGTAATTATTAATTAATTGATTATTCATAAATTGAACCGTAATTATGTAAGTATTTCTAAATTGAACCCTAATTGTGTAATTATTCCTAAATTCAACTCTAATTATAAATTAAACCTAATCCTAAAACTAACCCTAATTATATATTAATCCTAAAATTAATTCTAAAACTAACCCTAAATTAAACCCTAATTCTAAAATTAACCATAAAATCTGAATTACAACCCTAATTGCAAATCCAACACTACTTAAATCATAATTGAAAATTAAACCCTAAATTGTAACCCTAATTAAAAATTAAACCCCATAATAAATTATAATTACAAATTAAAAAAAAATTAACACATACAAGTAATATACAAAAATATAAAAAAAATGAAAAACAAATCCATACAACGTACCTACGGACGACGACGGAGACGGCAGACGACGGATTGGCAGTGGCTGAAGGTGGTGGAGGTGGCGACGAAGTGGCAGTGGCTTCAGGCGGCTACGGCGGTGTCTTGAGCGACGACAGGTGAGCTTCTTGGCGATGGCAGGGCGACGACGACAGAGGACGGTGGCGACGGCGGTGGCTTGCCTAGGCTCCGTCTTTTTTTTTCGTCTTCTTTCTCTTTTTTTTTGGGTTGCGCAGTAGTGAAACTAGCGGCATGCCCGCTTGTTTAATTAGGTCAATATTTCCGAGGGAACACAGTCCCTCGGAAAACCGAGGGAATTGAACTCCCTCGGTTTTTTCTATATTTTTTATTTTTTTAATTAAATAAAACTGAGGGAACATCAATTCCCTCGGTTTAAAACCGAGGGAATATCCTTTTCTTCGGTTTCAAAACCGAGGGAATATGTATTCCCTCGATTTTTACTATTTTTTTTAATTTAAAAAAATCGAAATAAATCAAAAAAAAAATCTAAAAAAATAGGATTTGTTTCTGGGACGCCGAGGCGCACCCCTCCCTGCCCCGGTCGTAATTTCTTGGGATTCGTTTCTATTTTTTTACTAATTTTTCTATTTTTTCGAGTTTTTTTTTCTATTTTTCATTTGAAATCGAAAAAAAAAATAGAAAACGCGTACTTAACGATCGACGCCCGACCCCCGTGGTTCCACGACGCCGAGACGCACCCATCGCCCCTCTCGGCAAAATCACGATGATTTGTTGCTTCGCGTTTCCAATCGAAGGAGTCGATCGATCGATCGTATCTTGTTGTTGGTCGAATCCCACGACACGTGTGGATACGCACGTGTTCGTTGGTATTTTTTTGATCGAAATCAGGTCAAAACCACCCCACGTGCCTAAGATGATAGGATTGGTTTCGTTTTTACTATTTTTCTATTTTTTTTCTATTTTTTAAAAAAATTGAATTTTCGAGGGATATCTAAATCCCTCGGTTTTAAACCGAGGGATTGGACATTCCCTCGGTTTTATACCGAGGGATTTAAATATCCCTCGATTTTTATTATTTTTTTTAAAAATAAAAAACCGAGGGTTTGTGGTTCCCTCGATTAACCGAGGGAAGGCTGATTCCCTCGGTTTGAAACCGAGGGAAAACACTCCCCTCGGTTTTTTGTAATTTTTTAAAAAATAAAAATAATAAATTTCTGAGGGATATGTACTCCCCTCTGTTTTTCCGAGGGTTATGTTCCCTCGGAAATCCGTTGGTATTGCCTTCGGTAATTATGGCGGCAAATATTGGCGCCGCAATACCGAGGGAATATTTGTCCCTCGGAAAAAACCGAGGGATATTCTTGTCCCTCGGTTTTTCCCTCGGAAAATACCGAGGGGAATCACTTCCCTCGGTTTGTCCCTCGAAAAACTGCTATTTTTTTGTAGTTTTGTTTTTTTCTTTGCGTCGGTCGGTGTTGACTCATGCAACAATATTTGATAATCGAGATTGTGAGGTCTAATGTTAGATCTCCGCTGGTCCAGCATATACCCCCCTTCACTAAATATTTGAGGGTGGGGGGATCTCAACTTTTTAAAATTGTTTTGTGAAAGTGTCGGATTTTAACGTCGTTGTTGCTCGAGAACGAGGTTCTCCAGAAGGATGGCTTGGAGGCAAATCATCGTGCTCCACCTCCTCTTGATTGGACATTTCTTTCACTGACAAAGGCGGCGGCGACTCGATAAGTTCGATCAATGTCAGTATCACTCCAACTCGTCAATATCGATGGAGTTGGGATTGTAGTCACTGACCGAAGGAGTATTGTATTATGAAAAAGGATGGACATTGGCGTCGTCATCGAGTGCTGTGCTCTTCCCCGGCTCGACGAGAACGAGAAGAACCTCCACGACTTGCCATTTTTTACATAGATTAATACAAAAAATAAGAAAGAGTAGTAGGATAAAGTAGGATTATAAATTTAGAATTAACTAGAAATTAAGAAATATGTTTAGAATTATAACACTAAATTTAAAACTTTAAGGCTTGATAATTAAAAAAGCTTAGTAAATTACTAAATTTGCAAAGAAAAACAATGTAGAATAGAGAGACGACAGTTTGGTGTGTGAGAAATGAGTTGGGAAAGATGTGTATTTATGAGTGGAGAAAAAAGGTTGAAGAACCGCCGATTTTGGACAAAACATGCCGGTTTCGGTTCAAACCGGCTATTTGATCCAATGGTTAGCTCATCTGAAACGTTGATGATCAACAATCACTTAATCATGATCATTGATTTCAAATGAGATTCTGACCACCCCCAACGAAGACAATTGAATCGCCGGTTTGAACCGACGATTGTTTTCTTTTTCTTAATTTCAAACTGGCGGTTTGAACCACCGATTTTCGGTTGGAAAAACCCATAAACCAAAACCAAAACCTGACCGCCATTAAAGCGGTTCTGCTTTTAATTCGAACTATGGTCAACGGTTATCATAACCGTTGACCGCCGATTTGAACCGGCAAAACAGTTTTGCCAGTTGGGGCAAACCGGTGGCTATCTCTACTTTTGACACGTTAAAATGCATTCATGACACGTGACTCATTTTACATGGGGCCTTCCAACATGATAACAAATCTTTTATCAAGATTTGTGGAGTTTGATATTTATTTATGTAATTTTTTAATATGATATTCTTTCTAAGTACTTTATGGATACGTACTATGGAAGTACTTTAATACAATGAGCCAAAGTTAATATATGGATTCTAGCAATCGTTGCGATTTAATAATATATTATTAGGGGTAAAAAAAATACAGGTTAGAACTTCAAATACCAATATTCGAATTGGTTCTTATATATTTTCGAATAAGCTTAAGCATAAGAATTGGTTTGTATATTTAATGAATACAACTAAAAATATGTTTGATGAGCCGAATACAAACCTATTCAATTATTGTGGAGTTAAGAATCAGTTTCGTATCTCGATTATTTTGGGACATTGCGCAGCAAGAGAGAGATTTGAAAGAGATTTACAGCCAATAATAAAAAGCTTTTCACTATTTCATTTCAACATATGGTTGCCTTTGCTAAGACAACAATTATCAATTGATCACAAGCGCACTGATATTTCCACTGGTAGACACTGTAAAAAAAAGAAGGGCAAATTCATCGAAAGAGATAAAAAGAACAAACAAAGGAACCCTTAACACCTTGGTAGACTCATACTTGTTCGTAGAGAGAGCATCAAGAAATAAGGGCAATGCCCTGGAGAATCAAGCTATCTGCAAGAATCTGGTTGGCAGCCTCAGATGGATGCACACTGTCCCAAAACACATACTGAGTTGCATTAGGACAAGTGCCTATTGACTTGGGATTGCACAACAACGATGTTGTCTCTACTGTTCCTGTCCCACAGCACCCTCTTGTTGCTTCTGTAAAGCCTATATATACAAAATAAAAATAAATGACAATTACAAGAATACCCTTGTTCAGTTTAAATAGCTGCTCCATGGAAATACAAACCTCAGGGGTGTATTTGTATTTTTATAGGCAACTTTCTTTTTTTTTAGTCTTATTATTAATTTGATTTTTTAATATTCTTTTTTACCATTTTTCTTAGGATCAGCAACGATGTCGTATAGGGGTTTGAAGACGTCGAAGACGACGATCTTGAGGCCCGAAAGCTGCTTCTGAAGCTCTGTTGTGGCAGAGTTGATCTTCTTGTTGAATTGCTGAGCATCGGTGTTGATTCTGGAGACGCAGCCGCTTTCGTGCCAACCGAATATTGTTCTTGCTGCGGGTAGACAACCTAGTGGTGGAAGTGAAGTCACTCCTATTCTCCTTGCTCCTAAGCCATGTAAGTCCTGTCCCAAAAACATAATCAAACAAAATGTAAGAGATTTTTTTTTTTTTTCCCTCCTTTCAGTTTTTGAAACTTGATGTGCGAAAAGATTGGTGATAATTTGGGAATAGGAAGTAGTTATAATATTTTGTACTAACATGTAATTGATCATTAGCTATATATAAATATATCTTTCCCTCCTGAAGGGATTCTTGATTAGAGTATTTAATTACAAAAATACCCCTGAGATTCAATATAATTATTAGAACTAGGAAGAAGAAAACTCTTTCAAATTACAATGTAGGTGTTTGTTATACTATAAGAGGTATTAATAATTTTCAAGGATAACTCTAGTTTGTTTTTTTTTGCAATTAGGCTAAACTGCAGGGGTAATTTTGTAATATTCTTGAATATATAACAAACAGAAGAGATTCATATTGTATTGTTAACGATGCAATAGTATTATTACCTTGATAAAATTTGTGAAAATGCCGACGAGGTACGAGGAATACTGATCAGGAGTGTAGGCCTTGTTGAGGAAAGGGTTAATATAGTAATTTTGGATAAAATCACTGCTGCCGGCAGCGACTAAGTACAGTGCATCCTTTATAATAGATGCTGCTTGCTTCTGACCTGCAACCTTTGTTAGTTTAGCTTGGTACTCTTTATAGTACTGCAATTGTTGTGACAGTGGAATTACATGCTGCAAAAAAGAATAAAAACCACAATTTATATATATTCAAAAAGAAATCCTGTTTTTGATAATGTATATCAGAAATATAATTTATTTTTTATTTTTATACACTTAGAAGGGATGTGTGGTCATCATATCCAGCACCAGCAGAGGCAAAGTTAGCTCCTAAGAGAAGGCTCTTTCCTGATGCCTGTGGGCTAAGATAAGCTGGGGCGAAATTTGTAAATCCCAGGGTCTCGGCTGAAAATAACCAAATTCATTAGGTTAACAATGTCATAAAATCTAATTATGAGGGTTATTTACTATATTACCCCTGAGGTTTAGACTGAGTACACGTTTAACTCGGTTATCTTTCAAATTTGCAAATACCCTTTCACATTTTATTTCTCTTTTACAAATTATAAAAACACCCAACTATATATATCCCTTAAAATTGCGACACACTGATTTTAAAAAGTATTTTTATTTTAAAATCTAAATAGTTTTTGTAAACAATTCAAAAGTTACCTGTAATATCAGTGGCTAGTTTTCCATTGCAAAACCTCCCAGTGGCCTCCTTATTCTTGAAATCCCTACCATAAGGAGGATAATTAGCCTTGAAAATAGTATGTATATAATCATTATTTCCCACATCCACAACTGAGTCCCCAAAAGTGATTATTGCAGGAACTAGTAATGTGGCATCCTGAGAGTTAACAGAAATGCTAAAGGCTGCAATAGCAAATGCAAATGCTAAAACAAATCTCATTTTTATTTTTATTTTGTACTCAAAACCTTAATTTTCTCAAGGTTCTTTTGTCTTGCAAGAGTTTTTATTCAAGAGCTTATATACAAGTATAAGTTGAGTGTGCTGATAAGTGTTGAATAAAGAGAGAGGATGAGCGTTGGGATTGCCATTAATGATTTTTGCTCAAAAAGTAGTTCTGCGGCATTAAAAGCTTTAATTTTTGCGCACCTTTAATAAATGTACCTTCTGCATGTAAAAAAGTCCTCAAGCTTGTACACATACTTTAGAGAAGAAAACAAGAAATGAATACTTTTCATTTTCTTACACTAATGTATATGACAAGTGCACTAGTTATCTTAATAAAAAGTCATCCATATATCTCTAATATTTTGCACTTTAGCACGTCAGATTTCTAGCCCTTTATTTTTGGCGAAGTTGTTTTAATTTATCTATTTTGGTTTAAATTGTCAAGTTTACCCTTACTTTCACTCCTTGCCGAAACTACAACCCAACGTCTAGATTATTTTCGGTGTACATTTTCGATGTTGAGAAATGTACCGGAATAATTTCTTAAATAATTGTCCAAATAATGTTCAGGTCAAAATGGCTGTAAACCAAGTCTTTTCAAAATGGGGCTAAAAAACATATTGGCGAAAGATAAAGGGCTAGAAAGTCATATTAACACTTTCTACTATGGTCAACTTGCGAGTTTAATATTTTATTATTATGTTTAATGTTTTTTTTCTAAGAAACGCAGCGGCACTTATATTTTACAGAATTGTAAAATTGCAAACTCAAGCATCTTGAGACTTAAAAGCGCTATATTATCCTAATAACACCAAAAGTTTAGCTTATTAAGAATCGAGATCGGATTGCCTCGATCTTTTCTTTCGAACCAAGTTGACTTGAGATCGAGATCGCATCACTTCAAGTCTTTCTCCGAACTGAATCGACCTGTAGCAAAACTGTTAGAATATATAATACATATATTCTATATTTGTATAATCTCCTATTTTGTAAAGGAGTTTATCTTGTGAATATTTTGCCATATTCTTAGCTAATTAGCTTCTAATTTCTTGGCTAATGAAACTCATTGTATATTGTATATAATCTCACATTTCTAATGAGAAAGGTAAGAGATGACATTCTTTCATGGTATCAGCCTTCTTCGATCCAAATTTCCCTAACAAACACCTCTCTTTCCCTATATTCTTCTTCTTCTTCCGCTGCACTCTTTAATGGCCGAACCAACTAAGTTTCATCCTGCTCTAACTATCACCAATGTCAAAGTCCCTAATCCCTATAACATTGTGTGCGGAGCACGGTATGTATCACTCTTGGGCGGCCTTGTTCAAGGTTCTTGTTAGGATTCATGATTTACATCACCACATCATCCCATCTACGAAGGAAAAGGAGATAACCTCCTATGCCGCATCCAAAGATGCAGACCCAGCCTTATGGAAGCGTCTTGAAGCCGTGGTACTTCAGTGGATATATGGGACTATCTCCACGGATCTCCTTCATGCTATCTTGCTCAAAGACACACCGCTCAAGGGGCATGGGCTTGTATCGAATCAATGTTTCAGGACAACAAGGCATATCGGGCTACTCATCTTGAAGAAGAACTTGCGGACCTTGATTTTGGAAATTTCTCGTCGATTGATAGCTATTGTAATCACAACAAATCATTAGCTAATCGCCTTGCTGATGTTGATGCCCCTCTCTCCAATAGCAGATTGGTTCTCAAGCTCACGGCCGGGCTGCCTGAGGCCTATGCCGGGATGGTGGATATCATTCAAAATCAAGAACCATTACCCTCGTTTGAGAGTTGCCGATCTCGTGTCAAGATTGCGGAGCGGACCATCAAAATCCGCTTAGCGGAGGAGGGTAATTTCGGCAACCAATTTGCTCTCGTTGCAAGCTCCGGCAGCCACCACGGCTCGGACTCCAACACCTCTGCTTCCTCTGCTTCATCCCGATCGAACTCCAAAGGCAATAAGAAAAAGAAGTCGAACACAAAGGCTTCTGGGAAAGGCCGTAATGGAAATGGACAGGTGGCCCAACAACAAACTGGGCTTGTGCCATTTAATTGTCAGCAACAACCATGGGCCGCATGGGCTCTTTGGTTGCCTAAGTGGCCCAACCCGCCACCATGTCCATACCCTGCTGCCTCTTGGGCTCAAAAAACCGCTGCTGCTTCTAATGCTAGGCCAGGTCAATCTGGGCCTGGGATCTTAGGCTCGCGTCCACAAGCCTACAATGCTGTTTCTCCATCCAGTAGCTACACACCTACGGACATCGAAGCAGCGATGCATGCTCTATTATACTCTCAGCTGGATGGTAATTTCTATATGGACACCGGCGCTACATCTCACATGACTGCGGACCAAGGTATTTTTTCTTCTTATTTCAATTCGAGCATTAAAAATAATAACATTGTTGTGGGTAGTGGACATCTAGTTCCAAATGTTGGTCATGGTAGTACTACTTTGCCTCACCCTTACCCCCTTTTCCACTTGAAAAATGTATTACATGCTCCTAAATTGATTAAAAATTTAATATCTGTCCGTAAATTCACTAAAGATAATTCAATTGATGTTGAACTTGATTCCCTTGGTTTTTCTGTTAATGACTTACAGATGGGAGCCAGACTAGTGAGATGTGACAGTACCGGTGACCTTTATCATCTCTTCTCAAACACTAAAGACACTCCTCCAGTTAATAATTCAGCTTTTACTACTATTTCATCCGATCTTTAGCATAATCGTCTAGGACATCTCGGTGATGCAGTTCTTAGGTCTCTTAGTAGCAAAAATTTTATTGATTGTAATAAGGCTTGTAAAACTTTTTGTTCCTCATGTCCTCTTGAGAAACATTCTAAGTTACCGTTTTATGATTCTATGTCGCACCCTGCTTCTCCTTTTGATATAATTCACAGTGATCTTCGGACTTAGCCTGTCATGAGTTCATCTGGCCATTATTATTATGTTCTTTTTCTTGATGATTACAGTAAATTTCTGTGGACGTTTCTTGTTGCAAAGAAATCCCAAGTCAAACACTTTAAAAGACCTTTTTCTTGACCAATATTTTCATTGTCTAATTCGTACACAATATACTCGGGATATTAAGACCTTTCAATGTGACAATGGCACGGAATATGTTATTGGCACTTTAAAAGAGTTTTTTTAATAACCATGGCATGCTTTTTCGTCTCTCTTGTCCTCATACATCACCTCAAAATGGAAAAACCGAATGCCACATAAAGTCTATAAACAATATCATCCGGACCTTACTTGCTCAGGCTTCTTCGCCTCTCTCTTTTTGGCATCATGCATTAGAAATGGCCACATATCTCCTAAACATTCTTCCAACCAAAGTTCTAGGATTTAAGTCTCCAACTCAAATTCTATACCAATGTGATCTCATATACTCAGAATTACGTGTCTTTTGTTGGTTATATTTTCCTCTCTTCCCATCCACTTATATTCACAAATTGTAAGAAAGGTCCACTCCTTGTGTATATCTTGGTCCCGCTCCAAATCATAGAGGCTCAAAAATGCTATGACATGTCAAGTGGAAAATTATTATTTATCATCATGTGAAATTTGTTGGAACCGAATTCTCTTTCTCTAAGCTTCACTCTCCTCAAAAAGATGACTATAATTTTCTGGATCTAAATCCCATTTTTCATCACTTGCACCACCAAAGCATTCCTCCTCCAAATTTAGCGCACCAAGCTGAGCCAACTTCTCCTCCTAGGCATGTGGCGTCAACAGACCCCCAACAACCCAACTTCGACTACTCCCTCAGGCCCACCTCCGCCTCATCACTCTAACGCTGGGCCTCCTTCATCAGGCCTGCATCCTGCACCCGGTACTGTTACATTGCACGGCCCGAACTAGCAGCTTAGTTCACCCTCTTCTTCTCTTATGCGAACTGGGCCAACTCACCAGCAAGCCCACCATCCCTCCCCAGACCGGCATACACCCATTCCCATCCCGTTGCCTGGACCTACCCCCCATCAAATGACAACTAGTGCTAAAAATGGCATCTACAAATCGAATTCGAAATATTTTTCTAATTTTTTGGCCATGACTACCACTAATATATCTCCCTTGCCTAAAGACCCAATTAGTGCTATTCGTGACCCGAATTGGAAAGATGCAATATTAGATGAATTTAATGCTCTTATTGCTAATAAAACATGGGAATAAGTACCGAGGCCACCAGATGTGAATGTAATCAGGTCTATGTGGATTTTTTGACATAAACGAAAATTTGATGGTTCTTTTGAGAGGCATAAAACCCGTCCTATAGGTGATGGGAAAACACAGCAGCAGGTGTTGATTGTGATGAGACTTTTAGTCCGGTTGTCAAACCGGCTACTATTCGTACTGTTCTTAGCATTGCTATTTCTAAATCTTGGCCTATTCACCAATTGGATGTCAAGAATGCTTTCTTACATGGTTATCTCAATGAAACAGATTATATGCATCATCCCATGGGTTTCTGCGACAAAAGTCACCTTGATCATGTGTGTTTACTAAAGAAATCTCTCTATGGCCTTAAACAGGCTCCCCGGGCCTGGTATCAGCGTTTTGCAGATTTTGTTACCACTATTGGTTTTTCTCACACTAAATCTGATCATTCTTTATTTATTTACAGTCAGGGCTCGGATATGGCATATATTTTGTTGTATATTGATGATATTATTCTTACAGCTTCATCAGATCGATTGAAAAAGCACTTTATGGCTCTCTTGGGTGCCGAGTTTGCTATGAAGGACTTAGGTTCTCTAAGCTTCCTTTTGGGGATTGCTGTATCCTGTGATGCTAATGGTATGTTCTTATCTCAGAAACAGTACGCCACAGAGATCATTGAAAGAGCTGGTATGGCTCATTGCAGCTCTTGTCCGACTCTTATTGACACCAAACCAAAACTTAGTGCTTCAAATGATTCGGCTTATGAGGACCCCACCAAGTACCGCAGTTTGGTCGATGCCTTACAATATCTTACTTTTACTAGACCTGACATATCTTATGCAGTTCAACAGATTTGTCTTCATATGCATGATCCCAGAAACGAGCATATGAGTTCTCTTAAGCGCATTCTCTGCTATTTACAGGGCACTTTCTCTTATGGTCTACACTTGTATAAATCCCCAATCAACAAGCTCATTTCTTAAACTGATGCTGATTGAGGATGCCTGGATACTAAACATTCTACTTCTGGCTATTGTGTTTTTATAGGTGACAACTCCATATCTTGGTCGTCCAAAAGACAACAAACTTTGTCACGTTCCAGTGCTGAGGCAGAATATCGAGGAGTAGCTAATGTTGTTTCTGATTCTTGTTGGATCCAAGATTTATTACTTGAACTTCATTGTCCTATTCATAAAGCTACTCTGGTTTATTGTGACAATGTGAGTGCTGTTTATTTATCAGGAAATCCGGTACAACATCAGCGTACCAAGCATATTGAGATGGACATTCATTTTGTCAGGGAAAGATCACTAAAGGCGAAGTACGAGTTCTACATGTTCCCTCCCATTATCAGATCGCAGGTATTTTTACGAAGGGCCTCCCTTGTATTTTATTTGAAGATTCTCGAGACAATCTCAGCATTCGTCAACCTTCCGTTTCGACTGCGGGGGTGTGTTAGAATATATGATACATATATTCTATATTTGTATATATCTCCTATTTTGTAAAGGAGTTTATCTTGTGAATATTCTGCCATATTCTTAGATAATTAGTTCATAATCTCTAGGATAATGATACTCATTGTATATTGTATATAATCTCACGTTTCTAATGAGAAAGGCAAGAGATGACATTCTTTCAATACGAACCGAATCAACCTGAAGCAAAACCTAAATCGGATAGTTGCGATGTAGGTCCTCCGACAATCAAGTCTTAAAAGATATAAAACTGGTGGAAATGAAATAATAGGAAGAAAGTAGGAATAATACAACTTAACTTTTTGAATATGGCATGTGTCCATATATATAGAGAATGGGAGACGTGTTACTCAAACTAGGGTTTACAATTCTTATGGCCAGAATTAGGAGACCCAAACCCATCAGTATTCGATTTCCTTTCCTGACTATAACTCGAGTATTTCCCCAAATACGATAGATATTATTACCAAATCAAGTCATTCGTCTCGCGAACCTACGATACCGCAACTCTCTAGGCCCAATAGACATCCAGAGCCTTCGAGATCTAAACAGGTCTGAAGAACCTTCAAGAGTAAAACAGATCTCTAGAACCTTTGAAACCAAAATAAGTGTAAATTGGTCTCACCTGACCTGACTTGACCCAAAGTCCTTGTGACCTCTAAGAGATCCGTCTTTCTCACACGGAACTCACCCAACCATTTTAATCAGATTCATCTCAAGCTCACCCACATATAAAGCCTAGACCAAAAATCAATATCATCTAGTTCCCCCTGTTTTATTTGATTGAGGTAGGAAATCAAGTAGAATTGAAAAGACAAGATGTTTATGTGGAACCCAAAGATTACTCATGCATCATAAGTAGTATTAAATACACCCATAGCCACCCAACAAACAACCTTTGGTATTTTGAAACCACATCATCATTATGTCCCATGAGGACAGATGTCCTCTCCCTTTCCATAGAAATATGTCAATGATTATGCTGGTGGGCCCAAGAAAAAAATGCATGTATTTAAATTACAATATTATATTGGATAAACCTAGACCGCCACTTCACATTTTACAATCCATCACCGTTACTTCACATTTTACCCTTCTTCAAAATTTACTTTGCAAATTTTACCAATTTCCAACTGTTTATGCTCCACAAGTTCAAAAATACACATATCCTACCAACAGAAGTTCAACGTCAACATCCTTCACACAAATGGGTAAGTCTTCCTCTATAGTTGAGCAATTTATTCCACACGCCTATATCAATTAAATCTAGTAATTAGATTTGTTCATATCACTATGTTTTCATCAATTAAATGCTTATTTTATTTTACACTTATCCTTTATGATGGTGGCTCTCACTTTCTTTAAACCTTTAGCGGCCTCTTCTATCACCCACTCTCGAAACCCTGGAAGTAACCATAACATAGGGAATTCTAGCAGCTCGTAACCCTCTTCCGCAAAAATATCGCTAATTTGTAAGCATAGGAAACATGTTAGTCCCAATACTAGGCTTATAAATGAACCCGTGGGTGATGCAGGCTAAGATGAACTGGAAAGAGGCACCCGCCTCCACCAACAATCTATTTCATCCTTTCTATAGAACGCTTTATCCCCCAGTAATTCCCCTTCTTCTTCGGCCTCATCCGAATCCGACTTATTAGTCCTCAACCTTGTCACTTTGGTTCCCTAAGTGGCTCACCCACTACTTCCACCATTCCAAGCACTACAAAAAAATAGCAGTTTTCCGAGGGAAAAAATCGACGGACTGTAAGTTCCCTCGGTATTTTCCGAAGAAAATTTATTCCTCTAGTTTTTTCATTGGAAATACGGCGCCAATTTTTGCCACCAAATATACCGAAGGAAATACCGAGGGATTTCCGAGGTACTTATAACCGATGGAAAAAAACCCTCGGTTTTTCGAGGGTACATATGACTCCATCGATTTTTTGTTATTATTATTTTTAAAAAAATTAATAAAACCGAGGGCAAGCTCGTTGCCCCTCGGAAAACCGAGGGTTTTTTGCGACCCTCAGTTTTGTTTTTATTTTTATTTTTTTTTTTAATTTAAATAAACCGAGGGAGACATAAATACCCTCGGAAAACCGAGGGTTTTCTGTCGACCCTCGATTTTTTTTTTTATTTATTTTTTTAAAATTAAAAAACCGAGGGTGTCATATGTACCCTTGAAAAACCGAGGGATTTTTGCGACCCTCAATTTTATTTTTATTTTTATATATTTTTTTAATTTAAATAAACCGAGGGAGACATAAATACCCTCGGAAAACCGAGGGTTTCTGTCGAACCTCGATTTTTTTAAATTTAAAAAAATTCGAAAAAAAAATAGAAAAACCGTAAAAATGAAACAAATCCTATCATCTTAGGCCCGTGGGGTGGTTTTGACCCGATTTTGATCGAAAAATACCAACGAGCACGTGCGTGTCCACTACGTGTCGTGGGATTCGACCAACAACAAGATACGATCGATCATTCAACTCCTTCAATTGGAAACGCGAAGTGACGGATCATCGTGATTTTGACGAGAGGGCGATGGGTGCGTCTAGGCGTCATGGAACCACGAGGGTCGGGCGTCGATCGTTAAGTACGCGTTTTCTATTTTTTTCGATTTTAAATAAAAAAATGGAAAAAAACTCAAAAAAATAGAAAAATTAGTAAAAAAATATAAACAAATCCAATCATTTCGCGACCGAGGGGTGCGCCTTGGCGTCCCGAAACCACAGGGGTCGGGCGTCGATCAATAACTACGTGTTTTATATTATTTTTCGATTTTAGATGAAAAATGAAAAAAAACTCGAAAAAATAAAAAAATTAGTAAAAAATATAAACGAAACCCAAAAAATTACGACCGGGGGAGGGGTGCGTATCGGCGCCACGGAAACAAATCTTATTTTTTCTTTTTTTTTTTTTAAATTTTTTTAAAAAATAAATAAATAAAACCGAGGGATTATCAAATCCCTCGGTTTGAAACCAAGGGATTTGATATTCCCTCAGTTTTTTTAAATTTAAAAAAATTCGAAAAAAAACAAAAAAAAATAGAAAACCCGTAAAAATGAAACAAATCCTATCATGTTAAGCACGTGGGGTAGTTTTGATCTGATTTCGATCGAAAAATACCAACGAGCACGTGCGTATCCACTATGTGTCGTGGGATTCGACCAACAACAAGATACGATCGATCATTCAGCTTCTTCAATTGGAAACGCAAAGCGACGAATCATCGTGATTTTGCCGAGAGGGCGATGGGTGCGTCTCGGCGTCGTGGAACCACGAGGGTCGGACGTCGATCGTTTAGTACGCGTTTTCTATTTTTTTTTTTCGATTTTAAATAAAAAATGAAAAAAAATCAAAAAAAATAGAAAAATTAGTAAAAAAAAATAAACAAATCCCATCATTTCATGACCGGGGCGGGGAGGGGTGCGTCTCGGAGTCCCGAAACCATGGGGGTCGGGCGTCGATCGATAACTACGCATTTTCTATTTTTTAAAATTGATTAAAAAACGAGGGAATCACTATTCCCTCGGTTTTAAACCATGGGAACATCAATTCCCTCGGTTTTACCTATTTTTTAAAAAAAAAAATAGTAAAAACCGAGGGGATTCAATTCCCTCAGTTTTTCGAGGGTCTGAATTCCCTCGGAATCTATGCCCTAATTTAACAATCGGGCAAGCCGCCCGCTGTTCTTGCACAAACAGAAAGAAAGAAGAAGAGAAGAAGAGAAAGAAAGAAGAAGAGAAAGAAGGAAGAAGCCGCCCGCCCGCTCCAAACCGTTGCGTCGTCGTGGCCCACCGTTTCACAAACCAAATCCAGCCTCAACGTTTGATAATTCCAACCCCAGCGCACCGCCGCCGCCACCAGATTTGCCACCATTAGCGCCCCGCCGCCGCCTCAACCGCCGGTCTCCAGCCTCCACCAACCCCAGCGCCACCGCTGGTCTCCAACATTCCCACAATGTAAGTGAATTTTTGTTTGTTTTTCACTTTTTATTTTTTATATTTTCGGTATAATTGTTGTTTAGGGATTATGGCTTAAGATTAATTTAGGATTAAGATTAATTTTTTGTATTTTCTGTAAGTGAAAATGCTACATCATAAATCTTAGGGTTAAGATTAATTTTTGTATGAATTAATTTTTGTATATTATTTGTAATTATTATTTTATTTTTTAATTTGTAATCATAATTTAATATAGGTTGTATATTACGGTTAATTTTAGTATTGAAAAGCTTTTGGGTCCAAAGGGAAATGGCATCTCAAAGTTATCGACACAAAACAAGACTCCATTAAGGTATATAAAATAATTATAATAAATAAGGGTTAATTTACAAAAGCTACACATGTTTGGGTTAGATACAGAATATGTTTGATAATTACATTAAAAACTTGAAGTTTTGATTCTTTGTTATATTTAAGGGGATAAATTATATTAATTTTACTAATCTAAGGGGTAAAAATAATATTAATTTTAGGGATTAATTTATAATTAGAGTTAGTTTTATAAATAGGGTTCAATTTAGGAATAATTACATAATTAGGGTTCAATTTAGGAATAATCAATTAATTGGAGTTCAATTTTGTAATAATTACATAATTAGGGTTCAATTTAGGAATAATCAATTAATTAGGGTTCAATTTTAGAATAATTACATAATTAGGGTTCAATTTAGGAATAATCAATTAATTAGGGTTCAATTAGGAATAATCACATAATTAGGGATCAATTTAGTAATAATTACATAATTAGGGTTCAATTTAGGAATACTCACATAATTAGGGTTCAATTTAGGAATAATTATATAATTAGGGATCAATTTAGTAATAATTACATAATTAGGGTTCAATTTAGGAATAATTACATAATTAGGGTTCAATTTAGGAATAATTATATAATTAGGGATCAATTTAGTAATAATTACATAATTATAGTTCAATTTAGGAATAATCAATTAATTATGGTTCAATTTAGTAATAATGACATAATTAGGGTTAATTTAGGAATATATCAATTAATTAGGTTCAATTTAGGAATAATCACATAATTAGGGATCAATTTAGTAATAATTACATAATTAGAGTTCAATTTAGGAATAATCACATAATTAGGGATAATTAAGTTTGGGTAGATTTTGGAGTAGACTTGTCTATAACGAACGCATACAACATTCATACAGAGATTGTCCTCCTCAAACGCCCTCCCCATGTCGGCTCCAAACATCTATAATTCAGCAGTAAATACAGTCGATGAAGGCGTCTTTTTTCGTGATAGACGATAGCAAGGAGCCGTTTGATTTTTGGAGCAGACATGGTGAGGGTGGTCGAGAAAACGATGACCTGTATTCGAATGTTGTGTGGCTCTTTATAGACAACACGTGCCTACTTCAGAATCTACCTAACTAGAAGCAATATTGTATTAGGGTTTATCATTGTATTAACTTAGATTATCAGGGTTTGTTGCCAAAAATTTAGATAAACTTTAGGGGTAAATTATATTGTGATATATGCATTTATGCACCCATTATATTGTATATATATTGTTCATGCATGAGAGGCCGTGGTGATCGGCCGAGTTTAAATTTGTTTATATATATTATTGTCAATGGTGTTGTTGGTTGTATACCATCGGATATTGACGTGGGTTACGGCGCTGACCGGGAGGTGTTGTCCCTCCAATAGCGGGTTTTCAATTTTTTTTATCAAAAAACGTGATAGGGTGTCACGTGGTTTTATTTAAGTTTTTAAAATATTTTTTAAAAATGTGACGGTGGTAATTGCTTATTTGGAACCTTGGCGAAGTGACGCGATGCATATAGATCACTTGTTTGAGAATTAATATCAAATAGAAAATTTTGAAACTAAGTTTTGAATTATTCCAATATTCCTTAAACCCGTTTGAGATTTAGTATCAAATATAGAGTTTGATACTAAATTTCGAATTATCCCATTTTTGGACAGTTTGAGAATGTGACTTGTAGTATTGTTATCTTATGTGTATGTTTGTTTTTTTTTTAGTTTTGAAGTTTTGGTTTTTGCATCTCTCAAATTGTTTTCGGGTGCACTAAAATATACGTGCACTACGAGAACTGGGGGGAGATGCTACCGAAATTTTGAGTCTAAGAAAAATGCATATTTTAAGATAATACATACTACTAAATGTCACGTTCTTGAATGGGATATAAGCCTTACCAATTATAACTCGAATTACTCATTCTTCTCGGAATGCTGCCGAAACTTGGCCATCTTCTTTAATTCTAGAACACGCTTAACACTCAAAAATCTTAGGATGGTTGATGATCGTAGTTGGATGTACAAACGGAATATTTTAGGATTTCTAGAATACGCTTAACACTCAAAAATCTAACAACCGTATAATGTTAGGATGAGTTCTGATCGTAGTTGGATGTGCGAGCGAATCAACGACGGCTATTTATCCTCAAGATTCGTGGAAGGACTTGAGAGTTTTATTAAATTTGCAGAAGCACATTCCGCTCATAAGGTCGGACAGAGACTGAAATGTCTTTGTAATCGTAGAAGATGTAGGAATAGAATCTACCTGGACGTCGATGAGATTAAGTACCACCTGGTGAAATACGGATTCGTGCCGAATTACTGTAGATGGATTTACCTCGGAGAAACTCGGCTCGCCACCTCTGGACGCCATCACGATTTTCATGCTGGAGGACCCTCTTACATCATTTCTGAAGAATCATCAAACGCGTACATTAATATGGTTCAAGATGCAGTTGGTCCCGACTTTGACGTGGTGGACGATATAGAAGAGTCGCCGAATGCTGAGGCTCAAAAATCTTACGACATGTTGAAAGATGGAAATCAGCCATTGTATCCGGGGTGTGAAGCACATACCCAGTTGTCATTAGTTTCCCGTCTCATGAATTTGAAATAAGAGAATCACATGTCTCAAAAGTGTTATGATCAATTAAGTGAATTAATCAAGGAGATTGTACCGAAAGATAATCTCGTACCCGATAACTTCTACAATAGTAAGAAGTTGTTAAGGGGTATGGGCTTACCGGTCGAGAAGAGTTACTTACAGATCAAGATACGGATGAAGATGAGTTTGGTGATACCTTTAATAGTAGTGAAAGTGATTAGTTTGGTTGAAATATATGTAATTTATTCTTATTGTAAAATACACTTTATTTTTATAACTATTTTTTTTAATTTGGATTTATTAATACGTTTGGTATATAATATATACTGGTATTTTGTAAAATGCTCGTATTATTATCTAATAATTTTTTCAAATGCCGTTGCGTTGAGTTTCCGGTAGCGTGGGTCGATCAGATACTCCTTCGGCTAATCGTTTAGCTGATTTCGACACCAACTACATGGGTCTCGATACTGATCATTCAGCGCAGACATCTTATCAGACCCCGACGCAGACCCTGACGCCGACGCCGCATACACCATCACAGATCCTGTCCGACGGGGGTACATCACGGCGGCAGTTGGTCCCACCGCCGAGGGGTGGAGTTCAGGTTTATGTTATAGGGAAGAAGTATGTAAATCAATAATTTTAAATTTGTAATTATCATTATGATTAAATTTTATTCGTAACAAAAAGAAAAAACACAATTGAATACAGGCTTCCAAGCAGACGGGGCAAGGTGGCCACTATACTCCGGGAGATTTGAAAAGGATCTCCATCCCACCGGGTGGTGCTATAAGGTGGTCCCTAATGGGACTAAGGAGTTCTGGTGGGAGATGTTTAAGGTAATTATTATTTTATGTCCAAATTTGTTAATATTTACCGTAAATACACAATCATATATATGTATCAATTTAATTGTAATTATTGTTTTATTTTTGCAGGAGGTTTGTTATTGGGACCCAGAGGAGTATAGTGATGGACAAATACAGGCTGCATTTTTTTCGATGATCGGGGAGATTTACGGGAGGCAGCTTAACGAGTATAAGCAGTATATTGCCGCCCATGTAGTGTGAAGCCAGCATGCCTCCTCGAGGAGGTCTATAGGTAAAATATTCTGTTATATGTTTTCTTATTAAATTAGAATTTTTTATTTATAACATATAATTTATACCATCTTATATATCATGCATCTCAACTAGGGCTTGGAAGGTCGAGTGGGATAAGCCCGAGAACAAGGCCAGATCCGAGCAGTGCAGCCGGAACAGGAGGAGCGAGCCTGCTGGGCCGGGTACTGGGATGTCGAAGCACACGGGGGGGGGGGGGGGGGATAGATCTAGTATCGATTATACTTTGGATATCGTAAGTAATTTTAGAATATAATAATATAATATATATTTGTTTAATTTCAATGTTAATTATTTGAAAATTCTATTTGGATACATGAGCGGGAGACGGGTGAGCCGGCTAAGGTGTACGATCTTTTTGTACATACGCACCAAAAGAAAGATGGCGCGTGGATAGATACGAGATCTAGTACTATTAATGTGAGTCTCTTTCTTATTTTTAACTTATTTTTTGATTTTAATGTAGAATTTTAATAACGAGTTGTTTCAGGAGGAGTACGAGCGACAGCTGACCCAGAAAAAGGAACGTGTGTCGTCTTCCCAGGAGGCGAGCAGCAAGGTTGACCATGACCGGGTTTTCTTAGGCATCTTCGGGTCGATCAAGGGACGACATTACGGCACCGGCGCGTATGGGAAGGTGGTGGCTGCTGCGAAGGGTTTTTTCACAGGCCGCTCTTCTTCCACCTCCTCCCAGGCTGATAGGACCCGAGAGCTCGAGGCGCAGCTCCAGGCTCAGAGGGTGGAGCTCGAGGCGATGCAGCAGCAATAGGGCTGCAAACGAACCAAGTCGAGTCAAACATTCACGATTTCGAGCCAAGATTGACTGTATCTTATCTGTGCTCGAGCTCGACGAGATCGAAAGATTGCTGCTCGACCTCGACTCGACAAGGAAATGAGCAAGCTCGAGCTCGGCTCGAATTTTTTAGTTTTAAATCTAATAAAATTACGGTTTTTTGTAATTAATACTATTAAATAAGGGTATTTTGGTAAATTCACACATAATCGAGCAGCTCATCGAGCTCGCGAGCTTATTAGTGACGTGCTCGAGATCGACTCGTTTGTGAGCTCGAGCTCGAGTTAGACCGAGCTCGAGTCGAGCTTTGACTCGAGCTGCTCGCGAGCGCTCGTGAACCACTCGACTCGTTTGCAGCCCTAAGCAGCAATATGCCGAGTCTGAGCGACGAGGTGCGGAGGAGCGTGAGTAGCAGCGCCTGCAGCGGGAGGCAGAGCGTGAGGAGCAGTGCCGGCAGCAGGAGGCATTTCTGGCGCGGATGGATGCCTAGATGGCTGAGCTGTATGCTCGTTTCCAGCAGCACCCCCTTCCCATCCATAGGACAGTTTGATTTTTATATAAACTTTGTTACTATGTCGAACGCATGTAATAATTCTTAAATTTTCAAATATTTTTATAATAATTTAATTATTTTTGTTGTCTTTTCATTAATGATATTTTTAAAATCTTTGGGGAATTTTAATAATTGAACAGGAATTAAAATTAAAATTGAAAATTAAAAATTATTAATAAAAATAAAAACCAAGGGGAAAATCCCTCGGAAAAATCAAAAACCGAGGGGGATAGTCTGCCCTCGGTATTCCGAGGGGATAATTTCCCTCGGAATACCGAGAGGATCGTCCCCTCGATTTTTCCTCGGTTTTCCAAGGGTTGTACGGTGGATTTTTCCGAGGGTTGAAACCCTCAATTCTTCCATTGGTTTAATGTTTCGAGGGAAATTACCCCTCAAAAATTTTTTACCGAGGAGGGGTCTTCCATTGGTTTTATCGAGGGATTTCATCTCAAAACCGAGGGAGAAATCCCTCGAAAATCTGCTTTTTTGTTGGGAAGGTTCGATTAGAAAAATCATTGATAACCCTAGGCTAATCCCTGACCACGAGCTCTTAGCCGATTATAGAAAACTTACATCTTCCAGACAACATGAAACTAGTTCTTATTGCTGCTTCCAACAACCATGATAATCAACCTCCCTAGGACACATCACTGTGTTATCGATGCTGGACGTAAACTCTGTATTCATCTATTCTTCATCGAGCTATCCCGTAAATATGACTTCTCCCTACTCCATCTTACCCCTAACTCCATTCTCTTGAGGGTAGGAAACTTTATGCATTATAACTATTATATGGTAGAGTCAGAAGTAGATTCCTTTTCTTTTTGTGCTATATTCTAAAACCTCAGAAGAAGTCTTTTTTATCTCTCCACCCGAAACTAAGCCTATTTCCTCTTAAACTTGTCTTCTAAAGTGTAGGATTGGCCAGCTAAATTTTTCTTCATCCAATCCTCCGAACCCTGGTCGTTCCCCACTGAGTGACATGAGATACTCCCTATTTATGCAAAAATAACTACTAATTACCCCAGCCGAGCTCGATATGAAGGACATATAAAGAAGTGGAACCATGGACCTTTCAATTTGATGAGACTAACTAGGTCTGAGCAAGTACTTGCTCACATCGGTCTAAGTAACACACCTTTTCTCCCATGTTTGATTTTGATATGCACCTTCAATACATATATCCATAACTATCTAAAATGTTTAATTTTGTTTTTTCTTCTTTCTCTAGATTAATACATGACCCTTATATTCATTGACTCGTATGTGCATACTACTTCATACTTGGCACATATTCTGATGATTTAGAAGATAATCTTTCTCATACCTGGCCGACAGATCAGGCCGCTCCATCCGTAGAGTCTGAGACTGCGATTAATGTACCTGACCAAAAAATTTAAAAGAACAAAAAAGGAAAAGTTGTTGCTTCAAGTGAATCCCATAATTTATCAACCACCTTGGGACCCATCGAACAAATAGGAGCTCTGCCCAAGTCCTATAACTCACAATACTAATCTCAAAAATGGGACCATCCTTATAAAAAAATTGAAAGAGATCCCATGCCACTGATGCATTGAGTTCATGACCTTCAATCGTGATAGGTTGACTACTGAGATGTAACGATCCAAAAAAGTTTCGTCCCTTCATGGAGAGATGAATGCTTCTTCTAACTAATGCAACCTTCTTACAGGGGCTTGGCGGCCCCTACAAAGTGGCAATGCTATCTCAACACCTCGCTCAGGTACTTGAGATTTTATCCTTAAATTCCATTCCACATAAAAATCTATGACTAATCATCTGCAAGATATCCTGCCTTTCCTATCCATAACCGGTGATTATCTGAACAACACTTCAAAATAGATGAATAAGGTCACTCATCGGGAAGAACAACCAAGCACCCTGAGCAAAGAGGTCGATCTACATGCTCAATTACTCTCCCTCACACACGACCAGCTGGATGAAGTCCAACGCATGTTGAAGATTCATAAAGAGGAATGCGAGGCTGCCAAAAATAAATTGGGGAGAATCCAAGTAAAGACAATAACCTTAGATACTGAACTGGCACAACTGCAAGCTGATATACAAAAACACAAGCAACTAGCTCGCAATCAAGGAATATAAATAGGTTGGCAAAGCTTTGTAAGGAGTGAAGTGGGTTGGAATTTATGGAGGCCTATCACACCAAGCTACTAGCAGTCTACCATACTTCCATAGACTTCCTAGAAAAGGATAGGGCCACCGAGCAAATCAAGGCGACTGACTCCACTTTCGTGCAGACTTCTAAAAGGCTAGTCAAACCTTCCATATTTTACATACTAGTAAAGAGATATCAACCAGTCGGAAATCGCAACATGGTGGAGTACAAATATTGATAATGGTTCTCTCTGCTAGTTCATTACCCGAGATGAATGTTCCCTTGGATTCCCTAGTACCATCACCTGCATCTCCTGCACAATCTCCTCCGGCCAGACTTCCATGAATCCTAGTTGTAATGCCTCGGTTTGAAACAAAAAAACCAAAACCTATGCCCTATTTGGCACTATATTATTTTTAATACTCAATATTCATTCAGTGAGTTCCTTTGTATCTTTTTATTACATATTATTTATTCCTACTTCTTCATTTTTTTCAAGTATAAATATATTACCATAATTATCTTATCATAACGCCCCAAGGTCTCAGAACATTTAACCTAACATAGTTATTGACACAACAATACATAGGAACATTATCCACTAAAATAGCAAAATCAGCTGTCAAGCATAACATCTCAAGGTCCATGTATCACCCAACTACTCCATTTATACAATATTACCTAGTAAAATACCATAATTACAAAGAAACTTATTCCAATCTTAGCTCAGGAATCTGTACCTTCTTCCCTCAAATGACCTGTCAAAATTGCAAACCATAATATATTCAAGGTCTGTACCTCATTACATAGATCGGAAAATACGTGTAATTGGTTACAACCTATAAAACACAGAACTAGATAAAGTCACCACCATCCGGCATAACAAAAGCATTGGACCAGCCAAAGTGCTAACAATTCGACCTAAAGGAGTGCTAAACAAACCATATTACTGTTAGCAACCTAGCACAACAAAGATCATCAGACAATACAAAGTGCTAGAAACCCGACCTAAAGGAGTGCTGAACTATCCAAATTAAGACAAAATATATGAACCGAAAGAATAGATAATATATCACTTAAACCATCCATCTTCCAAGTTGGAACAAAACATCAAGTAAAATGAGAAAAATATAATTATAAATCATTCAACAAGTGTAATAGAGGGTATATAACTACTCATCTAAAAGTAATACATCTTGAGATGACATACATTCCAGGGGCAGGGCACCAGACTTCCATCTTCTCCTTTTAGAATGTAAGCACCTCCTGTTAACACCTTGCGTATCATGTACGGACCCTCCCAGTTCGGATATAGTTTTCCAGTATGATATACTGCATCTTCTCGCTTTAACACCAGATGCTCGACCTGAAATTGTCTCTTCCTCACCTTCTGATTATAGGCATATGTATCTTTTGCTTAAATTGTTCCACCCGAGTTGCTGAATCTTCTCACACCTCTCCGACTACCTCTAAAGCCTCCCTAGCCAAATGCTCATTCACCAAAGGATCAGAAAACCTTAATTAGTGAGACTCACCAGCTATCTCAGTTGGGATGGCTACCTCCATCACCAAAACTAAATTAAATGGTAGTTTGCCCGTAGTTGACTGAGGCATAGTATGGTAAGCCCATAGAATGGATAGAAACTCATCTACCCACGAACACCAAGATTTGTCCAACCGTATATTGATACCATGTATTAGGGTTTTATTAGTAACCTACACTTATCCATTTGCTTGCGGGTGCACCACCGAGGCGAATCTTTATTTTATTTTCATCTAATTTCACCAAACTTGCATCTTTTTCCCATTGAACTACATGCCATTATCAGAAATAAGTGCCCGTAGAACCTACCTGCAAGAAATATTATCAAACAAATCTATCACTTTCTGCTCTATGGTAGACAATATTGCCTCTACGTCGACCCGTTTAGTGAAATAATCAACTGCCACTATGAAATTTCTTTTATATCCCACATCCATTGATAAGAGTCCCATAATATCAATTCTACATTGTGCAAAAGGGCATAAGGAACTCATCACCACCATATCTTCTACTGGTATATGTATAAGAGGAGCATGCACCTAACACTTTTGACAAGTCTTCACCAGGTCTCCTGTCTTTCTTCATATGCGGCCAGAGAAAACCAGCTCGCAATGCCTTACCCACCAAAACTCTACTTTTGTCATGATCCACACAATGACCTTCATGTATATCCTGCAAACCTACTTGCCCCTTCTCCTCGACTAGACACTTCAAATACGACTTAAAAGAAGATCTCTTATATAAACTTCCCTCCATTATACATAACCTTGTTGCCTTGTTTGCCTCGGAAGCCACTACATACTCACCCTCTTTATCAATTCTTCTTAGTAAAGCTATGATTATAGTGCGTCAATTGATACCTTACTCAATCTCCATCACCTTCATACCCGAGCCATCCGAACTATTCATTTCCAACTCCATCAACATGATTGTCATGGTCTAACAATCACCTAATACTCCCACCATCTTAGCCAGTTGATTTGTACATATTTGTATGTGATTTTCGTGTGTTTTTACATCGTATGTTGTGTGCTTTTATGTGTTTTAAGTTTATCTTTTTATCGTTTTTCTTCTTTTTTTATGTTTTTCGTTTCTTATGGTGTTTAATGTGTTTTTACTTTATTTTGTATGAAATAATGTAACTTTATTTAATGTTAATATCTCAGCTCAAAACGAGAAAAACGGGACGAGCGACGAGCCGAAGCCATGCAGGTGCGTCGACTGACGCACCGTCGACGCACTGTCAACGCTACGCCCGCGTCGACTGACGCACTGTCGACGCAAATATTCTGTTGCATCGATCCTGGCTCGCATCGATCGACGCACTGCCTGTCGACGCGTGCAGCCTGGCTCACGTCGACTGACGCACCGTCGACGCAAATATTCTGTTGCGTCGATCCTAGCTCCGTCAATCGACGCACTGCCTGGTCGACGCGTGCAGCCTGGATCGCATCGACTGGCGCACCGTCGACACTCCGGCAGTTTGAGCGGTTATGTTTGAAAAATTTATAAAAGCCGGTGGTTTTCTTCATTTTCAAGGGCTGAGACGAGGGGGAAAGGTCCAGATATTGTCAATAACCCTCGATTCATGCCACCATTCAATTCAAGCAAGATTAGAGTTAGATAATTCGTAGTTTTGTCGATTTCTATGTCGTTCGACGTTCAAGGCCATTTATCGCCGCTGAGGATCGTTCAATGGCTGATGCTTTCTATAGATTATAGGTTTTTCTACACCTTTTATTTGATTTGTGTATTTGGCTTCAATGACCTTTGCTTTGATGTTATTATGCACCTTAAGTTTCGTTAATTTAGTCGTTTTCCTAGTTGTTAATTTATTTTTATTGCTTTAGTAGTTAGTTGTTAGTTCTCGTAAGATTAGATGAATGATTATGTTAATTTAGTTTTGTATTTCTTTTATTATCGATTGTGATCATGCTTGCGTTGCATTTATGATTTGATTACGATCATGCTTGTTAGCTAGATTTATTGTTCTAGTGTGCTTTGGATCGTTTAGAACCATCGGAATTGACAACCCCGATCGTGGAGACGATTCCGGTACACTTGACCTTCGTTTTTATTAATCATTTTAAAATTTTTAATTTTATTGCTCGTAGATGTTAGAAGACCTCAAACTCAATTTGATCGCGTGTTTAATTTAGTCTAGTCTAGTTTTTATTTTCGTTTCTACGTACGTAAAATCGAACACCGAAATAGTTTCCGATTAGCCTTCCTTGTGATTCGACTCGAGTCAGCTTATCGCCTACAATAGCTCCGTTCTCTTGCGGATGAGCTTTTTATTATTTTAAACGCGAAAAAGTTCGATTCACCAGTCACATTCTTCGTCTAAGGTAAATGCTCTAAGTAATAATTATCAAATTGTGAGGTCATCCTTTTAAGTATATTCATGTATTCCTGCATCTGATCTTCTCGAGCTTCAAAAGAACCCTCGAACTAACTTGTGACTAATTGAGAATCATAAAATGCATATAGATGTCGCACCCCTAAATCTTGAGCCATCTTTAACCCTTAAATTAATGCCTTTTATTCAGCTTCATTGTTTAAGACTTTGAGATTCAACTTGATAGCATAATCTATATATTCCCCTCTGGTGTAGTGAGAACCATCCTCACTCCTATTCCACTAACCATTGTCGAGCCATCCACATGCAAAATCAACTTGTTCTCCCAGGATCAATTTTGCATCATCTTTTGTATAATAACTACCAACACCTAGCCTTTTATCGCGGTCCTTGCGTCATACACAATATCATAATCACTAAGCTCTATCGCCCACTTTACCAACTGACTTGACGTGTTAAGATTTCCTAATACTTTCTTCAATGACAAATTAGTCCGCACTATAACCCTATGCTCTAAAGAATAGGGCCTTAATTTTCATACAATATACACAAAAATCAGTCTACCCTTCTCCACCTCCCAATATCGTTGTTCAGCTCCTCTGATCGTTCGGCTAACATAATAAAAATGCTTTTTTGTCCAATGTATTTTGATAAATATGGTTTTACATGTATATTAGATATTATTTTGCTAAGTTTATATTGTGAATTATGTTTTAAAAACTAGTTTTAGCTTGGTTTTGTATTATTTGGGAGTTATTATTTGTTTATTCATTTTGTAGGATTTCTGTTCAAATTTGGCATGAATTGTTTTGGAAAGCAAAAAGGAGTGGATGATCAAGAGGCTTGGGTTATGCGTATGAATTTAGAGTCCATTGGGCCTAAAAACGAGATTGGCTGATGAAGATTTCATTAATCTTCATTGAAAAGAAGTTGTCACAACCCAACGTAGCGATCATAAAAAGGGTTATTTTCTAGGCATGTCATCGCGGTCGCTCTCTGGCCCGATCCAGAGAGCATTTTTTTAGTTCACACATAGATACCAAGGTAAGGATCACTACACAACCCCCAACGAGACCAGAGACATTATAACATGACATCAATTCAACTTCAAGGCCAAGATTTGACTTGTTTCTATAAGAGGAGAGATTGGAATGAAGTCAAATACATCCAAGAAGGCTTAAAACAACATAGACTGATATTTGAGGGAGTTTTGAGAGAATCGTAAGAGTTTTGGTGAGGAACACGAAGAACAATGGATCAATTTCGAAATTCTTGGTTATTTCTTATATTTTTTTCTTAGTTGTTTATATTGATTATGAAGTGTTCAATGAATTATCTGAATAAGAATTTAGCTATGTCTAGTTAACTTTTTGTATTCTAAGGTTAGAAACAATAAATGTTTGATGATATGTGAATTTCAATAAATCAAGTATGGCCCTCTATTATTTTTATGATTATGAAATTCTTATTTACAACGTAAATAGTTGATCATCTTGTATGATTGTTTTGTTGTAATAAATTGAATCGAGAGGTAAGATTTATTCTGAGTTTTAATTGCAAAACACTATAATCAACAAGACCGAGAGTCTTAATATTATATGTGAAGTTTCTAAATCTATTGAACTTTGGGGAGTCATGAGTATAATCTTGAACAGAGATGTTGCATTGTGTGATCAACTATTTAATCCTTTCGAGAGGAAGTTTAAATATTCTAGTGATTAACTTATAATAGATTGAGTCGGAATAGTACTTACTGAGTTGAGAAGATCATTACTTTGAATCATTCATTGAATCGATACATCAAAATACTTATCTCTAATTATCATTCTATCTACTTCGAATTTTTTTATTGAATTTATCAATCTTATAATATATTTTTTATTAGATTTCATTATGTCCGTCGATCATTCATCAAAATAAATAAACCATTCCATTCCTTTGAGTTTAAAGAAAATTAAAACATCACAATTATATTACATATTAGTTCAGAATAATTAGTTCATGTGGAATATGACCTTGATTATCGGTATCGTACATCTACACCGCACACTTGTGTTTAGATATCAAATAAATTAGTGTACATCTTCCCTAATTTATACTGAAATGATTGCTATCTCCTCTACTGAAATGTACAAAATTAGGTATTTCTCCTGCAAAGGGCTTTGACAATAGAGGTATCTCAGGTAAGTACTTCTTTGGATCTTCAAATGCCTTCGCTGCTTCCGGTGTCCACTCAAATCAAGCTCCCTTGCACAAAGTTCTAAATAAGGGAAATCCACTTTCTGTCGACATAGAGATAAATCTATTTAAACCTGTGATCCATCCTGTCAGTACCTATACATCTCAAACTGATTTTGGTTGCGACATGTCTAACATAATGCATGCTTTTTCTAGATTAACCTCATTACCCATTTCATAACCATATATCCCAGGATCTTTCCTAATTTTACTCCAAACAAGAAATTTTTTAGATAAAAACGTATATCATACTTTCTTAAGGTGATAAGAGATTCTCAAAGATCGTTTAAATAGAGCCCCCACCTTGCTCTTTACTATAATATCATCAACATAGAACTCCATGTTCATCCCTAAAAAGTCTCAAAACATCTTATCCACTAGCCTCCTATACGTAGCTCCCGTATTCTTTAAATGAAAAGTCATAGACACATAACAATTGACATCTGTGGAGGTAACAAAACTTACCTTCGGGTGATCTTATTATGCTAATGGGATCTGACGATACCCTTGCGAGGCATCCATAATACTTAAGAGCTCGCACTCTGACATTGAATCAACCTACTGGCCAATCTGAGGTAAAGGATAATGATCCTTTGGACAAGATTTGTTCAAATCCCTAAAGTCGATGCACATGTGCATCTCTCCACCTGAATTTATGACCATCACTACATTAGAGTAGCCAATCCGGGAACTAGATTTCTCGAGTAAGTCATACTTTCAAAAACTTCTACACCTCTTCTTCAATATCTTATCTAACGCGACCCAAAATGTCTCCTCTTCTACTTAGTGGGTTCCAAAGAAATAATGTTGAGCGACCTTTAGACCTATACCTATCGGTTCCTCGTTCATAATGCAAAGATATCCCTAAACTCTCTTAATAGAGATATCAACTCTCTTTGTGTCGGTTCCTCTAGATGGCTACTAATTGGTGTGACATAACTTTATTCCCCACTCACCAACTAAATATGCATTAGCTCTTCATGCGGTATCATGGTTTTATCTTACTACCTCTTAGATTTCTTCAAAACGCCACCTTCCTCATCCTCATCTCCCATTAGCTCTCACTAATATCTTTCACACAAGTCTGAACTTTCAATTGATAGCAGGACCTATCCATTTGCTGATTCGCAATATCTCTCCCACCTTGTTTCCTTTAAGGTACTTAATACTCGTATGATAGGTTGAAGTTACTACCTAAAACTCCTCTAAGATAGGTCCCCAAGAATAATATTGTATGGTAACTTAGACTTTATGACCAAAAATGATAACTTCTAGACTACCCGAATATCCCCTTCTCCTAGGGTGTTCGGTAACACGAACTCCCCTTCTATTTCACCTGAGCCCCACTGAAAGAAAAAATAGTTGTCTTCACCACTTTCATGTTTATCTTCACATCCATTGGCTCCAAATAATGATGATACAATATGCTCACCAAGCTCCCATTTTCTACAACACCCATCCTACATCATAAATAACTATCTTAGCTCGGATCACCAATACATCATTATGTTCCTCCTATAACCCTCTTTAGACTGTGGGACCAAAACAAATCATAGGACCCACAAAATATGAAGGGGGATGTATACTTATGACTGATATATCAAAACCTTGTGGTCTCGTGACATTAACATGTAATCGTTGTGCATTATTTGAACCCACATAGGTAGGGGCCACCTAAAATCAAGTTAATAATCTTAGTCGGCTCCTTTTTCTCTCTAAGACCTCCCTTTCCTCCTCTCAAGTTGGGTTAGTTTCCCTTTTGTTGATGTTGCTTCTTTCTTAAGACCCGATCTTGATATACAAACTGCTTTACATGACCAACTTGTATCAATCGCTCTATCTCATCCCCCAAATGCCTACAAACTTCCATGGCTTTCCCATAGTTATTGTGAAATCTGCAAAAGAGAAAAGACTTTGACTCTATGGGTACATCCGCATAGTCCACTAGCCACTTTAAGATATTCCTCAATTGCTTCTCTATGATAGCAAAAAACCGAGCTTGAGGCACCGCGAGAGGTGTGTAATCTTCTGGGTTATACTCCAAAATTCTTCTAACAATGGTTGCTACTGGAAACCTCCTGTAATAAGCAGGCTAGGTAGGAAACCTTGGTTGCCACCATACCTCCATATGAGGCTCATATATCTTTAATATAGGCCTCTCACTTTGCACACTCTCTCATCACTTGCGCTCTCTACCCTCCTCCTAAGCTTCTTCCCCATAGATGTACTTAATACTCCTATCCAAGTCCTACTCATAGGTAAAGAAAAGGTTTATTTGCCAGCGATGTGTGCAACTCTCCAGATCGTAACCCTGTGTAAGGGCACTAGCCTTGACTACATCTATTGCTGATGGAACCTCCAAACACGACCCAGTGAACCTTGATATGTAATTTTTCAAGGTTTTCCCCTCTTTTGATGTAATCGCGAACAATGATATGGAGGTCTTCTTATGAGCTCAAGCACTATAAAAATGCATTAAAAAGAAGCTCGCAACACCCTAAAGCTTATAGTCTTGCAAGGGCTATTTAGTGAAACCAGTCTTATACCAGTCCTCGTAGGGTAGATAAAAACACCCGCATGAAACTGCATCTGTATATTGGTGTAGCACAACTGAACTCTCAAAACACTACATTTAACTCGTTGGATCGGTCATCTCCTCTAAATGAAATTCAACTTCTTGTTTCCTCTAGGCAGGTGAGCCTGTAGGATTTTTGTTGAAAAGGGATGACATCGGTTTTCCTCTGGTTCTTTTCTCGCAATTTGACGATGTAGGGCTTGCAACGTGAACTCCATGCCCTGAAATACCCTGGAAGTAACTGGAAAATCTCTTTTAACCTGTAACATCTCTCGTCTTCCCAGTCACACCTATCGACCGCTTCTCGAACCCCACGCAATACTTATATCTCCCATGCCTTTGTCCTAACACATCCATACCCTCAACATCATCATTATAGCCATACTTCCCTTCCTCCTCTAGACCTACACTTCTAAGATTCGGTCTCACCTCCTGACATACATAACTCCCTTATAAAAATGCCATTACTTGAACTCTCAATAGATAGGTCAGTCATCTCTCCACTACATCTGACCCCCTGCTGAACAAGCGGTTCTTGCTTATCGTACTACTAGTAGGTGGTTCCATGATTAGCTACTAGAGCCTTATCCTCATCCTCATTCGCCTCCCTAGTTTTTTCACTATGAATGAGCTTCTGTAGGAATTCGTCTGGGACCTTGTCCATCAACTTTTGCAGAATACGCTTAGTGATGTTGAGCTGGGAGTTGCCTGACATCTAATTCTATTCTTCTGTTCTGATCCGCCCCTTACCACTTTAGTCATGAACTGTATCAGGGCGAGTGATCCCTGTGGGTGTATCCCATCAGCTCGCTTAGTCTCCTCAAGTTGTTGTAACCCAAATGGTATTTTCTCCACATCACATGTCTCTACGTGTATACCTTTCCCCTATCTATGGCAGGTATCGCCATCGGGAAGGTACACTTGCTCTCGCTTGAGAAATCTATTGTACGCGGTAAAAACTCTTCTCTTGCCATATATTAAACCTCACATCCTTTGTTTAATGACTCGATGTCACTCTTTCCCACCGATGGCGCAACTTGATAAAACTAAAAGTTGGCTTACCAAGAATTAAGATCTGACCACCTCGAGCTTCCCTATTGAAACACATCGCCTTAGGATCAAAATCGGGTTACTTCGAGCATCCCTCTCGAATTGAATCAACCTACAGCAAAACTTAAATCGGATAACCCCGTCACAGGCCCTCTGACGATCAAGTCAGAAAAGGTATATAACGAATGGAAACAAAATGATAAAAAGAAAGTAAGAATAATCCAACTTTACTTTTTGAATGGGGCATGTGTCCCATACATATAGAGAATTTGAGATGTATTACCCAAAAAAAAAGGGTTTACATCTCTTATGAGCCAGAACTAGGAGACCCAAACTCATTGGCATTTAATTTCCTTTCTTGACTATAACTTGAATACCAAAATACGATAGATATTATTACCACATCAAGTCATTAGGTATTCCTAAATTAGGATCCTAACCAAAACTCTCTATGCTTAATGGACCTCCGAAGCTTTAGAGATTAAAACATGTCTCTACAACCTTGGAGAGTAAAACAAATCTCTAGAACCTTCGAGTCCAAAACAAGTGCAAACTGGTATCCGACCTAACCCCAGGGTCCTTCAAACCTCTAAGAGATCCATCTTTCTTAGACAAGCTCACCCAACTATATTAATCTAATCCACTTCAGGCTCAACCACATATAAAGCCTGCAACTAAATGGATGATATATCCGTTTTATACTAGCGTAATACCCGTGTGAACACATGAGTATATATAGAATATGTACACACACACATTACAATATTAAGTGTATTAAGAATACATAAATCTTAAGAATATAAATAATAATTAATAATATATTAGTTAATTTACACAACGCAAATTTTATTTATAAAGTACATTATTAACTCTATTTACATATCTACCGTCTTTGTCATAATAGAATTTTTTCAGTCATTTTCTACTTTTACTATTGACATTGCAAAATAAAACTGACCATTACTAAAAATTAATGACACGGAAGGAATGAAGTATTTATATGTTGTATAATAAAATATCTTTTTAATACTATAACAAAAAATATGAAAAAAAGATAAACATATTATTCTGAAATACAAAAACAAATAGAGAAATATAGATTTTTTTTCTAAAACTATATTATTTGAAAGATTTTAATAAAAAATGAATATAAGTGTATGATAGATATGTTAAAATATATAACAATTTTTATTCAAAATAAAATTATATTTTGCAAATAATAAAGAAATTTCTACATATTTCAAATAAGTTGAAAAAGAACAAAATTGAAATTATAGAGTATCTCCAAATGTGTAATATCATATTAGAATACAATTTGAGACCCATTTAAATAATTCAAAGATTCTCAAATGTATCATGCATTTTCATCTTGTAAATAATATCAACAAATTGGATAAATATATGCTCCACCTTCAAATTAGATAGCTAACTTGCGAAACAAGAAATCAATATGTGATAACAATTAAAATAATCACTACAATCTGGTGGGAATATAACTGGAACAAATACATAATGAAAAATCCTAAAAATTGAATTATGGACCATTATGAATTCTAAAAATAAAGGTCAATTTAATCTGAACAATTACTTGATTTTTATGGAATAAATCCTAAATTACACATAACAATCGTACATTTTCGAGAATTTAGAAAATCTCGTCAAAACAAAAAATCACATGCAAAGACGAAGACTGGAAAACAAATTCAACAAAAAAAAGGAAGTTTGTTTCATAAATAATTCATGGAATAAAAAATAAAATACAAATATTGAGAAAGAGTAACATTTGCCTCTTTGTAAGGTTCAACAATCACCCCAACTCATTTTCGATAACTTGTAAAACTCCACCTGACATTTCAATTCAACCATACGCATAAATCGATCATTGATAAAAAAGAAATTATAATCAGAAATAAAAACCAACATTCATATGTCGAATCTTTTTTTGGTGACATTTAAGAATGAAGAGAAGAATGATAAGGATAAACTAAAAGTATTTTTTGGAAAACTTTAAGAAGGATAGAGATATAAGACAAAAGAAAGAGATTAGTATGAGTAAAAATCAGTGTTTTAAAACGCGTATCGAGCAATGATTTGTGTTTTGATCTCAACATCGCGTATCGTAAATAGCGTTGTATATTACGTGAGATATGAAAACACGTTATTTTAATATTTAAAATAATTATGTATTTTTTGTGAGTTGTTTTTAATATAAATATAATTATCTTTTTCTAAAAATATAACTTAATATATAATATCAACAAACAAAGTATAAGGTTCAACAAGTATTAAACAAAAAATTACAATTCATAAAATACAATAGAAAAACAAAATGGAAATCTAGAATAGTTTATAATAAGATTTTAAAGTTTTGTAAAAATATTTAGGAACATTAAATTGATTAGTATTGTCTATCATGTAGATCAAATAATATAAACTTAAAAATAACTTGTATAAAAAATTAGTAAAATATTTTTTTTATATGAAAACCCCATTGAATTACATAATATAATAAAAAGTCGTAGTTAAAAAATTATTTCAATAGAAAGTTAAATTTTTTGGGAAAAAATGCATCTTATCAATTTTTGCGTAGCCACACGAAAGAGTAGGAAATAGGAGTGAACAAACAGGAATAATTTAATAAATAATCATAGCTTACAAATACATACACAAGGAAAAAAAACAAGCATAACGGAATATAAATAATTTAATAAATGATAATTACTTAAAGATATATACACAAAGAAAAATAAATTAACGTAACACATGACTAAACCGTTGAATCATCAAAAATTACAAAAACTGTAAATGGATGCATCTGAAAAACTTGGTCAAGCTTATACATATTTTAATCAGCAAGGAAAACAAGAAGAAAACATTTAGGCCCTTTAGATTAAATTTTGTTAGTTGTCACTTGTCAATTATACAATTTATGATTATACAACAAATATCAGCAAGAAAGTAGTTGGGGGATATAAACAGAGAGAATGCATTGGATTGCGTCCACGAGGGTGTAATAATGCTAGCATGTGATGTGAGTTAATTTTGTGTTGACACAAAGATCAGACAACTGGAATTGTGAGTCTTTGTGCACTTGACGTGAGAAATATCCATTAAAATACTTTTTTTTCTTGATAAACTATATTTGGAGCTAAGGTTGCATTCGGATCATTGGATTTGAGGAGACGATTTCAACGTAGTATTTCAAATGAAATATTTATCTCTTTCTCTCTCACTATATATTTTATTATATTTAATAATTTTTAATTATTTATATATAATGATAATATAAACAAATAAGTGCGAATAAAATAATATAATATATGAATTAAATGTAAAAAGTTGTTAATAGCATGTTATTCCAAAGTAGATCCTGGCGTGGAAATTTCTAATTATTATTATTTCGTCATCGTAGGTATGAATGCCATATGTTCAGCTATGATTCACACATTTCAAAATATGATATTTTGCAATGTCGTGTCTCACATGTCGTGTTCTGTTTTATGTTATAATTTATGTGTTATAAGTGTATTCGCGTGTCGTGTCACGAGTCCAATTCCCGTATCGGTGTGCAACCTAAATGTCCAGGTATTGGAATGAACATCAAAATGAATACTTAAATAACTCCCGGTCTAATTTATTTTTGTTAGAGTTTGGATGAACGATATGTCCATGTAATGGAATGATCATCAAAATAAATATATTTCAAACATGTTATTCCGAGTTTAATTATTATATTTGTTAGAGTTTGAATGAACGATATGTTTTAGGTATTGAAATGATCATTAATCTCAACTTTGAATTTGAGCTATGATTCAAGTGGAATCATTATTCCTCTATAAAAGTAGTAATAAGAGTACGAATCCTTAATTTACGAATTGTATGAAATTTATTTTCTCATGTCCAATCATTCTATTCAACTTATTAAAAAGAACGTCATTTACTTAAATAGAGTGGAATAAAAGTGTGATCGAAAATATAAAGCCAAAAGAAATAATCTTGTTCTAATTTTCTTCCGAGTTACCTACCTTGTAAATCAAGATGCATTTCAACGTCCACACTTGAATAAGACTTTGGAATACCATATTCTACTCTCGTACCCCTTCTTTATGTCATGTAGCTAAGACCTTCGAAGGGACCAACAGTTGCGCGTTAAGACTCTATCACATATAATTGGGTCTCAAATTGTGTTATTCGAGTTACCTCTAACTAAGGTAACATAATTACTAATTAGTAAAGAAGTGCATTTCTAAACCTGGAGTGTGGGACTCATCTTCTGGGCCAATAGGTATATCATAGATTTGTGTCATAATGCAACGTGGATTTGTGAATAATATTAGAATTCAATATATATCATGAATGTTGTCTTTTATATTTATTAATAGTTTAATACTTGTGTTTGACACATAATTTATCAAATATATATATAAAATATTTATAATAATTATAGAGTTTTTAAAAGATATCGTCGTCTAATCAGTACTTAGAGAAATTTAAAAGATATAACATTTATAATTCGTGTCTAATCTCTATTTATTAATTATTATTATTAAATAATTTTATATCTAAATATTTAGATTATATTCATTAATAGTTTTTAGTTACATACTTAGAGAAATTTAAAAGTTGATGTTTTTACCCGAGAGTACTGATGTTTAAAAATATTCATTAATTTATTATTATATAATATTATATTTCTAATATTTGGATTGAATTCGTTAATAATATTTAGTTACATACTTAGATTATTGCAAATAACTCGTAATGTACTTATATTTATATTTGAATTTTAAAATTAAAAGTATTTTAAGTTTTATTATAAATAAAATTTATTTAGATCATATTTATAATTGTTTTCATGTAATTAACATTGTCTTATAAGTAATCTTTTTAATTAAGATAACTAATTTAGATATTTTTCTAATTATATATGATTTCTTTTTTTTATATTGACGAATAAAAGAAAATTATTGAATAATTATTGAATTAGGTATTAATAAAAGAAAAATATTAAGGGATTAAGTTAGGTAAAATATAATTAAAAAAGATATTAATTAGGTAAATATTAAAATTTATAACTGTAATAAATTTCCAAACTTATAAAACTCATAAATTAAATGTTCAAATCACAAAAAAATTACACATCAATTCGAAGTTTACTGCAAGGCAAGTCCAATTTATAATTTCTTGGACTTTGAACTTAAGAGTAGAGTCAATCTTGGGGTGAAACTTGTGGAGATGCTATTTGTATAGTAATGGGTAATTAGGGTTTTTTTTTTTGTCTATATGAGTCCAACTTTGTAAGAAAAATATGCAATAAATGTACGTAGCAAATGCATTGATTTGCACACGAACTTATAGAAGCTGCTTTTCTCATAATATTGAGCTGCAAAATCTTACCTCGTGTGATTAATTATAGGTGGTGTAAATAAATTATTGAGCTTTGAAGGGCTGCGAATAGGGTGTTGGGTGACTTCATATACTATTCGGTTGTATCATTTATAATATTTCTCAGTTGGGGTGTATATTAATTAGTAGGCTTGAGGGCTACAATAAGTCTAAGAAATTCTTTGGACCAAGTCTTGCCCCACAGGTTTGATCTTATGGCAAGTACAACAACATCACTTCTATAACGCCACTCATCATTTATGTTAAGCAATTCTTTCTTGAGATTGTATTACGGTGAGATGAAATTGAGGTTAAAAAGAAAACATTCCACTCAAACATAAAATTGATATATATATATTTTTTTAAAGTGATATATTATACTTTTGGCCAAGAAATATAATGATTATTTATGTTAGAATAATATAACTTTTTGTGCAAAAAGTATTACCATCTCGTACCAAAAATGTAAAATCCTAAAATCGCACTAGACAAACTCAGTGCAACGGACTTGATAGTAGTTTATATGTGGAGACTTATACTTGAAGTAAATTAAGACTAGTAAAAACTGATGAAATGAATGAGAACTAATTGTCAGGGACGGGACCAGAAATTACGCCAAGGAGGGTGAAATTAAGTCAAGAACAAATATGCGGGGGTTCGATGACGATAACTCCGTTTTTTCCGATTTATCTTTCTAAGTCATGTTTTCACAATTTTTATATATTAAAATTATTGTTCTATTGTTACAATTGACATACGAGTTTTTCTTACATGGCAAACAATACTATCAACCAACGAAATGATCGGTTATAGGTTTCTTTGTCTTTTAATTCTTCGCTAAAATAAATAACCAAATGATCATTTCCTTAATGGACTGGATCAAGACTGGATCAAGAGTATGGGGTGAATGTAAAATAAATAAACTTTATCGGTTAAATATTGATTCCAAAAGATGAAAAATCTTATAAATTAAGCTTTATACATTTAAAATTGGGGAAATTATAGAAATATTTTTTTTATTGTAAAATGATAAATATTTAAGAAAAAATATAATTAGTGTGTCTTCGTAAATGATAAAGGATAATTTTATGTATTATGGAAATATGTGTTTGATACTCTATATAAAGGGTGTTTTTGATGAATAAGAGAACTCTAATTCTATTGTCTCTTTTATGTATTCTTCTTTTCTGTTTTTCCTTCTACACATTATCAGCATGAAACTCTAACTTATTGATCAACTCTAACCTATTAACAAGCCTCCGTAAAAAATAATAAAAACAAGAGAGAATTTTCGTATATAGAAAATCCTATTACGCAGAAAATTTGCAGAAGCGTTTACCAGATTTCTAGCCGTTGGACCGAACTAAATTTTTTACAGCAAACTCAAAACTCGTCAAAGTTATATCTTAACGGTGGAGGTTCTATTATATACTTTTATTCAATATATGTTAAATTTTAAACAAAATAAATTTTATTTTTGGAATTTTTTGTGCAACGTCTTTCAAAATAATATTTTGCACAATAAAACCGTTTAATCAAACCAAAAATTGGATATATTAGTCCAAACATATAGAAATTTAATCAAAACGGTGGAGATCTTAATATAAGGTCCGTAGGATTCGATAATTAATTTTGAATAGAGTTGATCCATGTTTCCCAAACTGCCTGCCAAGTTTGTTTGTTTGTTTGTTTTTTAAATAGAATTACACACAATCTCACTGTTGGATGAAGATGGATTTTGGATATAAAGTTCAAAAGACATAGTGATTAAATCTGTACGATGTAGATTGATTGAAGGTCTCTGTCATCACAAACATATCGCGGACAAATCTATTGCAAAAATATAATGCCCTAGAAATAAAATATGTATTTCCTCCAAGGTAATTCGAATTACTCTATTACTTATTAAATGAAAATAATGAATACTTATTTATATGGATATGTGGCATGATGTTTATTAGCCCTCAATTCAAGTTCTTATACAAAGCATGATATATATGTAACCTATGATTAATTTGATTTAAATCATGTGCATGCTATGTTATGTACAGTTTTGACAAACATGAAATTTTGCAATACTTTAATGATATTCATATGATACATAATATATTATTACTTATTATCTTAGATGATTTATTACTTAAAAACTGAGAATGAAGTTATTTACATGATTAGATGGGAGATTGATCATGATTTTGATGATATGTTTAGTTAATCATGAATTTCGATAAATTGATAGTTTCGTGTATTTATTCTCTTAATATGCTATTTCCAATATATGTATCATTTATTGTACATTTGCATATTTTCATGAAAATGAAAGTTCATGAACGATACGAAATTATATAAATAAGTCTTATGACAAAGTATATTCACAGAGTATGACATATATTCTTTAAATATATTATCTAAAGAAATTAATTTAACTATCTCAATATAAATTCAAAATATTTGGCAAGAAATTGAGTACAATCACCAGTCATTTGTGTATTATAATTCCACAATAATATCATCCACAAACTCTCAATTGACAAAGAACCGTCAAACTAGGTCAATCAATTCTCTAATGAATTTAAGACTTCGTATTGGCCCCAAATCTTAATTTACTTACAAGTTTTCAATAAACTTTGGGATGTGCTCTAAATGAATATTTTGGTAATTTCATAAAATACTACTTCGAAGCTTAAGAATTCAGTTAAAAAACCGTGCTTGCTTGCTAAAAAGGGTCAACGAAGTTGATATGTTGCAACTAAAACATGTCTTACCATATGTGAAAAAGAAAGTCACTTTAAATGACAATAATTAGTTGAGAGATACGATCTCACTCTATTTTTTCCACTTGAGCAAACATACTGATGCACTTGTATAAATTAATTATGACAATATGTCATTGAGAGACGTGACATTTATTCTTCCCAATACCAATGTTAGATCTCTAGATAAGAGAATTTATTGAGGCCAACTAAGATCGATATGAATAGTGAGAATAACCTTAAAGCTAAGGGGAAGAGACATATTGATCCTTACCTGTGTGGAAAGAATGAACCACAAGGTAAGATATGTAAGAGTTCGTGATATTTATTGGTCGTGTGTAGAAGTCATGGAGGTTCTCCCAATAACCTTTCTTAGTCAATGGATATCCTCTATTTTGATTGATAAGACTTATTTGTTTCTTGCAGTACAAAGAACTTACGAAAGAATAATGAATCATTCTTATTAGACAATTGTATTTGATCGTAAAGTTTATTTGGAATTAAACTTATGTGATGTGGCCAGATTTAATTGTTTATAGCTTATTGGAAGATTTTGAATTTCATTTTGAAATATTGAATGTAATTGAGTTTATTTACCACACATTCACATACAGGGTTCAAGAGTAATACTATTAAGATATAATGTAACATATCTAGCAAATAATATTAAATATTTAAATGAAAAGTATGCCGTTGAAATATCTCTGAAGAATGTGAGAATTTGTCGAGGAATAGACAATTATTCACTGCATTGATAGTTATATGTGACAAGTTATTGATTCTTAGTGGCACATTGATTAAAGTTATAAAAGCTTGGTGTGGACCAAGAGCCAAACAACCTTGTTAAGTTTGATGATATTCATGTTAATGATTATCATTAAAAAATACATTATGAGAATGGAACTATACCTTTAATTTATGTGGAAGAAAGCACGTTTTAGAGAAATTAGTGAGTCAATCTAGAAATCTGATGCACAGTATAATGTCATCTTTTATTTTGAGTGAAACACAAAATGAGATACAAATCCGATGCACAGTATATAGTGTTGACTAAATGTTGTTTAATTACAACCATTGCATTCTAAAGTACTGGGAGCACTACATACATTCATATATCAAAGATACATCACTCATTTTCTCAAAATTTGCTCCTTAATGAAATTGTATGATTGATACCTACATATGCTAAGATACAAAGTATAATATTCTATTCTTATAATTGATAATAGGTTTTATGTGGACATAACCATTCCAAATACGGACCATTTAAGTATTTTATGGTTTTGGTAGATACTTCGTCACGTATTGTTATTACACTTGCAAAACTCCTAGCACATTTAGTATGATTGAGGACTCACCACCCTTATAAAGCACCCAAGACTCAAAATATTAGAGATTTTACATCAAAAATATTTGATATCAATTGCATTTAAATCAAGATCAATGTAATGCATTTTGTACCCGAATGTGTATATACAATAAGATCTCAAAGAAGACACCGTCAAAAAGGATATAGATGGTGGCTAAGACAATATTTATGCGCACTCATATATATATTTCTACATTAGGTGATGCAATATTGCTTGAAACTCTTAATTATTCGTTTATGAACTTTTTTTAACTAAATATTTTGTGTACCAGTTAGTAACTGGATATAAGCCTAATAATTCATATCTACGCATATTTAGTTATGCAGTATATGTGCATATTGTGCCCCCACAACGCATTCATATGGATATCTAAAGAAGATTAAGTATTTATGTTAGATATGAATCTCTAACAATTATCCGCTATTTGAAACCTGATAGACTATCTCTTTACCGCTAAATCTGCGGATTTGTCACTCTAATGAGACAGTCTTCCCATTTTTAGAAAGAGATAAGAAAAAGTGTTTTTTCCCCCCAATTTTAATTTTTTTTTCCAGTCATGTGCATATATGAATTCTAAACTGTGAGAAAGTGTATGAAGTTTGTAATATGTTATGAGTAGTTTTTTATTTTTTATTTTTTCATTTATGAATTTCAGCAAGTGTCATGTTGGGTAGTATATGAAGTGGATGATTTGTAATTTTAGGTGAGTAGTATTGTTTCTAGTTTTGGATGGGTAGTTTTTTTTTCTCAATTCTGACTTTGTTGCTGATACGACACAAAATATCGACTAGACTATATATGGTAAAAATGTGATAAAAGGGGTGGAAGATTATGGGTCCTGGTAGGACGCCAACATGGTAATAATATATTTTTATGGTTGTTATGGAATTATGGGAACTAAAAATCTTAATATGGGAGTATTTCCTTATTATGGATATTGAGTATAATTAGAAGATTTGATCCCACCTTATGAAGGAATCCTATTGATTGGTGGACAAGTCTCAGTAATCTTATAATTAGGGGATTCAGACCCTTATTTTACAAGTTTAATATCATCTCATCTCAGATTCTCTCTCTCTCTCTCTCTCTCTCTCTCTCTCTGGCCTTCTCTCTCCAGCCCTCTATATCTCTCTCTCATGGATCATGGAGCATATATTATTCTCTCTTTATAAATAATTCTCTCATCTCTAATTATTATGGATGAATTTATGGGTTTATGGCGAGCTCTCCTCTAGGAGACCTCCTTTAGGAGAAGCGAGCTCTTATGATGCAAACACTATTATACCAGCTTGGCGTTAAGTGGTAGCTCGGCATTGAGTGTTGGGCTTTATGGTTTCTGGGCCCAAACGGGCTAATATGGGTTGTTCTGTGGGGTCCCGGTAAATTATGGTTTCAATTGAATTTGGGGTATTTTACGTATTTTGATCTCTTGCACTCGCTAACTTAAGCATCGGAGGGCCTTCGTCGGGTCCATCCACCACCTTGGCTGAGGTGTTGTTTTGCAGGATCGATCAAGTCGCCAGGAGGCTCTTGGAGATCAATCAGGTCGCTGCGACGTAATTTGAAACTATTCAGGTCGCTGAACTCTTATTTGAGGTTAGTACCCCATATCCTTGGTGACCCAATCTTTTTGGTCGCATCAACTGGAGCCATATGTGGAAAAGAGGGACATCGAGTCCTTGAGCAAAAGACGTGAGAATACACAATTTTCGTAGGTCTAAAATCTAACTGCGCTATAAATTTGAAAAATCTTTTTCTTACGTTTCAACCGTTGGACCGCATTACAATTTTTAAAAAACCTCAAGGACCTATTAAATTTCGTTTTTAACGGTGGAGATCGGATTCTGAGATGCGAGAAAATATATATAAGTTTTCGAACAAAGAGGATTTTATTTTTGGAAAATTATGTGCAGTGTTTTTCAAAATGCGATTGTGCACAATAAAACCGTTGGATCAAGCCAAAATTTTGATACATATACAAGTTCGATCTGAACGGTGGAGATTCGAATATGAGTTCAGAAAAATACTATAACGAATTTTGAACAGAGCTGATCCTGTTTCCCAAAACTGTCTATCTAGTTTCTTTTAAAAATTAAATTACGCACAATCTAACCGTTGGATGAAGTCGGATTTTGGATATAATATTTATGAGATATATTGGTTAAATATGAACAGTGGAGACTGAGTTTGAAGGTCTGTGGGCACGAGTAAGGGTTGCGATGCTCGCATCTTACTTATAGATTATTTTTATGATCGTATACTAACGGATTGAGTGCAAGTCTACCTGTTTATTCCGTATTAATTTTGGTGGTTGACATATGGCGGACTTTCTTATTGAATTTATTTAAAGGGGATAAGTGTATAGTTTATTTGGTTTAATGGACTTATATGAAGGTTATTGTTATGGTATATGGTTTTGTATTGATGATGGTTTTGAAGGGTTAACTTATTTTGCTGCCCGAAATCTAACTGAGGGATGGTCAATTCAACGTGATGAGAGTCGACATTATTTAAGGTTATATATCAGGTATGCTCTTTAAAAACTCGTGAAAGGAACGGTCTCCTATTTTTTTTTTTTATCTTACTTATTTTTTAGCTAGAACATGGGGGAATAGCTTATTTATGCGATTTAATATGGTTTACTTGATTTGATAAAATTTATTTGGGTCAATTTAAATGGTTATGGTGTGTGATTTGATTTAAATGGTTAAGGTCTGGTCGCAAGTTTAGTTTACGTCGTATTAATCGATGGTTTTATGATCTAAGTTATGGAAAATATGTATAGTTAACATGATTCTCTACGACCTCAACTTTATTCCTGCGACCTCATTACGGTCTCCATGACCTCGTTACGGTCTCCACAACCTCGTTACAGTCCCTGCGACCTCATTACGGTCCCTTACGACCTCATTACGGTCTCATACGACCTCATTACGGGTTCGACAATCTCATACGATCTCATTACATAGAACAGATCAACTTTAAATTCTATGGTTCAATATGGTTTATGGATTATGGATATGGTCCGACGCTTTTATGAGGTCGATGATGGTTTATGGATATGGTAATTGTTTAAGACTCAACGGCCAGAAACTTTATGAGTATGTTTAAGCCTCAACGTTCAGAAATTTTATGAGTATGTTTAAGCCTTGACAGCCGGAGATTTTATGGTAGTTGTTTAAGCCTCCACGACCAGAGATTTTATGAGTATGTTTAAGCCTCAACGGCCAAGAATTTTATGAGTATGTTTAAGCCTCGACGGCTGGAGATTTTATGGTAATTGTTTAAGCCTCAACGACCAGAAATATTATGAGTATGTTTAAGCCTCGACGGTCGGAGATTTTATGGTAATTGTTTAAGCCTCAACGACCAGAAATTTTATGAGTATGTTTAAGCCTCGACGGCCGGAGATCTTATGGTAATTGTTTAAACCTCGATGCTTTCATTAGGTCGGCCGGAGATTTTATGGTAATTGTTTAAGCCTCGATGCTTTCATTAGGTCGTCCAGGGATTTTGTGGATATGGGAATGGATGGTTTAGTGGAAGAGCATGTTTGACTTACATGTTTTTCTACTTCCTTGAGTATGTTTGACTTACATACTCTGGGATGTTGAGAAGGGGGCATGTTTAATTTACATGTTTTCCTTCAAGCCTTTAAGTATGTTTGATTTACATACTCTTTGTTGTAATGCGCATATTTGATTTACATGTTCTTTGCGAACTCTATGCTTTTTACTTTGTTTGATTGATCCTGCGACCTATGTGCAAACTAGGTTTACTTGACATTTCCTTTAACATGATGTGGATAGATAATTTAGTTGGACTACTTGGTTGCATTAACTGGGGGGACTACGTAATTTTCTTAAATGTCTATGGTCAAGTATTACATTGACCAGACCTGAAATTGCTTTTAGTGTTAACAAAGTATTTCAGTTCATACATTGTCCTCTTGATTCTCATTGGAAGGAAGTAAAAAGGATTCTCAGATATCTCTTTAGAACTAAGCAGTTAGGCATTCACTTCACCAAATCTCATACATTTAAGCTCACAGGTTATTCTGACTCAGATTGGACTGCAGACCTTGATGATAGAAAATTAGTCAGTGGTATTTGTATATTTTTAGGGAACAACATTGTATCTTGATGTTCTAAGAAACGGCCCACCATTTCAAGATGGAGTACAGAGGCTGAAGATCGTAATTTGGCTCAAGCCACTGCAGAAATCATACGGCTAAAATCTCTCTTACAAGATCTCTAAGTTCAGCTAGTAGGTGTACTTATCATTTGGATGGACAATCAAAGTGCAATTGTCATTGCCTCCAATCCAGTTATGCATGGGAAGCTCATACATGTAGAAATTGATATGCATTTTGATAGAGATGTTATTGCAAGGAAAATCATCAGTGTGTGGTTTGTTCCATCTATGGATCAAACTGGTGACGTGCTAACCAAACCTTTGTCACATCACTTCTTCACTCGTCTGCGCAATCGTCTATCTATTTTTTCATGTGCCGCGCTTGAAGTGAGGGGGGATGTTAGCCATACCAACATAGTCAACAACAATGTCAGCATCTTTGACACCTCAGCAAAAGCCATGCATGACATGATGGTCAGGAATCATAAAATGACACACTATGAACTGTCATTAGGAGGAGATTGTACGAACCCTAACCCTAATTGAATATCGTTGTTGTGTTGTACTGTGTGAATCAGAACCATTGGTTTATATTGTGATCCTAGGGTTGAAAAAAAATCATCATGTATATTTATAGAATGTCTTGTAAGTGTTTTATAATGAATGAAAATATATTTGTTCCTTTCTTGTGCAATCTACTGCATTTTCAGAAAAAGCTGCCGAGCTCATTTATGAGCTTTGTTCATAGTGACTTCCTAAGAGGAATTAACTTGTGATTTGGCAAAAATATTAATCGGATGTTTTGTTTGATTATCTGTAAAGGTGGGTGAGTGGTTAATTGTATTTTGTTTAAGTGTGTCCTAGTTTGTTTTTTCTTTTCTTTTTCTTTTTACGTACGAGTCTTTCCTTTCAAAGTCTATTTTAAATTAATTATACTTTTTTCTAACAATATTTTTCTAACTGTAATAAAAAAAAGTATCGTATAATTTTTGTATTTATGTGAATTGTGGAAATTGTAAGAAAACACAACACTATATCTTTTAATAAAATTTAATTTTGAATTAATGTAAGGGGAACAAATTCTAAAAATCAAATAAAAATACAAACTAATATTATTATCTCCCCTATATATTAATGCAAAATCCTTCTATCTTATGTATCTGCTTCTCAAAATTTTTTAGTTTTGATAAACATTCTGGTGTTTCGGTGTCACCGAAACCTAATATCTACCTAATTTAATATTTTTCTTTTATATATTTTTAGCCAATTTAATATTTTTTATTATTATATTTTCTCTAATTTGATATTTCTCTTTTATTATATGTTAAATAATTTAATATTTTCTTTATCATATTTTTCTTAATTCAATATCTTAGTTTTATTCTACTAATATAAAAACTTGAATAAGTCATATTTAATTAGAAAAAGTCTATATAATTTGAATTAATTTTTATTTATAATAAAGGTTGAAATAATTTTATTTTTAAAATTTTAAGTATTCTGTTTAATAAAAATATGAGTTATATAAAATTATTATAAAATAAAAACAAATATAAAAATATAAACTTAAATTTGAATATTTAATCCTAATATAATGCATTGAAAATAATTTTTTTTTTATGAAAAACTATTATTACGCCCAGAAAAAGAGGGAGAAAAACAACAAAATAATAATAATAATAATAATAATAATAATAATAATAATAATAATAAAATTATTACACCTAGGAAAATAAATATTAAACATATTCTAAATCTCCTTATCTATTCCCAATATAATGCATTGATAAACACATTATATATCTACATGAATAAATTAATGTCTTACAATTAAAAAAAAAAAAAGAACCAAAAAATAGTGATAAAATAATATTACATATCCAACGAGTTAGATATACAGTATTTTTAATAGAATTATCAGTGCCTTATAAATTTTATTTTTTTATATCACATATTCACATGGGGCACGCTAGTGATGTATGTTTTACATTTTTACAAAGTCAATTTTCTATGGGGTTCCTTCCAAATTTACGGTATTTTGTTATATTTTACAACTAATTTCGTGACTCTCGGATAAAAATATTTAAATATTCTTATTGTTAAAATCTGTTTTATGTTAATTAGAATATATAATGCTCCAATTTGTGTGTAAAAGTTATTTATTGTGAAAAATAATCTTCGTGTAAATAGAAAAATAATGTCATAAATTATGTGTAAAATTTTCAATATTATTCTTTTAATATTTTTTTAATGAGTGTTACTCTTTTTCCAAATCCCGCATAATAAACGTATGTTAAACTAATATAAAGAATACATTAAAATCCCGAGGACTGGTGCGACCGCCCTTTTCTTTCCGTCCCTGCCTAGTTATTCCAGTTAATATAAATTGGGGAAATTGTCAAATGGTCCTCCAAGTGGAGGTCCATTTGTCAATTAGTCATATATCTAATTTTAAGTCAAATAGTGCCTACTTTTTGTCAAATAGTCCAAAATTATGATATGAATATATCACAATTCCCTTACTATTAAAATAACTAATAATAATAATAATAATAATAATAATAATAATAATAATAATAATAATAATAATAATAATAATAATAACTAATTGGGGGCCACCTGTTCCGTCGGCCGGCCAAAAGATTTTCCAGCCGCCGAAATTTTTTTTCGTTCACTTTTTTTTTTCCTGATCATCTAAAAATATTTTTCGGCTGTCGGAATTTATTTTCAATTTTTTTTTCTTCCCAAAATTTCTTACTGTATGTTTGAGTTTCTTACTACATGTCCATGGAGTCAGTGCAGTCAGTTTTTTTTTTCAACTCAGATAATTTCTTAATATATGTTAGAATTTCGCACTATATGTCTGGATTTTTTACTATATGTATGTATTTTTTACTATATGTGCAAACATTTTTCACTATATGTTCAAACATTTTTTACTTAATGTCCAAAAAATAATTCCGGTCACCGCAAATATTTCTTACTATATGTTCGAATTTCTTACTATATGTAGCAGATTTTTTATTTAATGTCCAAAAATTCATACATGATGACAAAAAGTATTTTATTTGCTTCTTGCTTTGATGTGCAAATGTTGTTATGTATTTTTTACTTATTACACACTTTTGTTTTGCCAAAAAAAAATAGAAAAAAAATTCTTACTTAATAGCAAATTATTATTATGTATTTTCTTATTTAATACAAATTATATATTACTTTATAGTGAAATTTCGTACTTTATGTTCAAAAAATTAATAAAATTTCTTACTTCATATCCTTTAAAGTAAGAAAGTTTGTTATTTTATATTCGAAAAAGTAGGAAAAACTCTTATTTTATAGTGAAACTTTTTACTTTATTTCCTAAAATAAAAATACTTTTAATTTATGTTCCCAAAAAAAAAAATCTTACTTTATAGTGAAATTCTCCTACTTTATGTATGGAAAAGTAAAAAGATTCTTATTAAGAATTTCTTACTTTATAGTGAAATCTCTTAAATTATGTTTGTTGGGCAAAACAAAAATTAAAAAAAAAAAAAAATCTCGTCGGAAAATTTTCCGGGACCGGGATGGAGGCAGGGCGCGGCTGGACAGTAGCGGTGGGGGGGGACCGGTGGGGGTTGGTGGTCTATTGTTTATTAATATTATTATTATATTATTTTTAATAAGGGTAACCTTTTAATTGTATATTTATGGTTGAACTACTTGACATTTTATATAATTAGTTAGATTATTTGACAAAAACATTTTATTTTATGTAGTATTTGTCAATTGTCCCTAAAAATTAATAGTCCTGTAGTGCAATAAATTATCACAGAAAGAGAGAAAATTAGAAAGGAAAAAAAAAGTATCTCAAATAATTTAGTGTAATCTCGGGACTGTCGCGGTTGTTTCATTTGAAAGTATCATGCAATGTCATATTGTGTTCGGTTAGTTTGGGTTAAATTAATTTTGAAAAAAGGGTTTGTTGATTCAGTATTGAAGATCGACTTATGTGACTCGATAATTAAGAATTAATAAATTGTAATTGAAGTTATTTCAACTTAGCCAAACAAAATATTTGTCAAGTCTGATTTGAACACATTTTTTAGCTAATAATTAAATAAAACACTTTTTAGGAAAGTGGATTCAGAAGACTCAGAATCAACTTTCTAATACGACATGAAATCGCTATTTTCAGTTCTTGTCTTGGCTAACACAAAGAAGAAGAATTGCCCAAAAAAAAAAAATTGGTAAACTTTTGGAACTTATTATTAGTACTCAACCAATATTCAACGTGTTAGATTATTTGTATATGTATGTTTAGATAATTAAACGCATCAAGTCAATTTGTTGCATGTTTTTATTACTTTTCTTCTTATATTATAAAACTAAATATATGTGTATTTCTTTTGTTCAAATTATAGATAAATTAATATAAAAATATTGTTATAAAATATTTAATGCAAACACTTATGTTAGATCAGATTAACGATAATATTTAAATAAGGATCGCATATGATATTTGTACGTGAAGAGCGATGTATTCTTTTTTAATCCAACACTTGCCTAACTGTAGAGTGAAGCAAAAGGCACTTTTCATTCGGTTTAATAAGATTTAATGCGCCATCTTTTGATTGTAGCTTTCCCACTACTAACAAACGTAGGTGGCTGCAAGTGCCCAATCAACCAACTTACTAGTGATTTTTATACTAAAGGGGGAATTACACTACCGAAGATTTTTCGGTTCGTCCACATAAATGATTTACAATACCCAACGAAATATCAACAAAATACAAAATATTTTCTTTCTAACTATCTCAATCAGTATGGTACTAATGTGTTATACATTATTTATTTTATTTTTTTTGTTTTTATCTCACATTAAAATAAGAGAAAAAAACTTTTTACCCCGAACTATTTCGATTTTTACAGTTTACCATGCGAACATTTTTTTGGAGACAAACCGCCATATGAACTTTGCGCGAATTGCAAGTTACCCCCTCAAACCAGAAATTGAGTGGTTTTATACACATAATAAAGGGTACTTCGGTCATATTTACAACTCCTTGATGATTTTCTCGGCCTCTTTCTGGACCGCCGTATTCTCGACAGATGAGAAATAAACCCTAAGTTCGTTAGCAGATTACAGTTGTAAATTAACGTCTAAATCCTTAATCACTTCCCCGTCGGCGACTCACCTTACGCTCGTCGGCGGGAAGGTACGACAGGGAGAGGCAGGTTAACGAGCACGAGGCGCATCGATGTACGGTGAATCGGATCTCAGAACCAGCAGCACAGGAAGGTGATCTAGAGTGGAAAGCCATCAGGTTTTCTGAGTTTCTACTGCAACGAAGATGTCAAAGCTAGCCGACAATTTAGACGAAGTGGTTGAGGCTTAATTCTTTTTCTCAATAAGCTCGTGTGCAAATGTTTTGGATCCAATATTGAGGTGGATGGCAGCTGTTGCAGATGGTGGTGATGGTTTGCCCCGAGTTTTCTAATTTTGGTTTTTGGTAGTCTCTGAGGTACGAGTTTCTAGGCGACGGATTGGGTTCAACAAAACCACCGCCAACCAACCTCCATATCGACAGCCCCATCGCCTCTGATATGGCCGGAACCCCATTCGCCTCGTTGCTCGGCAGCTCATGCCGACACACCGGGCACGAGTTGTGGAGATCGAGCCACGGGGAAATAAAATCGGAGTGACATATGTGCTTGCAGGGCATCTCGCGAGTTTCGGATTCAAGGGTAAAGGTATCAGTACAAAGCTGTACCCAATATGTGAAAATTGTAATAATTTTTTATTTTTTTAACAATTTAAATAAATATAATTATATTTTATAAAAGTATATAAATTTAATTATAAATAAGGATTGATATGACCGAAGTACCATTGATCAAACATTCAATTTCTGGTTTGAGGGGGTAACTTGCAATTCGCGCAAAGTTCAGATTCGCGAAAGAAATGATGGAAGGATGTGAATGGGAAGGGGATGTGAATGGGATTCCAAGGCGTGCCAAATTGCAAGTGTAGCATTCCAAGGATACATTTCATTGCAACTAACAACAATAACTTATATCAAATGTATATTAATTTTTACACTACCCTAAAGACTCTGGCCCTTTACCACAGCGTCGTTACCCAATTCACTTTGTAAAGGAAACACTCTCCGAAATCCCAAGTCCAAACAATTAAGTACTAAAAATACACCACTCAACAAAACCTGTAAACTTAGAAAAATAAAAAAGAGCACAAATCCATTAATTTGACATAGATGAAACATTTCTAACCCCTTTTTACTATCATTTTCTCCATGAATGACTAAATAATGAAAAATATAAATAAAATAAAATAAAGATCCCTTGTTTCAGCATTGCCGCACAACCGAAATGCAAATAAAGCAAAGGAAAAGGGGAATACTCAAACTGAAAACTAGACTTGTTAAAGTAGAGAAAAAAGTAGATTCAAAAGGAAATATTGAAAATGGAAATTGCATGGATCCCCACGTGATATTACATCAAGATCCACAAATATATCTTAGGAATTGTACTTTTTATTGGGATTTAACATAAAACCTCAACGAGATTACAAAAAGATGCGCTTTAATGAAACCCTAAAAAGAACACTTCTGAAAATGCAAAGATTGCCATGATAAATCAAATAAGAAAGGGGGGAGGGGTTCAAAAATTTAGTGACAGGAATGAGTAGGAAAAAGAAGCTTACGGATCAAAGGATATGCTATTTGTGAAGCCAAACGCGGAGATATTGAATCCATCGCCAAGACTCAGGAAATCTGAATAATGATTTGAAACACTTTCTCCCATTTATGCATAAACTATACTTGCTATTAAAAGAGGACAGTGAGCAAAGCAAAAAACTACACATTCAGAAGTCTAACTGTCTAATCAATAACAAAAGGAACAAAGCGCGGGGAAATATAGTGAGACAAAAGTACATCAAGCATGTAATCCTTAGGTATCAATGAATGTACAATATATAATATCCACCACCACATGAATATAAGCACGTTTGAGCAAAAGATTCCTGATTTTACAGATGCATTTATAATTTTGAAAGATAGCTGATTTATTTTATTTTTTCAAATGGATCTCTACCAACAAGGTGCGAAATAGCTGCTAAAAACAACTTATTCTGCACAAGAAAAGCACCTGTTTTATTTATTTATTTTGGAAAATGTTGTCAAATCCCTAATTAATTTAGAAAATAAAATAAAAATCATTTTATCTTGCAAACACCAAATTTATATTTGTTTCTGATTTACAAGGTGCAATATGTGTAACTTTGATCAATAAAAGATTTATTCTTGAAATGTAGTTTTTGTTTACAGAATAAATTAACAAACCAGAGAGAGCAACGAGGTCCTTGTTGGAAAGGCCAAGCTGATTAAATTTGGCGGTTAAGTTAGCGAGACTCGAGGTTGGAGCAGGAATGGAGCCATTGATTGTAGTAGCCAAGCTTGCATTTAGTGAGTCCTTTCTTCCAAGCTTCACTTCCCAACTACGCCCTCTGAGCTGTAATTAATTCTCACGAAATCATGTTCGTTAAGTTTTACTTGAAAAGATAAACTACCTAGAGAGTTTAAGTAGTTTAAAAAACATTGGTAATATGTTAATATAGTTTTGCTCAAAAAAAATATTCTTTTATGTTGGTATTTTGTAGTTAACTGTAAAATTATTTAGTGACAATATTTTATGTCGATAAACTTGAAGTTTTTTTTTATAGTTTTTTGGGTGCTAGTCGCTTCTCTAAACTAAAAAGATTAATAAATTTTTTTAGTTTTTATGAAAATGAGCTTAGAACTTGGACAACAGAGTCCCAAGCAACAATGACCAAGATATCAGCACAAGAGACAGTGGCAGAGCACACCATCTCCACAACAGACTTGACAGTGTCAATAGTATCGAATCCCCTGACGGATTTGTTATTTGGACCTGCAGTCTTCTCTCTCGTGATTGAACCTGTGACATCGTCCAGTAGGATCCATGCATCGCATCCCTGACAAGGCAAAATTATATGAGTAGTGTAATCTATATATCTTGACAAGCAAGATTACGTATAAAAAAACTTATAATTTATCAATGGATTTTACCGAATAATGACTTTGTCATTAGATTTTATAATCACCGACAGAATATCGATGGAATAAAAGTTATTATTTTTCCCAGAAAACTATACCAACCAATTGCTGACAGAAATACCGTTGATTTTTTTCGACAGTTTTAGATTTTGTGGGCAAATATTTGCCGATAACAATTTTACCTACGTTTTATAAGTTTCTTCACATTTACCTATAAATTTTGTTGGTTTTTATTGACATTTCTAGATTTTATTGGCAAATACTTGCCGATAACAATTTTACCTACAATCTATAAGTTTCTTCACATGTCGGTAAATTATTTTTTTCTGTATTAAGCATTTATATATTTAACATAAAGATAATGATTAAACGAGGAAATATGGCATAAAAACCTTTAGAACAACATTAAAAAGTGTTAAACTAATTATTTGTAACCATAAACCGACATGCACACAACTAACCTCATATTTTGAGCAGTTTAGCCATCTAGATATTCCGCACCATCTGCACTCAATTCAAACCAAGTATGAGTTAGCAGCTAATCAATCCCAACCAAAACCCCTTATTTATTTTAACTGCATAAATTATAAATTATTTGGGTAAATTACAACAATCACCCCCGAGATTTAACTTAATTACAAAAAAAACTTATTTATCTTTTAAAATTACAAATCCCCCCTTAATGGGGTATTATTAATTTTGAAAGATATTTTTTTTGTAATTAAGCTAATCCTCAAGGGTGTATTCTGTAATTCACCCTTATAATTTCCTTATAAGCAAACCTAAATAAAATCAAGAGTTTAAGCAAAAAGAACATCATAGTACTAACGACAAGGTACACTTCATAATTATGGCATTATAACAAGTTAACTAACCTGCGTGAGTTGTAGATAGTCATATGTGCGGTCGGCCCCGCCGGCAGCAACATTATCTAAAGCAACTTAACCCATCAGCACTACATGCCATTATAGTGCACCAAAGTCCAGGGGCATCATAATCTACTCGTGACCCCAAGGAATCAGAAAGCCACACTTTTATTTTCCCATCAATTACTGTCAAAAATATAAACTGCGGCCAATAAAATAAAATCAGAATCTCCCTTCTTCGTAATTTGTATCAAACAAAACCTACAATGTGTATTCAAATTATATACTTGAATCTCTTTATAATGAGGAAAAACAAAATGTATAGGAGCTTCATGACCTTCAAACATATACTGCCTACGCCTAGAAATGGCATCCCATACATGTGACACAACTTCTAACGTAAAAAAAAAAAAAATACTCAGACACATCGCTTGAATTTATGAAAGCTCAAATCGCTATTACCTTAATTATCTTGTCATATCCGCATGTAATATCACGAATTTGACTGTGAAATAAGGTTTCCTTTATCGTAACAAAACACGGTCTTGATATACATAAACTTCATGATAAATATCTTAAACACAATAGGTCATTCACAACTAGAAAAAGTTTAACAAAATCATAGCTTCAAACCCACAAATTTCCATAAACATCAGTTAATTATCATAAAAAAATCTCCACCAATTAATTGGAACTCATCATTGAACAAAATTCCCCTAAAAAGGCACCAAAAATTAAGCACAGCAAATAGAGTCAACAAAGCAAGAAACAAATAATAATAATAATAATAATAATAATAATAAAAAAAAAAGAGATTATCACGAGATGAACAAGTGTTTGAGCGTTGATATTCTTTATGAGGAATAAACATCCACAAACACCATCTTCATACTGACAGCTCGGATTGACTGAGCGCGCCACCATTTCAGCATCTTTTGGTCCTTCAACTCATCGGTCAAGTCTTTAACCTCCGTCCACATCTTCCCAGAGATTTCCTTGGATTGCAAGTCAATTAACTAGATCTCGCCATAATTGGCCACGAACGGGTTGGCTTCGGTTGACACGACGAAGATGAGTTATTGTTGATCCGGTGGATGCCTTCTTTGTCCTGAATCTTGGCCTTCAAATTGTTAAATATGTCAGAGGATTCGACCTCAAGGGTTATTGTCTTACCCAAAAGTGTTTTGATGAAGATTTTCTGCATCTTTGCGCGACCGAGAGTGTGTTCAGAGATTAGGATTTGGCGTCGATGAAATAGTTGGGGACGGTGAGGAGAAATTTTAGTGGGATGGAAAATTAGAGAAAGATAATAAGAATTAATATTTATTATTTTTCAAAGAGTATAATACATCAATACCTTCTATAGTTATATGTTTTACTAGAAGACATTAACAATACACCTTCTAAATAATTGAATATATCAGAAGAGGTGTAAAATATACCTTTTGAAAGTAAATATTCTAGAACGGGTGTGCCTTCTAGAAACGTAATATACTAGAACCGGTTTAAAATATACATTCTAAAGTACAATTTCTAGAAGGCACATATCACACCCGTTCTGAATGTTACCGAACAGACACTCTAGAAGGTATCCAAAACATTCGTTCTACAATATATGTTCTAAAATATATTTTTTGTACTAGTGAATTGTATTGAAAATGGTATAACATGTTTCATAAAAGGATTGTCATTGACAAAATATACTTACAAATTATGAAAAACTTTTTTGTACACAACATTTGTAGTTTTTGTCACTACCTTTATTCCCATCATAAATGATCAATATTTTTAAATCCTTACGATTGATCACTTTTGATATAACATCATATAATTGGCCATGACTGATAATTATTTTCTTTAGGAAAGTCCAATTTGATAGAGAGGTTGTTATTGACTTTGGTTGATCGTCGTGGCATATGATACGATAACAGGAAATTGTCGTCGTTGGTACTTAAAAGGCAACCCCGCATCAGATGGTGTGACAATCATTTTAGGAATTTACACCAATTTATCTGCATTGCTTCCTTGAAAAATCTTAGCTTGTATAACACGATCACCAAGTTTTGTAACAACCAACCTGGTTCCACTACACAACACAAGGGAATGATCGATATTTCTCAACAACATGAGTGGAGTTCCAATTCTCACTTTTAACTCATGGTTTGGCAATCCAGAATATTTGATGGTGTTTAGGAACTCTGGTGAGTGGACATCTTGGAATAAGTCATTGTTTGAATCAGATTTGTATGCACTATCAGAGATAAGATATACTTTACATTCTCCATTATTTTGTGATGTCATATATTCATGAATCAAATCGACAACATCCAGTGTTGGGGAAAGAATAACACGGCCCTTCAAATAAATGAAGCATTCAATAGTTTTTTCAAAATATGGCTATGTGATCGCCACAATTGACGCAACATGGTCACCATCATCTTTCAATAATAGATCATATGATATTCCAATTTGAACGACACTATCATTTGGTCCTTCAACTGTTTGATATCTTATATTGTTTATCCATTCGATGATTTTTTTTAATTCGACACAACTAAGGCCTGAATTGAGATTTTGTAGTCTCATTTATTGCTCAATCTGAAAACCATGCAATGAGTTCATAAATACAAAGAATTGACCGTCACGTGAATTATGATAGGTCTAGTGACTTTTGGAATAATTAGTAGAATTTAAAGAAAAACTCCACCAAGAACTATCGTTTTGCCACTAAATGCATACGCTTATTAGAATTTTTTTGTGATCCCATCCCATCATTCAATATTTTGTCCAGAGCATTAAAATAATATATGCATCATCAAATCTTCGTCTCAAATAATGAGCTGCGTACGCACTATTAATTATGCAAGTGGAGTTCCAGTAAAGATCTGACAATAATGAATCTTGATGGATATTAAAAGAAACCTTAAATTTAAAATTTCTAATTCTAACTTTCAGAAGAAGAAGAGAGACTATGCCACTATATGTTACATTCTAAACAATTCAACTATTAAATCTAAGGGTCACATAAAGCATCCTCCAAACAAATGTTTTACTGGTCCCTAAGTATTTATATATGAAAAATACATTATCCTTGGTTGAATTTACTATATCCATGACTTTATCATTAATTTAATGTTAATCAACATTCAAATTATCAACTAATTTACCATGTTCTTTAATGAGTGCCTTACGATCATACTGTAATTCCTCGGCAATAACTCTATTGCAATACATACTAGATTCGACGACCTTTGGAATTAGCATTGGAGAAAAATCCTTTAAACTCTTTCACATACTCTACAACAAATTGTCAACTTCAAGTAAAGCCGGTTTTGAATTTCAGCATCACTCATTTGTAAATTTGAAAAGAGATAAAGTGCATTGAAAATGGAATTGGAAATATTGGTAATAAATATAATATCATAAAATAAAAATAATAATTTATAGAGGACCAAAAAAAATGTCAATAATTGTTACATTTGGATTTTCTCAACTTTCGTTGAGTGTATAGAATATCACCTGACAAATCTTCCCAGCATTTTTCTGACACTTTTTTGGAAAGTGCTAGATATTTTGATGTAAGTAAGGTTGCGAATAAAGATCTCACGTAATGTGTCAATCCCAATTACTTGCTCCAAATATGTCGTCAATATATTCTCTATAATTTAACAACAACCCAAAAGAATATCATGCATTATGATATATATGTATTGCGTTTTGTTAAATTTTTATATTATCATGGCATTGGGTTCCTTGGATTACATTAAGGAGACACCGAGCATAATAGCTATCACCTGAACCTAGTGGAATATAGTAAATTCGTACTAATGAGATCAAATCTAGTTGCCTGCTTGTCATTTGTTGTTGAGTTCTGAATCGAACTTTTTGCACTTACTTTTTAAAAAAGTTAGTCCGCAAGAGAACGGAGCAATTGTAAGTGGAAAGCTTGACTCGAGTCGAATCTCTCGAGGAAGACTAATCGGAAGCGATTCTCGTGTTTGATTCACGAATGAGAAAACAATGAAAAGCATTCTAAACTTGCAGTCAAATCTTGGTTTGTAAAGTTGTAATATCTAAGAAGGCAATTTAAATGACGAGAAGAAAAATTGACAACTTTGAAAAAATTAATAAAACGAGGGTCCAGGGCTCTAGAATTGTCTCTAGAATCAATTGTAACTTGATCGAACACTTAATCTATGAGTTGAGGTTGTCAATCACAACTTGTAGATTAAACCCAACAATGCCAATTGATGGTTATAAACTCATCTAAGCACTACACTCATAAATTCTAACCAATAATCATCAAGAAACGCAGCAACTTAAACTTAACGAAAGCATAAACATTATGAAAGAGACAAAAGGCTTGAAACAAAGCAACAATGGAAAAATGAACTTTTAAGAACAACAATAATTATCGTATAAATTTTTGAAAATCAAACACCTAAAATAATGAAAAATTGCAACAAAACTAACCACCAAAACACGAACATCACAAACCCAAAAAGAAAACTTAAACAAAGCACAAGAAATTATAATAATAAAATAAAGGAAATAGAAATCTTACTAATTAAAACTGGAGAGTTTCATCATTCAAACGAGAAGAACACGAATTAAGATTAAACTTACGCCCAACATCTGAGCAATGCTTAAGAATCTATAATTTACTGAAAACTAAAAACTAAATTGGGTGAATAAAGTGAAGAGAAATGAAGATTAATCTTGGGTTGTCAAACCCTAAGGGGTTCAAGAACTTTGAATTCTGAGAAAAAAAAAGGTTATATTTATAAGGGTGAAAGTGTGGGCAAAATAGACATTTTACCCAAAATAGCCTGACAACCGATGTTGTAAAATAGCCTCGTCGATGGAGCGTCAATGGAACGTCAATGGCACGTCAACTGGGCATCGACGACGCATCAATTGGGCGTCGACGGCACGTTTGGGTGTCAATGGCGCGTCAATCGGTGGTTGTGCTTCGCGGGTCCGAGTTGTGTTTTCGTTAAATCGAGCCGGTTGTGATTCTCGGGAACGTTCTTAGGCTTGGTCGACTATCCTAAAATTAAAAAAAAAGAAAAAAAACATAAAAATTCACAAAAAGTAAAAGAGAAATACGAAAAACACTAAAAAGACAATAAACGCTACGACAACGCAAAATAAGGAAAAATGGGGTTAAATACAACTAAAACCCGACTAAAGCACACAAGACAAAATACAAAAATCACACACAAATATGTATAAATCAAGTTCCAAACAAACTTTTGATTAAACTCAACATAAGTTAAATTCCGCGCTTTTGGATATTTTCTTTTTTCGCCTCCAACCAATCTAAAAACATGCTATGAGGTGTTGATTACGTTTTATTACCACATCCATCTAATCATTATCATTATACAATGCATTATGCTCTCCTGGAAAATGAGATTTCAAACACAGGACAGGTGAGGTTTTATACTGGATCTCATAAACTAATATCTCCACACCACTTCGCATAAAGAATGTAACGTCAATCATAGTACATATTGATCTCATCAATCTTTTTTCCTTGCAGTGGCCTTATTGTTACCTTTGTTGACATACTTGAAAAAATACTTGATCTGGATCGGTTATACCATTTGAACATTCAAATGAGTTCCATACTTCAATAATAGATAAAGATTATGGGAAACGACCTACCGATTATCTAGTTGAACACCGTTCTACGTAACTGTTCTTCCAGTATTTATATGTCCATATATTGGGTAACCATCATTATCGAAAGTGGTAGTATCTACTTACCTCTTTGAAAACTATTTTGTGCAATTCCCATCAAACATAAAAGGAGACGACTTTCATAATATGGTCCATGAATCATCAAATCTAATAAAGCTGAATAATATCTTGGATCTTTTTTTCATCAGAAATTCTAGCTGGAATAATTTAATCAATACACCAACATTTGATCATTTATTTTGCTTTGATAGAAAAAGAAGTGTGTGCGCATGAATACCTCTCTTTGTGAACTCCGCAGTGTAAATAACTAAAAATAAAATCATAAAAGTAATGACAAATTAAAAAATAATAAATATTAATAATTTATTAATCTTAGGTTAAATGATATGAAAACATAAAACTTCGTTATACTCACTTGAATAATTTTTTTCCAAATTTTTTATTTTCACGTAAAACTCTTATCAAAACGTCCAACTTGGTTTTTAAAATATTTGAAATTATATCAGGTAGATCATATAGTTTTAAATTTATTTGTTCAACATATCGAACAATATTCGGCCATTTAGAATTTAACGTAAATGTAACAAATAAATTAGGATAACCTGCCCACCGGCAAATTACCATAACATCTTGTTAATTTTGAATCATAAATCGAGCACTGCCAGTAAATGTCACAGTCAAGATGATGTTAGCACCAATATTTGAGTCATCTGCTTTATCTTGCAACACTTCATCAACAATCCTAATATACATCTCTCTTCATAATTTCCTTTAATAGGTTCTGATGTACGATAATCTTGAAGATTCAATTATCGTATATCCATCAACTATGAATTGTTATGTGAGTCATCGACTATATAGAATAGTGGGTACCTCAACCTCTTTTTCTTATAACTAGTAAGGAAAAAAACTCATTTTGTTTCATATATTGTTTACCCTTACCTTTAGGTTTTCGATACTTAGAAAAAGTTATATCTTCTCTATAGTTGTCTTCCCCATGAGAAAACATCAAGATATTATAGAGTAAGGTACGGAGGATGCAACTCGTTGATACGCTTCAAATTAGAAAATCTCTTTACTAATATAATATCACTGTTACCACTTCGAGAATCAAGACTACCAATAACTAATAGATAAATCTCGTCTACTTCTGAAAGATTGTGTGTCCTTACATCTTTTCCTCTTTTCTCAAGTAGACGCACTCTCACTTCAGCAACATCATCCTCTTCAAACGTTTGTTTAGTTATTATAAATGACCTAACCAAACTGTTTTCATTATCCAGCATGGATTGTAGGTCTCCAACAACTTCGGTATGAAGAGAAATTCTCTCATTGTTGCCTCTACACGATGATCAAATAATAGTGTAACTATATTAAATACAATATTCCAATGAAATTGTTGAGGAATTAATTCTTGACAATAATTCCTATTTTGTTATTTGCCTTTCTTGGGCACAAAATAAGTTAGGAAACTAGATTTAGGAATATATTATGTTTCCTAGTTTATGTTTAAGACTTTATTAGTTTCCTAGATTGTGTTTAGGATGTGTTTTAGGAATTTACCAAGTTTAGGAATTTATGTTTGTCTACTTAAGACAAGGATTCCTAAAGCTTAGACTACGGTTTTTGAGCACGAGATTTCGAGAGACGCACGAAGAAAGACGCACGAACAAGAGCAAGAACACGAAGAACTACTTGGAGCCATTGATCGAGATTAACAAGCTCTTCGAAGTTGCGTGACCAACGGATAAGAACTTGCCATTCCGGCAACAAGTATTTAGTATCAAGTTTATTGATATTTAGTTTTCATATATTACTTTATATTTTTGTATTGAACGTGAACAAGAAAGTAATATAGTTTTCGGGTTTGTACACCCAAGTTCACAAGTATTTACTTGTGAACTGAATTTGTTATCTCGTGTTCTTATCGATTTATTCCGCTGCATATTTTATTTTTCTACTCTGGTCGATGTTGCTAATCAATGTTGTTAAAAAGTGACTAACAACATCGTGAATCTGAGAATTATTCTTAAAACCATAGATCTTATAATTTTACAATTGGTATCAGAGCGAGTTACTTAACCTATTAAGTATTGATCCTTATTTTTAGGTGCTATGGACGCTCAAGGCAACCCAAGGCCTCCAATCCTTAATGGTGAGAATTATTCTCTCTGGAAACAGAGAATGTGATGGCATTTGAAAAGTATCGACGAGCGTGTTTGGAAAATTGTCCTCATTGGATGGGAAAAACCACGTGTCACGGATGGCGAGGGTGATACCATCCCCAAAAAGGAGGAAGACTGGACTGCTGATGAAGCAACTACTGCAAATTGGAACTCCAAATGCATCAACACCTTGTGTAGCTATGTAGATGCAAGCTACTACTGCATCATCAATAATTGCGAGTCAGCAAAGGATGCATGGGACGCACTCTAAAGAGTGTGTGAAGGAACTGCAAGCGTGAGGAAATCCAGATTAAGAATGCTCATATCCACCTTCGAGGCTATAAGAATGGATGAGAAAGAGTCAATCATGGACTACTCCGTAAGATTGTCGGAAATAACAGAAGAGTGCAGAGAGCTTGGTGAGGCCATAACTAATTCCCGTCTTGTAGGAAAGTTGCTGAGATCTATTTCGAAGAAATATAGCATGAAGGTGGTGGCCATAGAAAATTCCAAAGATGTTGATAACATCGATTTCAACACTTTAGTTGGAAACCTCAAACAATATGAGATGGAACACATTAGCTCTAGCTCGAAAGAGAAGAATGTTGCCTTTTCTTCCGATTCAATTGCAGTCGATGATGAAGATGACGAAGAGTTCGATTTTAATGGGATTATTAAAAGGATGGAGTCAACTACTCTTGGAGAAGATGAACTGGCCTTTGTGACTCAACGCTTCAACAATTTCTTGAAGAAAAAGAACAATTTTGGAAGCTCAAATTCAAGGTACAGGCAACAGACATCTACTCCAAAGTTTACTGACGAACTCTTCCCCGATCTCAGTCCACAACTTCAATTCCAAATGTGTCCAGTTCAACAAAACCACTCAACGAGATTCAATGCCATGAATGCAAAGGTTGGGGACATTACAAGAATGAGTGTCCCAACACTCTTAGAAAGAAAAGCATGGTCGCTACTGATTTCACCGAGGATGTTAATGATTCTGAGACGACTGATCCTATTCCAGCTTTATTCTCCCATGTTGTGTGGGACGACGATGTCCATGTTGGTTTGCTTGTAGACAACATCGTGTGCCTGAATGCCGAGACCACTGATTATTATGAGGAATACGAGCAGCTAAGTGTTGACCACTAGAAATTGTTTGTCAGTTAGAGTAAACAGGTACTCAAGGCCAAAGAGCTCGAAAAAGAAGTAGAGAAGCTAACCAAAGAAAAGGAAGATCAGCTTGACATTATTGTCCGATTGGAAACATCTCTCACTAAGAAGGACGCTGAGCTGGAAAAGATGAAGAACGAACTGACCACTGTTCGAGGAACCATTTCAAATCTGAATAAAGGTAAGGCGAAGTTGGATGAAATCTTGGAGATTAGCTTCCCAGAGTCCTCAAAGCATGGAATAGGTTTCAAGCCGAGTCAGTCAATGAATGTTCCAAGTCAAGAACAGAAATCTTCCAAACATCACAAAAAAAGAAGAAGACAGTACGTGTGCCATTATTGTGGAGAATTAGGGCACATCAGGCCCTTTTGCTAGAAGATCATTGGAGAGAAAAGACACTTTAAGAGAACCAGTGTGGATGATAAATCCCATGTTAGTAACCGCGCTACCAACATCAGGTTCAAACAAGTGTGGGTCAAGAAAAACAGCATCAAGTGTAATATGATCTATACCTCCCTGAAGTCTCATGTCCCTGGAGCCTGGTATTTTGATAGTGGATGCTAGAAGCATATGACAGGCTCAGAAGAATTGCTTTCCAACCTTATCAAATTTAAAGGTGGAAAAGTGAAGTATGGAGGAGGCGCAAACGGCCAAATCATTGGCCAAGGGACTCTCCATGTTCCTGGAGTTGTAACACTAGAAAATGTGCTGCTAGTAGAAGGACTTACTGCAAATTTGATCAGCATAAGTTAATTGTGCGATGGAGGTTTTAGCGTCAAATTCAACCGTGAAAAATGTGAAGTGTATGAGGAAAAAGGACAATGCATTCTCAAGGGCAAAAGAACCTCAGATAACTGCTACCAAATTCAAAGTGATGCTTTTTGCAGACTGTCCCAATTGAGTGATGTGGAGCTGTGGCATCAAAAGCTTGGACATGTCAACTACAAGATGATGGACAGGTTGGTCAAGGAAGAAGTTGTGAGTGGACTGCCTAAGCTCAACACCAAGATCATTCCGGTGTGCGAGGCATGCCAGAAAGGAAAGCAGGTCAGGGTGCCACATCCAGTCCAACAAAGTCTCACTACATCATCTTGCTTTGAATTTCTTCACATGGATCTCATGGGACCACTCGAGGTTGAGAGCCTTGGTGGTAAGAGGTATGTTTTCGTTATTGTTGATGATTTTTCTAGGTTTACTTGGGTAGAATTTCTAAAAGAAAAATCCGAAACGTTTGAGTCTTTCAAAAAATTTGCAAAGAAGCTATGTGTAAGGTTTAATGTGAAAATTGGTAGGATTAGAACTGATCACGGAAAGGAATTTGAAAACGCATCTTTTTCAAAGTACTGCACTTCTGAGGGTATTAGTCATGAATTTTCTTCTCCAATTACCCCTCAACAAAATGGCATTGCTGAACGTAAGAATAGAACTCTAGCGGAGATGACTAGAACTATGCTCATTTCCAATGGGATAGCTAAACATTTTTGGGCTGAAGCAATGAACACTGCATGTCATATCACAAATAGGGCTTATTTTAGACCAGGTTCATGTGCAACTCCCTACGAATTATTGATTAGGAAGAAGCCGAACTTGAGTTATTTTCATGTTTTTGGATGTATTTGCTATGTGCTTAACGATAGAAATCATCTAGCTAAACTTGACTCAAAACGTGATAAGTGAATTTTCATGGGTTATTCCCAAAATAGTCATGCATATAGGTTGTTTAACCTTCGAACTCGAAGCATGTTTGAGTCAGTAAATGTCAAGTTTGATGATCTAACGAGTGGAGTCAAGCCTGCCGAGGATAATGATCTGGTTTATGATCAAAACCCTCAAGGTAGTGTCACTCCTACTTCAGTTGATGGTGCAGGTATTGAGAACAAAGATGCAGGTGCTGAACTCAGAGATTC
>BMAC01000073.1:1839662-1883004 GCA_014905375.1 Phtheirospermum japonicum
GATAGGAAGAGTACTACTGGGGGATGTTTTTTTCTGGGTAATAACCTAATTTCTTGGTACAACAAAAAGCAAAATTGTATTTCTCTTTCTACAGCTGAAGCCGAGTACATTGCAGCTGGAAGTGCGTGCACACAATTACTGTGGATGAACCAAATGATTGAGGACTACGGTCTGCACAGTAGTATCTTGATGGTGTTGTGTGACAATTCCAGTGCCATTGACATCTCCAAAAATCTAGTCCAGTATTCTCGAATCAAACACATTGACATAAGGTACCACTTTATTCGAGACTTAGTTGAGAGGAAGATTGTTATCCTTGAACATATTGGAACTGATAATCAGCTAGCTGAAATCTTCACGAAGGCATTAGATTTCGAGACCTACTCTCGTTTGAGAAGAGATCTCGGTATGTGCATTGTCTAACCAATGTTGGTTTGTGATGTTGTGACACCTCTTATCAACATCAGTCACAACATCTGTATACTTTTGCATGAATTTTTATCTTTCTTTTCATACATAATCATAATGCATTGAGTTTGATTGAAAGTGCAATAAGGTCCTGTGTTGCAATAAAATTGATGACAAAAAGAACCAACCTCTTCAATTGGGTGATTGTGGGACTTGTCCGCAGAAACTGGTTTTCTCCTAGGTCCAAAAACAAGAGGTGTTTAACAGCAATTGCTGAAAATTAAAAGATTTAAATCCATTCGAGGATAAAGAAAATCTGGACTCAAAATGCTCCAATATTTAAAAATCACCTTCTTGAGAGATCTTGACGTAGTCATTAACTTGGGTTAAGGGGTAAGTTTCCATTGATTTCACCTACGGCAATGTTGGTTCGTAATGTTGTTAGTAATAAAAAGCAACATTGGATCAAGTCACTGAAGTCTGAATATGTTTTTGTATAATCTTTTAGGTCATGAATTTTAGGCATCTCGTAGGACATTCATACTTTGTGAAGATGCCATCTTGCTGTGCGTTTTGTTTCTTGTGTTTTTGTCTTACTTGAAATCTCTTAATTTCATTTTGAATTGAGCTAACTAAGTGTTTCAGTGGAGTTAAAATCGGACGGCTGAACAGGTAATAATGAGGTGAATTTGGTGAGTGATAATTTTCATTGCACAAGATAGGTACAACTGTGCTGATGGTTCATAAAATTTCAGCTTTGTTTTTCGGCCGATTTTGTAGAATTAAGTTGTGCAATTTTAATTTTATTTTAATCTAAAAAGGATAAATCATGGGATGAGATAATGGGATGGTAATGTGATCATGTAGCCTTATCTTAAGGAGAGTGGCGCGTTTTACATGGAAATAAAAATCATGTTTTGACACCAAAAATCCGCCGGTTGTGGTATTTTAAGGATTTTTTTTCCTTTTATTTTCACTTTCTCTCTCCTGTTGCAACGATCACTTTTTGGGCATAAAACCCTGGAAATTTTTTACCGTTTGATCACAATTCCAAAGTCTTCTGCAAATTGAACACTCTACACTCCGAATTTCTCTCCAAATTATTTCGATATTCTTGTGTGCGTTTGAGATTTTGCAGGATGTCCAGTTCGCCGCCGCCGTCCTCATCTGTCCCAGAATTGCCAGAAGAAATTCGTCGCTCCGGAAAACAAGTCTCGTTGCCATATCCAAAGATTGGTGGCCTTGATATTCGCGAGGAAATCGGTGGTGGTAGTTCATCAAACCCACCACTATCAACATCGCCATCACCTTCGCTGACGCTCGATTCTTGCGCTGCCGTGCCCGTTCCGTCACCAGTCGACGCCACGCCGGAGGTGCAAGTGTTCCCAGGACAGCCCGGGAACAAAATTAACGTAGATAACCCCCCCAAATTTGGCGTTTGTGGATGAAACTTTTGGCCGCGTGGGGAATCCTACTCTGAAGAGGTCTAGGCACTTGCGCAACATTCCGCCCGGCGTTGTGCCGCCCGTTGTCCCGAAAAGTAAGGCAGGGCCGCGCCGCACCATGCCTCTCGAACATATGAACCTCAAGGAGGATGTCACCATGATGTCCGACCCTGATGATGAAGACTTTGTTCCTGCTGCTCCGGTTGAGGGGTCTGTGCCGACGCCTTCTTCTGCACCGAGTTTACCGGCGAAGAATTTTACTCGCCAAAAACAACTTGTGCGCAAGGCCGACAGGAGATCAAGTCAGCCATTGGTCAAGGTCTCTCCTAAGTCCTCTGCGACTGAGTACTCCTCCCCTCCCTACACCGTGTTAGATTTTATCTCCGGGGAGGTGACCAGCTCCACCAAACCCGCCTGCCGATGATCCCCCCTCATCTCCGGTTCATGACGTTCAACCTGAGTTTGATACAGGTTTATTTGAGCATTCCCCTGATTCCTCACCAAATATACCACTGAGAGATATCCTTACTTCTTGCAAGAAGGATAAAAAGAAAAAGAAGGCAACTGCGAAGGACAATGTTGCTAGTTCTGTTGGTACTACTTTACCAACATCGCGTCGTTCCCCGTCTGTTTCGTCCTCACGCACTGCCTCTGTTCCCATTCCATCTCATACTCCCACGCAGTCCTCTTCAGCTGCCTGTGATCACTCTCAGTCCTCCACGGGTACTAATACTCCGACACCCGATCTTGAAGATATGGTGCTATTTTCGGAGAAATTTTTAACTGCTGAGGCTGCCGAGTTGTTTGGTACTTATCAAACTCGCCACATGATTGCTGAGCGTAGAGTTCCAGTTGAACTGTTTGAACGTCACAACTTGATTGCCTACCTCCGGTTTAAAGGTATGTACTCCACAGTTTCTAATGCCGTGCCATTTGCCAGAAATATTGTTCTTGAGTTCTATGCAAATTTGCTGCCGTCTATTGTTGATATGAGCTCTGTGAACTATGAAAAAGTCTTTGTGAGTAGTAGAGTGTTTGCTTTCACCCCTGATTTAATTGGTGATTTATTTGGAACTGAACCGCATTGGGGTGATTCTACTGTGGATGATATGGATGAAGTTGTTTCATTTATTTCTGGTGGTATGGTGCATTCTTGGTTTGAGCAGTTGTCGAGTACTAAGCTTTCTTCTCTTTATTCTATTATGCACCAGGTGGCTATTTGCAACTGGGTCCCTTCCAAGAACACTACGTGTGTTACTTGGCCACAGGCCCAGTTTTTGTACAGGCTTGGTAAGGGTATTAAGTTCAGTTTCGGGCAACATGTTTTTGATATTGTTACTAAGTTTGCCACATCAAGGTCTGCTACCTCGTTGTGTTTTCCCTCTTTGATTTTCAGCCTCTTGGAGAAGCAAGAGTTGGCCCTTCTTCCGGATGATGTCCTCACTGGTGAGGCAGATTGGTTTGCTTTCCGGGGCCAGCATACTACAGGTGTCAGGGTTATTGATTTGCCTTGGCAGGCTCCTTTCCAGGCTGATGTTGCTAGTGATGTTGGGGGGGTTGATCCCAACATGGTCCAGATTTCTGCGCAGCTCTTTCGTGCGCATGTGGCTTCCGTTGACTTGCAGATTACTCAGCTACAGGCGCTTCGTGCCTCGCTTTTGGAGGCCCTTTCCCTTTCTGGTCAAAAAGGGAGAGAAGGAGAAGGTGACGCGGACATAGGGGGAGAAGATGTTGCTGCTGACAATGTTGATGCTGAGAATATTGATGCTACTGCTGATAGAGATGATGCTGAAGATGTTGTTGCTGCCGAAACCTTGGCGAGCCTTGCTCAGGAAAGGAGGAGGATGCGAATTCGCGCTCGCGATAAGGCTTTGAGGAGATTGATGCGAATGCAGAAGAGGAAGAGGAAAGAGAGTGGTGAATGAACTTCGACATCCCCTCGTCGTTCAAAGAGGGTTCGAGGTCAATAAGTTCCTTGTTAGTTTGTTTTTATAGGTTTTTGAACAATGTTGGTTTGTAATGTTGGTTGGAATGTTAACAACATTGGGTGTTTTGTTTAGGGGGAGTTTTCTAACTTAGGGGGAGTTAGTATTTTATTTTCATTTATGTTTGCGTCATAGTGTTTTGTCCAAAAAGGTAAAAGGGGGAGATTGTTGAGGAATTAATTCTTGATAATAATTTCTATTTTGTTATTTGCCTTTCTTGGGTACAAAATAAGTTAGGAAACTAGATTTAGGAATATATTATATTTCCTAGTTTATGTTTAAGACTTTATTAGTTCCTAGATTGTGTTTAGAATGTGTTTTAGGGATTTCTGTTTGTTTATTTAAGACAAGGATTCCTAAAGCTTGGACTACGATTTTTGAGCACAAGATTTCGAGAGACGCACGATGAAAGACGCACGAACAAGAGCAAGAACACGAAGAACTACTTGGAGCCATTGATCGAGATTAACAAGCTCTTCGAAGTTGCGTGACCAACGGAGAAGAACTTGTCATTCCGGCAACAAGTATTTAGTATCAAGTTTATTGATATTTAGTTTTCATATATTACTTTATATTTTTGTATTGAACGTGAACAAGAAAGTAATNTGTTTCGTCCTCACGCACTGCCTCTGTTCCCATTCCATCTCATACTCCCACGCAGTCCTCTTCAGCTGCCTGTGATCACTCTCAGTCCTCCACGGGTACTAATACTCCGACACCCGATCTTGAAGATATGGTGCTATTTTCGGAGAAATTTTTAACTGCTGAGGCTGCCGAGTTGTTTGGTACTTATCAAACTCGCCACATGATTGCTGAGCGTAGAGTTCCAGTTGAACTGTTTGAACGTCACAACTTGATTGCCTACCTCCGGTTTAAAGGTATGTACTCCACAGTTTCTAATGCCGTGCCATTTGCCAGAAATATTGTTCTTGAGTTCTATGCAAATTTGCTGCCGTCTATTGTTGATATGAGCTCTGTGAACTATGAAAAAGTCTTTGTGAGTAGTAGAGTGTTTGCTTTCACCCCTGATTTAATTGGTGATTTATTTGGAACTGAACCGCATTGGGGTGATTCTACTGTGGATGATATGGATGAAGTTGTTTCATTTATTTCTGGTGGTATGGTGCATTCTTGGTTTGAGCAGTTGTCGAGTACTAAGCTTTCTTCTCTTTATTCTATTATGCACCAGGTGGCTATTTGCAACTGGGTCCCTTCCAAGAACACTACGTGTGTTACTTGGCCACAGGCCCAGTTTTTGTACAGGCTTGGTAAGGGTATTAAGTTCAGTTTCGGGCAACATGTTTTTGATATTGTTACTAAGTTTGCCACATCAAGGTCTGCTACCTCGTTGTGTTTTCCCTCTTTGATTTTCAGCCTCTTGGAGAAGCAAGAGTTGGCCCTTCTTCCGGATGATGTCCTCACTGGTGAGGCAGATTGGTTTGCTTTCCGGGGCCAGCATACTACAGGTGTCAGGGTTATTGATTTGCCTTGGCAGGCTCCTTTCCAGGCTGATGTTGCTAGTGATGTTGGGGGGGTTGATCCCAACATGGTCCAGATTTCTGCGCAGCTCTTTCGTGCGCATGTGGCTTCCGTTGACTTGCAGATTACTCAGCTACAGGCGCTTCGTGCCTCGCTTTTGGAGGCCCTTTCCCTTTCTGGTCAAAAAGGGAGAGAAGGAGAAGGTGACGCGGACATAGGGGGAGAAGATGTTGCTGCTGACAATGTTGATGCTGAGAATATTGATGCTACTGCTGATAGAGATGATGCTGAAGATGTTGTTGCTGCCGAAACCTTGGCGAGCCTTGCTCAGGAAAGGAGGAGGATGCGAATTCGCGCTCGCGATAAGGCTTTGAGGAGATTGATGCGAATGCAGAAGAGGAAGAGGAAAGAGAGTGGTGAATGAACTTCGACATCCCCTCGTCGTTCAAAGAGGGTTCGAGGTCAATAAGTTCCTTGTTAGTTTGTTTTTATAGGTTTTTGAACAATGTTGGTTTGTAATGTTGGTTGGAATGTTAACAACATTGGGTGTTTTGTTTAGGGGGAGTTTTCTAACTTAGGGGGAGTTAGTATTTTATTTTCATTTATGTTTGCGTCATAGTGTTTTGTCCAAAAAGGTAAAAGGGGGAGATTGTTGAGGAATTAATTCTTGATAATAATTTCTATTTTGTTATTTGCCTTTCTTGGGTACAAAATAAGTTAGGAAACTAGATTTAGGAATATATTATATTTCCTAGTTTATGTTTAAGACTTTATTAGTTCCTAGATTGTGTTTAGAATGTGTTTTAGGGATTTCTGTTTGTTTATTTAAGACAAGGATTCCTAAAGCTTGGACTACGATTTTTGAGCACAAGATTTCGAGAGACGCACGATGAAAGACGCACGAACAAGAGCAAGAACACGAAGAACTACTTGGAGCCATTGATCGAGATTAACAAGCTCTTCGAAGTTGCGTGACCAACGGAGAAGAACTTGTCATTCCGGCAACAAGTATTTAGTATCAAGTTTATTGATATTTAGTTTTCATATATTACTTTATATTTTTGTATTGAACGTGAACAAGAAAGTAATATAGTTTTCGAGTTTGTACACCCAAGTTCACAAGTATTTACTTGTGAACTGAATTTATTATCTCGTGTTCTTATCGATTTATTCCGCTGCATATTTTATATTCTACTCTGGTCGATGTTGCTAATCAATGTTGTTAAACAGTGACTAACAATATCGTGAATTTGAGAATTATTTTTAAAATTATAGATCTTCTAATTTTACAGAAATTAAAGTGATTGGTGTTTAAAACGTAAATTCACACCTAACAAAATTAACTAAATTCTAAACTTTAATAGAAAGTAAGTATGCCATGATACTCCCAAGATTATCGTCTTTAGCATCATTTACCATTAAAGGCGGCCTTCCTCTCTTTTTTATAGAATTAGTTGATATTTTTTCAAATATATTACAGCTGATGCCACAGTGCTCAATTCACTCGATGCAAGGTTCGCACTTGTAATGTTTTGTGTAGTTTCTGAGATAGTCAGAAAACACATTATTTTATGAGATCAATTCAAATAAAAAAAGTATTGAATCGTAATAATATTTGATAATTAACATGTTGATAGCGATTAAAATAAATATTAAATTATATTATGTTGTTCATTTTTGTTTATTTTAATTAAAAAAATGGTCAAATTATTTTTGAGAAAAAGTGACAAAAATTGATATTGTTTGACTCAATAAAAAAATAAAAAAAAAGGTAAAAGAAAATAACAAAAAAATAACAAAAAATAAAAATAACATATAGGTGTGTGTGTGTGTGTATAATTCAAAAGATCTTATTATTTTTAATATTAGTTCATATTATCTTTACTATTAATTAGGGTATCTATCTAATTATTTTAAGAATATTCATACATAATTAAAAAAATAGTAATTCCTAGGTGGATTTTTAATTAAAAAAGAAACTAAATTATCATTAGTATTAAATATTATATTATGAGATCAATTCAAATAAAAAAGTATTGAATCGTAATAATATTTGATAAATAATATGCTGATAGACAATAAATAAAATATTAAATTAGGCAAACATTTGTGTTTTGCCAGATTGACGGGTCATGACCCGTTAGGCCATCTGACCCGATACTATAATGTATTGGTTTTTGTACTCGAAAGTATTGATTTTTTATAAATCTCTAACCCGTGATATGATGTATTAGTTTTTATATTATGATGAATTGGTATACTATTGTGTATTAGTTCTTCACTATAATGTATTGACATTTATATTATGATGTATTGGTATAAAATTTTGACTTAAAAGATGATCCGTTAGTTCGGCCTGACAAGAGTGTTGCACACTTTTGTATAGTTTTATTTAAAAAAGTGCTCCAATTATTTTTTAGAAAAGGTGAAAATTTTGATATTGTTGGACTTATACAACAAAAACGTTAAACAAAATAACAAAAATTAATCTTCAACACACACACACACACACACACACACCACATCATATATATAATATATATATATAAATACTATATTATATAAAGGACAACACTCTTATCAGTACGGGACTAACGGATCACTCATTAGGCCAAATTTACATAACAATACATCTATAAATTTCAAAAATCAATACATTATAGTAAAAAAAACCAATACAACATAGTACCAATACAATCATAGCACGAGTCAGAGATTTATGGAAAAATCAATATTTTCGAGTACAAAAACCAATATATCATATTACAAAAATCAATACATTATAATATCAGATCAGATGGCCTAACGGGTCATGACCCGTCAATCTGGCCTAACACAAGTATTTTTCATATATAAAAACTAATTTTAGGTGGCTTTTTAATTAAAAAGAAACTAAGTTATCATTAATATTAATTAGAGTATCTAATCTAATTAGGATAAGAAAATTCATAAATAATTAAAAAGAGAAAAATAATTTTACGTGATATTTTTTCTCTCTTTCCAAACCTATATATATTATATATATATATATATATATATATATATATATATATATATATATATATATATATCGGTTATTGATAAATTACCAAGAATTTCGAATTTGTTGACAATAGTTACTACAAAAACTTATCAACAATTTCAAAGTTTGTTGGAAAATATTATACTCCCCCCGTTCTATTTGTCGCAATTTGGGATTCTTTTTATCTCATTTTATCTGTCGTTTTTATATTTTCAAAAGAAAATCATTATTATTTTTTTACTTTCCAAATAAAAAGTAAAAGTTACTTTACTTCTTTTACCCCTACCTTTATTATTTCACACTTTTAATTATTTTAAATAAAAAAATATTATGATCATTTGACACTTATAATTATAACAACAATCATCTTTCTTAATATCTGTGACATGGTCAATTGCGACAGATAGAATGAGACCGGGGAAGTAACTACAAAAGATTACTCACAGTTTACATTTTTAATTTTATGTAGGGAAATTAATTTTTTTTCCTTAAAGCATCTCCAATGCTAATCTTTTGACGGTAGATAATTTTTAACATATGTCAACTACTTAATATAATGTCTATCCACGTCAAATGAATGTTAAAAGAATAAATTTTGGTTTCAAAAATTATCTCCAATGCATAAAGTCTACGCAATAATTTTGTGTATGTGGGCATTTATTTTTTTTAATAATAAAATCAAAAATATATAAATAATGCAGATAAGTTTGACCAACTAGATAAATTTAGAGTCCAAACCGATTGAGTAAAACACAAGTTCCTAGGTTTTTGCTACTTCATTCTATTTAATATTTTTTCAGAAATCAAACAGTGCGATTGAAAGTGTTTGTCTAAGACAAATTATATGTACTGTCATGGCTAATTTTTTATTAAAATAACAGTACGAATTGGAGATGCACTTATATAAGTGTACTATTTTTTAACTTGTTGACCTAATTTTTTATTAAAATAACAGTACGAATTGGAAATGCTCTTATATTAGAAACTCAGTCGTAATAAAATGAAATCTTTTACTTCAACCTTGTATTCTTTCAATGGTTAAGAAGTCTACTTACTTTTCAATCAGAGCCGCCACTAAAGACGTGCGAGAGGTGGGCATTGCGTAGGACCTCGTTTAGACGAGGGCGACAAAAATTCATTTTATCAATTTTACATATATTTTAAATGATAAATAATGTTAGGTTAATTTTTTTGTTAAGTTGGTTCGATACTTGATGTTAAAAATTGTTTAACAAAAGACACAAGGTTCGATTTATATTTGTTTAATTTTTTAATGGGTTTCAGCCCACCAAATTGTGACAAGTCCAATTTAAAATTAACTAATTCAATAAAATAGCATGTATTTAAATTAGTAATCCATCAGTCCATTTTTAATCTGTGGCAATTTGAATTATTATTTTTTTGTTATTTTAAAGAGAGAATCATTGTTATTTTTTATTCTTGTAATAAAAAATAAAAATTATTTTAATGCGTTTATCTATATTTTTATTATTTCACACTATTGATTATTTTAAACAAAATGATATTATGGTCATTTGATACCTATAATTATAACAACAATTATTTTTTTTATCTCCTTAAATAGTCAACTACAACACATAGAATGAGACGGAGTGAGTATTATTTTTTCTTTAATGTATTTATTTTTCAACAACCAACCTCTAAAAATTATTGTATCGACTTTGTGCCAATGTTTGGAATTGTAACAGGAAAGTAAATAAAAAGTAAAAGGAAAACACTCGTGTTAGGCCACATTAACGGATCATGTCCCGTTAGACCATCTGACCCGATATTATAATATATTGGTTTTTGTACTGTGTTGTATTGGTTTTTTACTGTAAAGTATTAGTTTTTCATAAATCTCTGACCCGTGCTATGATGGATTGGTTATTATACTGTGATGTATTTGTACTATGATGTATTGAATCTTTTTATTATAATGTATTGATTTTTGCACTATAATGTATTGATATGAAAAACTAATAATTTTATGAACTAGCAAGAGTGTTGCCCAAAAAAAATAAATACAAGTACATTTTATGAACTAGCAAATATGTGAATTCAATAATTGGTACGCAATTTCTTAGATTCCACTAAGAAATGGTAATAAAGAAAAAAAAAAAAAACATTTATTTTGAGTATTTATTGAAAGTGAGAAAAATTGCTTATTTTCAAGAGAGACAACTTTCATGGCGAGCCATTATGAGATTTAAGTGCGAATGGAGAAGAAGCGGAACAACGACAACACAATACGTGTGGTGGAAGTGCACAGCAAACGCAAGCAGGGCACAAAAGCTTTGTTGTAAATACTTTTGTTAAAAGATAAATTACATAGAAATAACCGTATCATATACTAAAAAATAGTCTATATGAAACACAATTTATTATTGCTTTCAAGGGGGGGAAATCTTAAAATTAAATAAGCTTAGTCAAAGTTAAGTTACAGTTACATAGGAAGTCCTCACACTATTCATCACATATATTGATCATTTCCATTTACAGAATTAATATGTTTTATAAGGTAATCATAATTAGTGAATAATGACAAAAACTTAATAAAAGCCTGTCATGCGGATAATCTTCTCTAAAATGGGAAAAATGATGTTATTATTTTTTAAATTAAATACTAAATTATAATACGTAAAAATGACATTTAAAAAAAAACAAAAAAAAAACAATATTAAATGAAGGCATTGTTGTAAATAATATTTTTGGAAAAACTGTTGTACAAGAAACCAACTCTTATAACTTTTACATGAACACCGGTAGATTTGCACGAAACATACACATATTCTTACCATTAAAGTTAAGGCAAAATAAAATTAACGGGTTACGATCCATTAGGTCATCTGATTCGATATTATAATATATTAGTTTTATATTATGATGTATTGGTTTTATACTCGAGTATTAATTTTTTTCATAAATCACTTATCAGTGCTATGATGTATTGGTTTTTGTACTATGATGCACTGTTTTAAAAATCGGATTGGACCGGCCGGTTCAACCGGTTAAACCGGGAACCGGCCATTGGCCCGATCCAATCACACCTATAAAACCGTTTTAGCGGTTAAACCGGTTAAAACCGGTTAAACCGCTAAAAATCGGCAAAAAATCCGGTTGAACCGGTCAAACCGTTTTTTATGTGCAAAATATTGTGTATGATTCAACTAAATTAGCATAATTATATTAATGATCCATGGAACCTAATCAAGCGATATGAAAATAAATAAATTATGTTCGGTCAATTTTATTTTTTTATTTTTATCTCTCTTAATAATCTAGACAAATAATTAAGATAGTGATCTATGACTTATATATCACATAACAAAGAATTACATTAATATGTTTAATAGAGTATAAATAAATTAAGCATGTTTATATAATAAATTAATTACTTTTTCCAAATACTAATCAAATTAATATTTATATTAATACATTACATAATATTTCATACTATATAATTAATAATATTATATTTTTATTAATACGGTTGGACCGGCGGTTGAACCGATCCGACCGGTTGAACCGTGAACCGGTGAGGAGATCGGTTCGTTCACCGGTCCGGTTTTTAAAACATTGCTATGATGTATCGGTACTATGATTTATTGATTTTTTTATAATATATTGATTTTTGTATTGTAATGTATTAGTATAAAATGATGGCTTAACGGATGATCCGTTAGTCCACCAGATAAGAGTGTTAAATCGAACTTTTTACACCTACTTTTATTTAAAAATAAAAAGCTCGTCCGCAAGAGAACGGAGCAGTTGTAGGCGGTAAGTTGGACTCGAGTCGAATCACAAGAAAGACTAATCGAAAGTTATTCCGGTGTTTGATTTTACGAACATAAAAACGAAAGAAAGACTACACTAAACACGCGATCCATTTTTGGTTGGAGTTTTCTAACATCTACGAGCAATAGAATCGAAAGCTTTGAAACGATTAAGAAAGTGGGGGTTTTAGTGCGCCAGAATCATCTGCACGATCAGGGTTGTCAATCCCGATGACTCTAAATGGCCCTAGGCACTAGACCGATAAATTTAGCCGAAAAACATTAACATAATCTATAGCATAATCTCAACAAGCATGTCAATTCAAGCATCAATGGAATTCAATGGAAGGACTATTCTAAGCATTGAAATAACTAAACTAACGAGAATTAACCATTAAACTACTGCAACAAATGGATGTAAACTAAAAATGGGAAGAACACAATAAACTAAACGCAAAGAACGGTAAAAAGATTATACTAAATTACGCTACCAAAGTACAACATCAAAATACAACGAAAATCAAAGCTAAACTATAAAAACAATTAAAAGGAGTGCATAAAACTTATTATCTAGAAAAGCAGTAGTAATCGAACCAGTCTTCAGCAACGAGGAACGACTTGAACGACGAACGGAAGAGAAATGACGAAACAACGAACTGTAAAACTCGAATGCATGTGATCGGAAGGGGGCAAGGACCGAGGGGTCTCTATAATATCTGAACCTTCCCCCAAGTTCCAACACCTTAAATGAAGTGAAAATAATGGGTTTATATAGTTTCTCCCGAAATAACTGCTCAAACTGCCGGAGCGTCGACTGACGCGGTCCGAGCATCGACGTCGACGCGTGCCAGGCTGCTCGCGTCGATCGACGCGAGCGTGGATCGACGCTACAGAGAGTTACGTCGACTTGAGCGTCGACTGACAGAGCAAAGGTCGACGCAACAGAGAGTTCGCATCGACCTAGCGTCGACCGACGCGGGCATTCTCGGCATCAACGCGGGCACTGCATTGTGGCGCCTGCAGGGCTTCGGCACGTCGTTCGTCCCGTCTTCTTCGTTTTGAGCTGAAACATGAAAATAAAGAAAAACTAGATTATTACATATAAAATAAAGTAAAAAAACATTAAACACGATACGAAATGAAAAACATCAAAATGAAGAGAAACGAGAAAAAGATAAACATAAAACACGTAAAAACAAACAAAACACAATGCATAAACACATAAAAATCACATACAAGAATGTACAAATTTATTGGGACGTCGTGAGCTCACTAAATAATATAGTCACACCCACTTAATATTTTTTATTACTAGTTGGGCCATGATTAATAATATCCTAATCAATTTTATATATTAAAGTTAAATTATCTATCTATCTATTTATATATTGACAATAATGGCTATATGATGCAATTGTTTTGGTTCTCTCCAAAATTATTTTAGTTCCTCAAAAAGAATTTTTTTTTTTTTTGGCGCAATGCCACATTTGTTGACTTTTCAACTTTTTTTTTTTAATTTAAAATCTCACAGCACATAATTGTTGACTTTTCAACTGCTTTTTTTTTTAAAGTTTAAGTCTCATAGCACACAATCGTTGACTTTTCAACTACTCTTTTTTATTTTTATAATTTAAATCTCACAGAACACAATTGTTGACTTTTCAACATTGGTTTCAAAAAAGTCGTGTGCTTGTTTAAAAATCTCAAAATTTAAAGTAGCTGAATTTCGAATATTATGACTAAAAATTAGGATATGATTGTTTAAATTTTCGAATTTGTGAACCAATATTTTTTGAAATTTATAAAGCTCTATTCAGATTTTTGAAAAATCAATTTTGGTTTTTTGAAATCTCAGAATTTCAAATTTGTCAACCACATAAATTGAATTTTTAACTGCCCAAATCTCACAATTTTAAAATTATATATATATATATATATATATATATATATATATATATATATATATATATATATATATATATATATATATATATAGGGTTGGGTTCAAATGGAACCATGTCAATATATGTGAACCTAGGGACTCATCTTGACCATTAGATTGAATAATCTTGATGGTTGAGATTATGACATGTCAGCATGGTAATAATTTTAAAAAAATCCATTAAATAATTAAAAAGATTGTTATGGACATATAACGACGTTTATGAAGAGCACTAAATTACTTTTTAGAAAGTACAACGGATATATAACTGCAAATTCAAAAATTTATAATAAAACTCAAATTTTCAATGAACCATAACTTTTTTAATTTTTATTCATTTTTAATGAAATATATATCAAATTAATCACATTCTCAAGATCTACGATTTAAGATACACATTGCATATTTAAAAATGTAAAAATAAATAAATATAATTAAATTTAAAAATCTGAATATTAAAAGCATTGTATATGACTATTTAAAGCACTACACAAGTCTTCAGCAGTGCTTTTTTTTTTTTTTTTATGTTGGTAGTGCTAGTTTTTTGGAGTGCTTTCTTAATATTGTTGTGGCGCTTTTTTTACTACACTACCACTGCTTTTTATTTCTCAACATTGTCGCCGTTCGAACAACCAAGCCACCAACAATCCAAACACACTGCTTTTTATTTTTCAACACTGCTCATATTTCACCACCACCGACAATCCAAACAACCACCGAAACCACCACCGACAACCCAAACAACCACCACCAAAATCGGCCAACAACCACAGCCGAGGTAATGGCCGGAGCCGAAGGACGCGGCGGATGGAAACCGGCTCGAGCCCGCCTCGCCGACGCCCCACAGCTGCCGCCGGCCTAAGTCACAAAAATATCCACGACGACGAATCTGAAAATTCAAACCACACCCGACCCATTATTCTGGCAAATTACAGGCCCGTTACTAACAGCACAAACCCTGTTCCCCGGCCCACGTTGGGTTCTGGAACCACCTCCAATGTTCGGGTCGGTAGCCCCGACGCCGCCAGATCCGAGCCCGGTGCAGCCTTCCGGAGAGTCCGTCTGCACACCCATTTCCTGCGGGTAATCTCAACGGATATCTCCCCAAACGCACACGGCTGCGGCGAGGCAGAGGAGAGAGAGAATGAGTGAGAAGGGAGCGGGGGAAATCGGCCAACATCGCCACCTTCACTTGGTGTTCTCGTTTCGCTCGGTGCAAGGCGACGCTCGGCCACACCTGGGTCACCGGCTCACGGCGAGTGAGAAGGTAGCGGGGGAAATTGGGGAGTGGGATGGGGAGGCGCCGGTGTTCTGCCCAGGCCCGCCGGCGCTCGGCCGCAACCTGTGTCACCGATTCAGATCGGCCAGGGGAGAGGGGAGCGGCGGGAATCGGGGATGGTGGATGGGTTGACTTTGGAGATGCTGATGGGGAATCGGGGATGGGGGATGGGGATGCTTAGGGTTGTTTTCTGTATTTAATTTGATTTCAGAGCATCCGGTAAAAAGACGTAAAAACCCCTTGCCTACCATATTATTGATTTACTGAATTTTAAAAAATAGAAAAAATCTGGTCCACACAAATGATTTGATCTGAGGTCAAGATTAGTTCCTAGGTTCGCATAAAATGACGGTTAATATATATATATATATATATATATATATATATTATATAATATATATATATATATATATATATATATATATCCATTTATTAGGTTTTAAAATTAATTTTTATATCATCTAATTAGTGATTACAATGATAAAATTAGTTTATATAATAGTCAAATGTTCAGATTTTGAATAAAGATAAAATGAATTTGATAAAATAAATTTTTTGTATTTTGAATTGAAATAATAGATAAAACAATCATAATAAAAGTAATTATAAAAATAAATTCAATTACATGCCCCGAATAAAGAAAAATAAAGCATGAAAATAAATTATTAGAGGCTCTAAGAAAAAATCGGGATCCAAAAAAAAAAAATCAAGACATCAAACTCAAATAGATTACAGGCCCCCAATATAACTAATTTGGAAAAAAATAATAAAAACATTAAAGCATATTAAATTGAACAAATATTAATCTCCTTGCATAATTAAACTCTAAGAAATCTGGTATCTTCTACAACAGTTTGTTTTAAACAATCGGTAGTTGATTTAATCTGATTTACTTGTAGAATTAGAATCCTAAACAAAGGGAATACTATAAATCAGATTTTTGATTTCATACGATTTGTTTGCCTAATTAAAAATATTTGATTTATGAAAAATGCAGATCAATTTTTTAAAAATAAAATCAACCAATAAAAAATGTACAAAAAATAGAATCCAAAACAAAAAAAATACTTTACATCAGATTTTTATTAAATATTAAATAATCCTGAGATCTCAAGTTCAAATCATATTTAAAAAAAAAATCAGATTTCATACGATTTTTTCGCCTAATTAAAAATATTTAATTTATGGAAAATGCAGTAAATTGATTTTTTCATTCTAAAATTAACCAATAAAAATATTTAAAAAATAGAATCCTAAACAAAGAAAATACAGTACATCAGAATTTTATTTAATATTGAATAATTCTGATATTTAAAGTCGGAATCATATTTTTTTTTAAAATTTGATTTTATACAATTTGCTTGCCTAATTAAAGACATTTAATTCATGGAATAGATCTATTTTTTCATTCCGTAATCGACAAATAAAAAATGGACAAAAAATTAAAATCGGATACCATATCTGTAATGAGCGGATACGAAATCTTATCTATTTGGGTTATCAAAATCTCAAAACTTGAATCTCTAGGGTTTCAACTAATTCTCCCTATAAATATAGGTTCATATTATTTGCAAATCAATTTCAATTCTTCACCCGAATGTGACTGTGTTTTTTCTCTATTTTCAAAACTTGGGTAGCAAGAATTTTTAGAACGATGCCTCCTTTATTTGGACTCATCAAAAGACATCGACCAAACGAATAAAAAAGAATTTAATCTTGGAGTTGTTCGATTTTTTGCTCGATCAGGGTTTGATGATAAGAAACAAAAGACTTCCATTAAAATCGGTTTTTCATGATTCGGAGGTAATTATTGGTTCTCAATAATTTTATTATTATATATAGATATATAGGTTCAGTTAGTTTACTAATCTTTATCATTATATATAGATATATAGGTTCAGATTATTTATTAATATTTGATTAATATATTGAATTGACTTAAATTGTCTCTAATTATGTAAAACGGGGAGGACTAATTATTGGTGTTATAAAGAAGATTAATGTCAAGTTGTTCGAGAATCAAATTTATTATTATTATTATTATTATTATTATTATTATTATTATTATTATTATTATTATTACTACTACTACTACTACTACTACTACTACTACTACTACTACTACTACTACTATTATTAATTGGGATTCTAAACAATATTTGTTTGTATTTCTATATAATTAAATTTAAACTATTATCTATAGAAAATAAGTAATTTAAGTATTTTCTAAATATAATATAATATTTGATTAATATGTCTATGTCTATGTATTTTCTTTATTTTGTTTTGCCTTTTCAAGTTTAGTTATTTATTTTAATTATTAATTTAATAACATTATAATCTTTTTCTTACTTTATAAGTATTCTTTTTGTATTATATGTGTATGTATATATACTATAATTAATTCTTAATTGAAATAAGATATTAGAATAATAATTTTGGATATTTTTTATTTGATTTTTTATATGATTCTGAATTGAACTAAGATATTGGAATAATAATTTTATTTATTTTTAAGTATATAAAGAGAGAGTGTATGTGTATGTATGTATATACTTTATTAATTTTGAATTTAAAAAAGATATTAGAATAATATCTTATTCTAATATTATGTTAATTTAAATGTATTGTCTGATAATGTTATTAAATCTATTGTATTTAACTAAAATCATGTATATGGTAATGTATTGATCTATATTCAAGATACTTCAATTTTTTTAAGATTACCAACTTTTATATCTACAGTTATCTGGTAATGTTATGGGCTTGGATCCGGATCTATGGTTGGGCTTATCAAATTTTAAATCGGATTCAAAATAATTGGGCCCCTCAATTGTTAAGTGGACTCAAAATAAATTACGGTATGGGTTGGATTTAATCAATTGAATGAGTTTTGAATTGGTTGAATTTGATTAATTCTATTATCAAATATTTCTAAATTATATTTATTTATTTTAAATTTATTAAAATTTAAAATTAGATTATGAAGTTTTTAAAATTTATCGATTGTGTTTAAATTAAATCGATTATGGTTATCGTATATATTTCAAATTCCATGCGTGTAGATTAATTTACTTTTGTTTATAGATTTGATTATCTAATATGATATAAGGTATTTTATCAAATGTGTTTATTATTTATTTGTGTTTAATTTAAACCTTATATATGGTGCATACATTTGACTTTTTTAATATCAATCTCTATTAATGTAGATTAATTTAATTTTTTTATGAATAATAAATTTATTTCGAATTGTTTGTCGTTGTAAAATTATATTACAAGATTTTCATATTTTTTTTATCAAATACGTTAGTATTCAATGAATTATCAATATAATTTATTTATAATTATAGAAATTTAAATTACTAAGTAAATATTTTATAAATTACATATATATATTTATATAAAGCATTCTATTTAACATATTTCCGTATTTTCTTTTATTTTGTTGACTTTTTAAAATTTAGTTGTTTCTTTCAATAATTTTTGGAATGCTTCATGTATGTTTTCTTTATTTAATGGCACAAGTACTCTTCTCATAAAAGAAGAATATATGTATGTATGTATGTATGCATGTATATATATATTTTATTAACTTTTAAGTACTTTGTTCACATATTAACGTAGATTAATTTAATTTAATATATAATATATTATTAATCGTAGAGTAAATTCAATTTGTTTGTAATCGTAATTTGAAGTGAAAATCTCATTAATTTTATATATGTGTGTATTTATATATATACTTTATTAATCTTGAATTGAATTAAGATATTAGAATAATATCTTATTCTATTATTATGTAATTTAAATGTATTATCTCGTAATTTTATTAAATCTATTGTGTTTAATTAAAATCATGCATCTGGTTTGAAAATCTTATTTTAATTTCCATTCACGTGGATTAGTTTAATTTACTTTATTAATTCTTTTTATGAATGAATTGTGTGTAATTGTAAATTTAGATTATGAGATTATTTAATTTATTTATTTTTTGAAAATTCGACAGTGAGAATGACTTCTTGAGTGATTTGCACACGCCTGAATTCTTGAATGGTATAAAGTGTTGTGGGGTGCCTAATCATGAATTGCATCTGAAGGTGGGGATTCCCATTATGTTATTGAGGAACATAGATCACTCCATGAGATATGTAACGGGATCTGTAGCCGTAGCCGGAGAAAGTTCTAATCAAAGCAGGCGAAGGCGTTGTTCTTATAGTAAACAACCCGTTTTAAAGCATGTGATAAATAAAAAAGAAAAAGAAAATAAATAGAACGAGATTGGTTGTTTCAAGACTTTTCACGCACGTCCTTGAATGCAAAATTCTAACCGGTTCAAAGGCAGGCGAAAAGGTGTTGCTTCCCCGCATGAGTCTAACGACTTCTGACGTTAGAATACCTTTCAAAGTTAAAACGAAGGTAATTTTCGCTCATGATTTCATATACGATGACGATAAACAAGAGTAAGGGTTAATCACTTTCGAACGTCGGCCTTTATCTGAAGAATCTCGTGTTCGGTCATGGTCAGTTATATGTTGTTTTGTCGCGTGTTACACATCGAAAAGGTTTGAAGATATTAGTTGGGTTTGAAGATATTAGTTTATGGTGATGATGAATCGGAATCCAACATGACCAATAATGTAATGTACAAAGAAGTATTCACTAACGTATAATATTAACGTTCATATATATAATGTGAAAATTTTTAGTTAATTTATAATTATTGTTAATATTAGTTTGATAGTATATTATGTATTTAATAAAAAACTTAATAATCAAAAAATAAATCTAACGTAATATTTATAATTAAAAATAATTTTCCTTAAAATAATAATTTTCTGGTAAAAAATTATATTCCTAAAACTTTAAAAACAAAGTCAGAAAATGGAAATTTCTAAAACAACTATTGCTACATTAATTGTTCAACTGACAACATTGATGATTATAATTTTAACTCACATGTTTTAACATAAACGAATGCATCTTTCATGATGGTTTAATAACTATCAGGTAATGATTCTCAAGGTGTCAAAGAAAATAAGATAATCACAATAAATATATTATCTGAAAAAATTTAACACTTTTATTTATTTATTTATTTATTAATGTTATCTTGACAATATTTACTTTTGCAATAAACATAAAATCAAAAAATATTAGCAATCAAAATAGACAACAAATCAAATACATGTAGGGTTGAGAATGAATCAAACCTTCTGATTTGATTCGGTAATCAATTCGCTTTTATCGATCCGAAGTCGAATTTGAATTTTTATTTCGATTCGAATTATTAACTAATACGAATATGAATACTCACGTATTCGAGTTAATACAAATATAATTACATATATACACTTGTTTATCAATATTAAATTATGAGATAATATAAATATAATTATATATATACACTTGTTTGATGTAAAATAATCAAATCAAAATTATATGAGGCATAACAAAATTAAATTATAAATCATCTAATACAATAGGTGTAGTTGAACATTTTGCATTTTTTGACTAAATAATTATTTATGTGCATTGTATGGACTTTAAAATTCAATTCAATTTTATACTCAATCTAAGATTTTTTATGGATTTCACAAAAATCAACTGTTCAGTTTACAATTCGATGAATTCTATAAAATCAAGTATACTCAATTTCATGCTAATTCTCACGAAATTCATTAAATGGTAAATTTCTATAGATTTGCGAGTTATAAGAGTATACTTACATAATTCCTGTCAATTTCATTATAACTTATTATATTTTTATTTGATTTCAAAATATATATATAATATTTGTTAATATTTCCAATGTTTTTGGTAATTTTTTAATTTTAAAATATAAAATTTGAAATATTTATTTAATAAATTTGATAGTAGAATAAATATTTATATTCTAGTTATTTTTTTGTCTAATTTTAAAATATTTTGAAATTTATTTTTTTAATTTTTTAAAATATAGTGATTTATATTTTCATTGAATATATAAAATATATAACTTTAAATGAAGCATAATAATAAATATTACCAGCATATTTTTTTATAAAAATTTAATTTATATCTTCATTGAATATATAAAGTATTACAAGTATATTTTTCCTTATTATTGTTAATGTGTCATTGAAATAATCTTGAATATAACACATAGTTCTTATTCTAATTATTTATTATACTATATAATAACCTCATAATATATTAATTGTTAAATTATACGTATAAATAATATTTTACTCAATATATAAATATTAGTATTTTTTTTATTATTAACAACGTTCGTTGTAAACTCAATATATAGTAATTTAAAAGTAATTACATTCAATTTAGTATTACACATATATAATTAAAAATAAAAAATCAGTTACATGATTGTAAAAACTCTAAATAATTATTTAATAAGTTTGATAATAAAAATAATTAATTATCAATAGTAAATTATGAGTTAATGCAAATATAAATACATTTATACACTTATATGATGTAGAAAAATATAAATCAGCTAATTTAATAGTTATAATAGAATATTTTAATTTTTTGATTAAATAACTACTTATGGCATTGCATTGATTTTAAAAAATAATTTCACTTTTATTCGCAATCTTGAGTTCTATGGATTCTACTAAATCATCTGTTCGTCAATTTGAATTCTATAATACTTTAGTATCCTTAATTTTATATAATTTCTCATCGAATTCATTGAATTGTGTATTTCTACGAAATTATATTGATCTGAGAGTTAAGCATACACTTACATATTTTTCTACCAGTTTCATTATAACTATTATTTTTTTTTTATCTAATTTTGAAATATTTTATATTATTTTTATAAAATTCTCTATGGTTTTAAATATTATTTTAAAATATATTGAATAATTATTTAGAATTAAAACATACTTTTTATTTAACTACTTCATAGTTTTTATATTTATTTATATTTTATAATATTTTTAAGCTTTTTGAATTTTATATTTGGGATTTTATTAAATAAACATTTTGATTTATAAAGTTTTTTTTTAATGTATCATACATATTGTACCATTTGAAAAAATATATTATATAGTTGATATGAATAGAAAGTAAAGATTTTACACTATTATTTAACCAAGAAGGACAAATTTAATATATTTCCTTATCAGTTGTTTGATTGAAGTTTAATTATTTCCATCATAATCAAGAAGGGCAAAAAGGTAAATATAAAATTAACAAAATAATATAACTATAAGAAATATTTAAACTTACTGATCGAGGATTTCTTAGCACTATAAGAGATCGTCTCCGCAATAGTACGGAGTCGATTGTAGAGCGGTAAGATTTTCCGAGTCGTGTCTCTCGAGGATAGATATAATCGGCGGTAGGTGTGCTTAATTAATCTCTTGTTAATTTAAATTAACCTAATATACACTAAGAAAGCATTAAGTCATTGGTTTGATTTGAGTTTTATGCTAAAGCTTGAGTTTAAAAGGAGACTTTAATTAAAAATGATTGGGTTTAGGGTGTTCGGTTCGTCTCCACGTTTACCGAGCACTTAATCCACGATTCAAAGTTGTCAATCCCAAATATCGATCAAGTATTGGGGTCGTCAATCCCAATTCTCAACAAATTCTGATTAATGGTTCTAAACGAACTTAAACCCTAAACTTGTAATTTCTAAACTAATTGCATCAAATACGGATTAAAATTTGCTTGAAAGTAATTAGTTGAAGTCTCATTAGTCAAACATAATTAACAACCCTAAATAACTTAACAACTACTAAACTAAATAAGCTTGTAAAATTAAAAGAGAAAGACATAGAGGGAAATTAAAAATATTTGAAATTGAAGAAAGTCAAAGGCTTTGAAATAGGACAAGACAAATTATCAAAAGAGGAAAGTTTCATAGTTCTTTCAAAATCCAAATGCTTGCTTAACTAAAAGAGGTAAGAAGCTTGAAATGAGCATTAATGGAGTTTGCAAGAAAAGAAAAACAAAGAACAACAAGCTAGAAAATTACCAAGAGGATTCAAAAAGCAATGAACAACAAAACAAACACAAAACAACAACATGAACAATTAATCAAGAACATATCATAATAATCAAGGGAAAGAAAACTACCAAATTGCATTGAACACCAAGTCTTCAAGTCTTCAAACAATAAGCACCACAAATGAAGGAGGTGTCACCGACTCCAACACTTGCTTAAGAACAACTAACTAACTACTAACTAAGCTAAGCTAAACTAGACTAACTACTAAGATAGCTAAAACTACACTAAACTAGGGTTCTTGAGGAATGAAAATGGTAAAGGATTGGAGGAAATGGAACAAGTCCAAATTCCACCAAGGAGAGTTATATTTTTGTGGATAATGGGTGGGAATTATATATGGGTAGCAAAGGGGCAAAATAGTCTTTTTTTTCTGCCAAAATCACACATCCTCAGCGTTTCAGTCGATCGACTGCCAGTCTATTGACTGAAAGGCAGTCTATCGACTGCTTCATCCTCAAACAGCCGAACTTTCTGCCGAGCAGTCGATCGACTGACAAATATACAGAATCAGCCAACGATATCTTCATATGAAATTTAGCCCTTCCTCTTGGATTTCATTTTGCGTTTGATTTGTGTCATTTAGAATTTTCCTCCGAGAGTTATTGGCTCCGCACCAAGACCTGCCACAAGCGAGGCCACGACAAACTGTTTCCACTTAAAGCTGCTTTTTATCATTCAAGAAACTACCCCGAATGATCCTAAACTAATGCACAAACCTAATTCGAGACGTCGTATGCTACAATGCTTGTTAACTTGGCTAAAAGGACAAAAATGATGCGTTGAAAAATAAAGTTTAGATCGACTCCCGAAACATAAAAGTACTAGGTAACCCTCCAAGTCAGTCCCCTCATCCTTGCCCCGACTAAGGTCTATCCACGGTCGAACCGTTAATCGGCTCCCTACTAGCCCCGATCGTCCACAACTCTCTTTAACAAAAAAAGAATCTAAAATAGGAAAAAGAGGAGTTTATTATTAATAACTACAAGGATTTATAACTTATCCTTGTTTATTCATCATCATTTCTCTTGTTTTTCTTCTTCTTTTTTTTTCGGATTTTTTTATTTTCTTTTTTCTTTCTTTTGGTACCCAAGGATATGAGGCACTTAAGTACAAGAGATATACAAAGAGAAATCAACAACTCCGATCGTACGTTGCTACTAGCAACTTATAATGTTTTCGATCGAGCACATGGAGCAATTGACGACTCCAAAATACAAAACAAAATCATATAGAGATTGTTCGACGACGAGGCTAGTTGAGGCACTATTTCTAATTGATCTCAAGGATAGCACGAAGCAAAAGCTGAACAAAGTTTCCAACGAGTTAAGCCACCTAAGTCCACTACATCCGATCGACAATCTAAACTCACTAACCAAATCATCAAAACCGCATCACTTCGCCAAGGTTCTAAGCAAAAATAACATGCACGCTACTCAAATTAACACAAGCAGGCATGCAACAACTTAAAATCCTAAGATGAACCCTAAACACCCCACACTTAAAATCTAGCAATGTCCTCATTGTATATTAAGCTAAGTAAAGCGGTAAAAAGTGTAAGAAAAAGAGAACGCCCCTATTTCTGAGCTTGTGTTGACGCATTGTGCATAAGTCATCTCTGGGAGTCGAGGCGAGCGATCTACACGAAATGAACAAACGGGGGTCGCAAAAACAAGTTATATACAAAAAAGTGAAAGTTCTTTTTATGTTTTTTTTAATTGTGTTGCCTCCCAATAAGTGCTACTTTAACGTCTATAACTCAACAATTTATATAAAAGACGCTATCCGGGATCCAAGAAGAGGTGGCGATCGTGCCACGCCTTGGTGTTCTCTAGAAGACACACCGGGTGACAAAAATCACCAAGGCAGGCACGTCGGGCAAGCCGGAAGGTCAATACAATAAAAGAACGGGCTTGCTTCGGTGGTCGGAAGAGGGAGTAGTCGACCACCCAAACGTGATCATCCCAAAATGGGTCGACGTACTCCTTCGATTCCCCGACCGTCATCTCCTCTCTCTCGACTCTGGAAGTAGTTGTAGTCGTGCACGAGAGAGTAGGATCCAACACATCTCCCACTACCTCTTTCACCTCCTCTTGTTCAAGTAGCAATAAAGCATCGGGTGGTGGCAAAAGAGGCTCGATTAACTCCAGATCCTCCAAAACCGGCACAACTTCATCATCCTCGCCAAAAGCAAGCGAACTCAACACTCCAAGTGCCGTTAGAATCCCCAAAGGCGACCCCCCCTCACATTCCTCTACAAATTCTTCACAAAGCACGAGAGGGGTAACGCCGATCTCCGACCCTTTCTCCTCACCCTCCTCCACCTCCGTGCACACCTCTTTCAAAAGACCGTCGAAAATTGAATCGCCATAAATGATTGTGGAACCCACCACATCAAGGGTGGGCATCTCGTCAAAACGAGGTTGTTTGAGCTCATCCACATCGTTGGCAATTTGATCTACTTGAGTCTCCATGCGAGCGAGGCGTTTATTGAGCTCGGCTAATAGAGACTCTAAGCCCGGGAGTTGGGGCATAAATGAATCTTGAAAAGAAAGTGGTGTAAGGATCATCGCTCGAAGTATACGAGCTCGAGGTGGGTAGATTGTAAAGATCGTAGCTCAAAGAATAGGAATCATAGATTGATGGAGCGTACGAGTCAAAGTTCGGGTAAGAAGAAGGCGGGGCGTATGGAGCATATGGATCATCAAAACTTAGATCATAATGATCACGAGTCGGTGCATACAGATCAATGCTCGGGTTGTGGGGATGTGAAATCGGTGGAGAATGAAGGGCTTGGGCCAGAATAATTGAAAGAGTGGGCCCATTCTTTACCGATCGAAGCATGCGGGTCATCATGTGTTGAGGGGACCCGATAGCTTGGGGGAGTGATGGTGTACGGATTTGGATACTCGGGAGTTTGGATGTAAGGGTTTGGATAATTGGGAGTTTGGATATAGGGGTCGTCGTATGGCAAACTAGCTCGGTACTTTGCCATCCTCGGACGGATCAATTAAGCGGCAGAGGCATCATTTGATCGTCGTGAGTGTGGGCGAGCGGCATCGGGCTTCCCGAATGAGTACCTTGAAAACACAACACTTAACAAAGGATTACGAGCATCGAAAGTAAAATAAAAATCTAAATTAAATACCAACTAAAATAACAAGAGAAATAATTAAAAACACCATTAGCCTTAATCTATCCCCGGCAACGGCGCAAAAATTTGATCGAGGATTTTTTAGCACTCTAAGAAATCGTCTCCGCAATAGTACGGAGTTGATTGTAGAGCGGTAAGATTTCCCGAGTCGTGTCTCTCGAGAATAGATATAATCGGCGGTCGGTGTGCTTAATTAATCTCTTGTTAATTTAAATTAACCTAATCTACACTAAGAAAGCATTAATCATTGGTTTGGTTTGAGTTTTATACTAAAGCTTGAGTTTAAAAGGAGACTTTAATTAAAAATGATTTTTTAGGGTGTTCGGTTCGTCTCCACGATCAATAGATTTTTGCCGAGCACTTAATCCGCAATTCAGGGTTGTCAATCCCAAATGTTGATCAAGTATTGGGGGTCAATCCCAATTCTCAACAAATTCTGATTAATGGTTCTAAACGAACTTAAACCCTAAACCCGTAATTTCTAAACTAATTGCATCAAATAAGGATTAAAGCTTGCTTGAAAGTAATTAGTTGAAGTCTCATTAGTCAAACATAATTAATAACCTTAAATAACTTAACAACTACTAAACTAAATAAGCTTGTAAAATTAAAAGAGAAAGACATGGAGGGAAATTAAAAATATTTGAAATTGAAGAAAGTCAAAGGCTTTGAAATAGAACAAGACAAATTATCAAAAGAGGAAAGTTTCATAGTTCTTTCAAAATCCAAAAGCTTGCTTAACTAAAAGAGGTAAAAAGCTTGAAATGAGCATCAATGGAGTTTGCAAGAAAAGAAAAACAAAAAATAACAAGCTAGAAAATTACCAAGAGGATTCAAAAAGCAAGGAACAACAAAACAAACACAAAACAACAACATGAAAAATTAATCAAGAACATAGCATAATAATCAAGGGAAAGAAAACTACCAAATTGCATTGAACACCAAAGCTTCAAGTCTTCAAACAACAAGCACCACAAATGAAGGAGGTGTCAACCACTCCAACACTTGCTTAAGAACAACTAACTAACAACTAACTAACTACTAAGTAAAAATTAACTAACTAAGCTAAACTAGACTAACTACCAAGATAGCTAAAACTACACTAAACTAGGGTTCTTGAGTAATGAAAATAGTAAAGGCTTGGAGGAAATGGAACAAGTCCAATCTACCAAAATAGAGTTATATTTTTGTGGATAATGGGTGAGAATCATATATGGGTAGATAAGGGGCAAAATGGTCTTTTTTTCCGCCAAAATCACACATCCTCAACGTGTCAGTCGATCGACTGGAAGTGCAGTCGATCGACTGCCAGTATATTGACTGAAAGGCAGTCTATCGACTGCTTCATCCTCGAATAGCTGAACTTTCTGCCGAGCTGTCGATCGACTGACAAATATACGGAATCAGCCAACGAGCGAGGCCACGGCGAACTGTATCCACTTAAAACTGCTTTTTATCATTCTTAAACTCATAATTTGAGATTGTTGTAAACACAAAAGTTTTATAAATTTCTCTCAGCTTTCCAATGATATAAGGTGGAGGCAAATGGCACAGATGGTTTTGGAGTTATGCTTGTATTACGACAACTGAGACATCCACCGAGCGAATGCAAGAGTTGACAATGAAAATGGCCACATTTCTCGTCATTTGCGGTTGATCCTCATACCAAAGATATGTTGTGGATTGGCAATGAGTTTCTCGGGTTTGAATCATCTTCCGACCTCGTCGTGGGCCCACTTTAACCAAAGTTGACCTTCAAAACAAAAACTAATAAAAAAACTAAGAAAATATAAGAAAAACTACTAAAAACAAAGAAAACACTACAAAACCTAAAACTAACAAAATAGGCCAAAACAACTCTTAATACCCATAAATGCAAGCAAAACACATGCAAACGCAATACAAAAAGGTAACAAAAATGTGTACAAAAAAGTACGAATCACTTACCTTTTCATCTTTGTTCCTACTTTAGCGGCATTAATAAAACATTAACACTTTAATTAATTTAATTAACAGAAATAGTGTCCAAATACATAAATGTCAATTTTGGCGGGAACTTTCCAGTTTTGCGAACTATTCAGCTTTTATATACTATATAGATTCTTGGGTTGAACCATATAATTTGAATATATTCTAGATTTCGTGATAATTTATTCTATCATTTATATGAAGTTTTATGTAATATTATACTTGTAAATTCATATCGTGGACTATACAATTTTTAAATTCTAAAAATTGTTATTACATTAAATTTGAAAATCAAATTTTAAGTTGTTCAATAATTAGACTTAATCAAATTTAAAATTGTATTTTAGTTAATATTCATAGAAAAAAAATCGGATAACATAACTAATTATTATTTAGGACTATTAATTTCATGAAAATAATAGAAAAGTCATCACAATTGATTAGCCTAGTTGGGCGAAGGTGTACACAGCACACACATTAAAGTTGCATATCTATATTATTTTTGCGATTTAGTTTACTTTTGTTAATTTCGAAAGTAGTCATGTTCCCTATATATTAATGCAAAATTCTCTTATTCTATGTGTCTACTTTTTATATTTCATTAGTTTTGGAAAAAAATTTGGTGCTTCGCTGTCATTCGAGCCTAATATTAACCTAATTTAGTATTTTTCTTTTGTATATATTTACCTACTTTAATATTTTCCTAATATTATATTCTGCCTAATTCAATAATTTTCTTTTATTACATCTTACTTATTATAATACTTTCTTTAACATATTTTGTCCAATTCAATATCTTATTTTTATTCTTGTAATATAAAAATATAAAAAATTTATATCTAATTAGAAAACACATATATAAGTTGAATTAATTTTTATTTACAATAAAAGTTGAGATAATTTTATTATAACTCTAAATATTTATATAAGAAAAATATGAGTTATATAATGTTATTAAAAAAGGAAAATAAATATAAAAATATAAACTTAAAGTTTTTTTATCTAATCCAAATATAATAAATTGAAAATAATATTAAAAATATATATGAAAAAATATTGTTACACCAAACAAAAAATAAAAATAAAGTGAAACAAAAAAGATAATATAATACTAATACTAATAATAAATTATTATGCATAGAAAAATAAATATTAAATATATTCTAAATCTTTTTATCTAATTCAAATATAATGCATTGATACATATATATTATATATTTGCACAAACAAATTAATATCTTACGCAGAAAAAAAAAAGAAATTAAAATAATATTACTTATACTACAAGTTAGATGCACGACATTTTTTCAATAGAATTATCAGTGTCTTATAAATCTAATATTTTATATCACATATAACACGCGGGGTGTTGTATATTTTACATTTATATTCTAAATATTTTTATCTAATTCAAATATAATGCATTGATACATATATATATATATATATATATATATATATATATATATATATATATATATATATATATATTATATTTGCACGAACAAATTAGTATTTTACGCAGAAAAAATAAATAAAATAATATTACATATACTACAAGTTAGATGCACGATATATTTTCAATAGAATTATCAGTGTCTTATAAATTTAATATTTTATATCACATATTCACATGTAACACGCGGGTGTTATATATTTTACATTTTTTCAAACTCAATTTTATGTGGGTTTCCCCGTTATTATTAAATATTGATTAGACATCGATACAATGCGGCACGAGTTGAGATTATGACATCCGTTTATATTTTCAAAGTATGTAAGTAATATTATTAACGAATTTAATCTAAACATTAAAATACAAAATAACGTAATAATATTTCATAAGTAGAGAGTAGGCACAGGTTTAGAATGTGACTTCTTTTGAATTTTTATAAGTATGTAAATAAATTATTAACGAATTGAATCTAAGCATGAAAATAAAAATTTAATAATTATAATAATTAATAAATAAATCAGACATGTACAAGGCAAGAATCGAGAATACATCATTCGAATTTCTCATTTTACATAAAAAAAATTATTATCGCAAATATTTTTTATATTTATCTTTTGATAAACTCCGTGTAATACTCGGGTATTAAACTAGTTTTATCTAAATCACTAAGATCGCCTCGTTCGTTGTTTTCATTGTTTTCGTAGTTTCAACTAATATGAAATTATTGCAATTTATTAAATCTTTATAGGATCAACCCTCCCTCGTCGTAGAACTGATTAGTAATCGAGAGTCGAAAGTGTAGTTTTGTAGAAATGTAGTTTTTCAGATATGATGTTAGATTTCGTGATAGATGTCACCAGACCTAACATCAACTGAATCTCAGAAATAGTATCGGAAATAAATAAGTAAAACACAATAAATTAATTTCAGTTTGTAAGCAAACGTGCTTACAAACTTGGGTATATTACTTTTCAATCGTTCAAGACCAAGTTCAAAATAATAAAAAGTAATATACGAAAAACAACTTGTATCAAACAATTGATACACAAAATACTCGTCGCTTCTTCTTTAGTAGAATTCCTCCGTTGGTTACGCAACGTAGAGATCCTTCTAATTTTCCAGCAAAGCTCCGAGTGTGCCGTACGTGTTCTGCTTCAAAGATGCGTCTGTCGTGTCTATCTTTTTGCGTCTTGGTGTTTCAGTATATAACAAGACTCCAAATCTTGTTAAACAAGTTAAAAAGTATTAAGGAAACTAAATAAATTTCTAGACTTCAACTAAGAAAGAAATCTAAAGTCCTAAAATACTTTGCGTCCTAAGAAAGGCAAACTACAAACAAGGAAATTATTGTTGAAAATAATATTTCCAACAATCTCCCCCTTTTGCCTTTCTGGACAAAACAACCATGACGCAACCAAAATGTTCAATACTGAAAACAAATTTACTTCCCCTAACTCCCCCTGAATAAGCAATAATAAAAAGAAAAACTATTGTTTCACTGACACTTAAAAAACAAACAAACTAAGGAAAGCATAAAAGGAACCTAAACACCTCGAGCCTTCTTCGCCCGTCGAGACGATGAAGATGTCCCTTCACCATCAGCTTTCCTTTTCCCCAGCTTCTTCTTCATTTTCCTCAAAAACCTATTTCGGAAGCGTATCTTCTTTCTCCTCTTCGCACTAGCCAAGCTTGTCAACACAGTGGCAGCCTCAGCATCAGAAACACCAACTCCAGTAGCATCTTCAGCACCATCCTCACCATCCTCGTTGTCATGTCTATCTCCTCCTTTTTGTTCAGAAACCAAAAGGGCCTCAACGAGGGAACCCCTCAAAGCCAATAACTAAGCTCGCTGACTATTAAGCTGGGCAATTTAGTTGTCAAGTAAGGCCACTTGAGCACAGACAACTGGAGCCATCAACTGAACCATGTTGCCACTGGTGACAGGACTCGCAGAGGAGTCACCACGGGCATCACCAACCTGAACAGGCACACTCCAGGGCAAATCAATAACGCGGGCCCCAGAGAGGTGCTGGATCCTCAAGGTGAACCACTCCGCCTCACCAGTGAGGGAATCATCCGCGGAAGGCGTAAAGCCTTGGTTCTCCAAAATACTGTAAATCAAAGAGGGAAAACAGAGAGATGAGGAAGACTTAGAGGAGGCAAACCTTGTGACCATATCAAACACGAGCTGGCCGAATTTGAACCGGATCCCATTCCCAACTTTGAAAAGGAACTGAGCCTGAGGTCTGGACAAAACAGTCGAATTCTTTGAGGGCACCCAGTTGAAAATCACCACTTTATGCAGAACTGAGTAGAGCGAGGTCAATTTCGTGCTAGGAAATTGTTCACGCCAGGTGGTGAGCAGTCCGCCAGACAAGAAGCCAATGACCTCGTACATGTCATCAACAGAGTTGTCCCCCTGAAAAGCGTCAGTTCCATTAGCCACACTTATCAAATCAGGCGTGAAGGCGTAAATCCGACCTTGTACAAACACTTTCCCATAATTGGCTGAGGTATCCATAGCAACCGAGGATAGAAGGTTGGCATAAAATTCCACAATGACATCCCTGACAAACGGCATGGCGGTGGAGACCGTCGAATACAAGCCCCTGTGCTCAAGGAAGGCAATCAAATTTTGACGCTTTAACAACTCGACAGGGACCCGTCTTTCATCAATCATGCCGCGAGTCTTAAAAACAGAGAAAAGTGCTTCAGCCTGGGAGGAAAGAAATTTCTCAGAAAAAGGAACAATATCTTCTATCTCCACTTCATCGGGGACTGGGGCAATGTCAGCATCCTCAACAGGAGGAGAACCTGTAGCCGGAGGAGGTAAATCACTCGCAGTAGCAGACCTCGGGCTGGAGGGATAAACATCACCTGGAATGGGTGATGTTGGCTTCGGTGACAAATCACCAGTCCCAACATCAGTCTGTCGAACATTTTCAGCCAAGGCAGCCCTAGACTTCCCCTTTCCTTTCTTCTTGGCAGCCTTCACAGAGTTCACCAGGTGCACAAGAGGGATTTCATCTGAGTCATCAGGAGATTGTTCAAGAGTAGTGTCAAAAGTCGGAGAAGTTGGAGGCGTAGTTGAAACAGGAGGATCGGGAACAACAGGATTAGCCGAACTGGATACTTCACTGGTGAAGAAATCCACTATCTCATAGGGAGCGCTTGAATACTCAGTTTCTGTTGAAACAGGAGAGACCTTGATAGAAGCCGGTGGGTTCTTCTTTTCCGCAAGCGAAACAGTCTGCTTTCGGAGTCCACGACCCGTTTTGGCAGCTGGAGAAGCAATTAAGGGCGCTGGAGCTGTGACAGTCGCCGAAGGCACAAACTCCTCGTCATCTGAGTCAGTGGCAACGGGAACATCATCAGTGAGATTCAAGTGCTCGATCGGCACATGGCGACGTGGTCCGGCTTTGCTCTTAGGGACTGCCGGTGGGACAACCCCCGGAGGAATATTTCTCAGCCGCCGTGATCGCTTCAGGGTGGGATCACCAATGCGCCCAAAAGCCTCGGCGATAAACGGCAAATTAGGAGGGTTGTCGATGAATCAAACTTTTTCGCGTTTAAAATAATGAAAAGCTCGTCCGCAAGAGAACAGAGCTATTGTAAGCGATAAGTTGACTCGAGTCGAATCACAAGGAAGACTAATCGGAAACTATTTCGGTGTTCGATTTTACGTACGTAGAAACGAAAATTAAAAACTGAACTAAACTATACTAAACACTCGATCAAATAAAGTTTGAGGTTTTCTAACATCTACGAGCAATGAAATAAAAAGCTTTTAAAAAAAACGATTATGAAAATGAGGGTCTAGTGTGCCGGAATCGTCTCCACGATCGGGGTTGTCAATCCCGATGGTTCAAAACGACCATAAGTACACTAGACCAACAAACTTATCCGAAAACAAACATCATCATGATCAACTTCATAATAACAACGCAAGCATGATCACAATCGATAATAAAACAAACAACTAACAACTAAACTACTAAGCAAATAATATAAATTAACATCCAGGAAAAATGATAAAAAGTTTATACTAAACTAGCAAAAGCAAAGTACATAACAACATCAAAGCAAAGATTATTAAAGCCAAATCCATAAACAAAATAAATAGAGTTCAGGAACACTTATGATCTCAAGAAATCAGCAGCACTCCATCGATCCTCAGCGACAAGAAATGACTTGAACGTCGAACGAAAGCGAAATAATGAAACTACGAACTATTTAACTCTAATTTTGCATGAATCGGTATGGTGTCATGAACCGAGGGTTCTATCATTTTTCTGGACCTTTCCCCCTCGTCCCAGCCCCCCAAAAATGAAGAAACCACCGACTTTATATAGAATTTCGAAAATAACCGCTCAAACTGCCGGAGCGTCGACGGTGCGTCAGTCGACGCGAGCCAGGCTGCACACGTCGACCAGGCAGTGCGTCGACTGACGGGCCTAGGATCGATGCTTCACAACCTTTACGTCGACGGTGCGTCAGTCGACGCAAGCCAGGCTGCACGCGTCGACCAGGCAGTGCGTTGACTGACGGGCCTAGGATCGACGCTTCAGAACATTTGCATCGACGGTGCGTCGACGGTGCATCAGTCGACGCGGGCGTAGCGTCGACAGTGCGTCGACGGTGCGTCAATCGACGCACCTGCATGACTTCGGCTCGTCGCTCGTCCCGTTTTCCTCGTTTTGAGCTGAGATATTAACATTAAGCAAAATTAGATTATTTCATATAAAATAAAGTAAAAACACATTAAACACCATTAGAAACGAGAAACATAAAAAAGGAAGAAAAACGATAAAAAGATAAACTTAAAACACATAAAAGCACACAACATACGATGCAAAAACACACGAAATCACATACAAATATGTACAAATCAGTCGACATCAATTTCGTTGCCAGTTTGGCCGGGAAGGACCTGGGCTGAAGGGGCGGCGTCAGTCGAGGCTGAAATCGACGATATGACAAGAGAGCTCGTCGGAGCGGAACCACTTGGTTCTTGAACAACTAGTGATGTTTGTCGGGCAAAAGCAACACCTATCTCCTCGCGGATGTCCAGCCCACCTAATCTCGGCAAAGTCGGAGCAACCTGTTCGTCGGAGCGCTCAATTTCTGCCGGAAGTTCAGGAACCCTAGACCCTGAAGGAGAATTCGACATCCTACAAATGCAAACAATACACACCACAAACAGAAAAAGAAACAAGAAATACTGAGAGGAATTTGAGTTTGAGAAGGAGTTCAACTTCACAGGAGAGAGAATCGAGGTGGGCCAAAACGGTAAGAAAACCGGCTTTAAAAAGAAATAAAAAAAACTTACCGTTGGGGAAGAGAGAGAAACCACAAAAAAGAAGGAAAAAGAATAATTACACAATCTACCCCACTAAAAACACAATTAGGAAAAATTACCCCCGGTAATCTCTACTTTCCTAATAAACAGCCCACTATCCCTTAACTCAAGGAATAACAACTCAAACTAAACTAACCATGAATCCCACTAAAAGAAAACACTAAGAGAACACACCTAAATCGAAAAATAGCTGAGGATTGAACCATCACCATTGAAATATAAAGGGCACATACTAGGTGAAAAATACCACGAAAAATTAGTCTCATATTACCTCTCCAGCACTGTCGATTATAGCTCCACTGGAACAACCAAATAACCACATTCTCAACAAAAATCAAGAGAAGTCAGAATAGGTAGAGAACAGGAGAAACAGAACACTCAACAATAGGCAAATTCACAAAATATGAATGTCTTAAATTATGCCTAAAAATATGACCTAGAAAGGTTAAAAAAGATCACATAAAGAGTTTTAGAGATTTTGACCAGTGTTGTTTTTCATGACTGATGACATCAGACCCAACATTGCATAAGGTGAAGTCTATGAAAACAAACCCCTTAACCCAAGTTAATGACAATGTCAAAATCGCTCAATAAGGTGAAATTTAAAGATCAGACCTTTAGTCTAGATTTTCTTCATCTTTTTAAGATTTGAAGAATATTATTACATCTTTAGCAATTGCTTTTAACACCTTTTGGTTTTGGACCTGGGAGAAAACCTGTTTCTGCGGGAGAGTTTCACAATCACCAAACCGAAGAGGCTAGTCCTTTTGTCAACATCTTTATTACAACACATGACCTTATTTCTCTTTAATTCAGACTCAATGCATTAGTATGATGTATGAAACAGAAATTAAAAATGCATGCAAAATAAAACAGATGTTATGACTGATGACATATTAGGGTGTCATAACATCAAACACAACACGGATTAGACTATGCACATTCCCAGATCTCTTCTCAGACGAGAGAAGGTCTCAAGATCTAATGCTTTTTTGAATATATCAGCGAGCTGGTTGTCTGTCCCTACATGTTCTAGGCTTATTATTTTTCTCTCGACTAAGTCTCGGATGAAATGATACCTGATGTCAATGTGCTTTATACGAGAGTGCTGAACTGGATTTTTTGAGATGTCAATTGCACTCGTATTGTCACATAGTACGGTCAAAATATTGCTATGGAGACCGTAGTCTTCAATCATCTGGTTCATCCAAATAAGTTGCGTACACGCACTTCCAGCTGCGATGTATTCAGCTTCGGCTGTAGACAAGGAAATACAGTTTTGTTTCTTGCTATACCAAGAGATTAAATTATACCCCAAAAAGAAATAACCCCCTGTAGTACTTTTCCTATCAACTACATCCCCAACCCAATCGGAGTCCGTATAACCTACCAATTCAGTGCATGTTTCCTTAGTGTACCATAACCCTAAATCACTAGTTCCCGCCACATATCGAATTATTCTTTTAACAGCCTTCAAATGTGACTCCTTAGGGTTAGCCTGATATCTTACACACAAGCACACACTATACATGATGTCGGGTCTGCTGGCAGTTAAATAAAGAAGACTACAATCATGCTTCTATAAAGGGTGTTGTCAACACCAGACCCAACATCGTCTCACGACATTTTCTTATCTTTTCCAGAGGCGTTCTCTTAGGTTTATCACCTGCTAAACCAAATTTTTGGACCAGGTTCTTGGCATATTTGGTTTGTGAAAGAAAAATTCCATCATCAAGTTGTTTAATTTTTAAGCCAAGAAAATATGAAAGATCACCTTGCATACTCATTTCGAAAGTGTCTGACAATTGAACAACGAAATCCTTCACCATCTGTTCATTAGTCGAACCAAAAATAATATCATCCACATAAATTTGGACAATAAGAATGTGTTTATGTGATTTGAGCAGAAACAAGGTCTTGTCAACCTCTCCTCGTTTAAAATTTAAAAATAGTAGATGTTGAGTTAGCCTCTCATACCAAGCCCTTGGAGCTTGCTTTAAACCATACAAGGGCTTTTTAAGTTTTAAAACAAAATTCGGGTTGTGAGGATCCACAAACCCTTTGGGTTACTCAACATATACTTCCTCGCTCAAAACACCATTCAAAAATGCACTCTTAATGTCCATTTGATGTAATGAAATTTTTAAATGGAAAGCAACTGCAAGAAGTAATCTTACCGATTCTATACGTGCAACCGGTGAAAATGTCTCGTCAAAGTCGATACCCTCAATTTGAGTGTATCCTTGCGCTACCAACCTTGCTTTGTTTCGACCGATGTTCCCAGCTTCATCTATTTTGTTTTTAAATATCCACTTCGTTCCAATGACATGAGTATTTTCCGGGCGAGGGACCAGGTCCCACACATCATTCCTTGCAAATTGGTCCAGCTCCTCTTGCATTGCTTTAATCCAAAATTCACTCTTCAATGCATCCTCCACTCGTTTCGGCTCTGTCTCAGCAAGAAACAAGGTTTCCCGAATTTGAGAACAATTAGTGGATAAATAGACATACCTTACCATCTCCCTGAAGTCTATCTGTCTTTTCCTCGTACTCCTCTGATCAAGATCGCCAATTATCTGCCCGGTTGGATGGTTCTTTTGAATTCTTGAAGGAATATCTCTTTGATAGAGATCAATTTGATTTTCAGGGTTCTCATCTTCTGAATCTAAATCAGACTCAGGAATCACCGGGGAAGGAGTTGAGACTGGGGTCTGCTCTCCATTGTTATTTCTGCCAGTTTCTTCCTCAGACAGTGTTGGGTTCGGTGAAATGTCATCAGACCCGTCATCACCTGCAGCAACAACTTTTGTACCTGCATGATCATTTAAACCATCCACAACAAATTGAGGACTCAGATCATAAATCAGGTCATTGTCCTCCGCAGGTTTTACTCCACTAGTTGTATCATCAAATTTCACATTTACTGACTCCATCATGCAACGTGTCCTAAGATTATAAACTCGATATGCATGACTATTTTGAGAGTACCCCATAAAAACACATTTATCAATTTTCGAATCTATCTTCGAGAGATGTCCCTTATCATTTAATACATAACACACACACCCAAAAACGTGAAAATATCTTAAGTTAGGTTTCTTGCTAAACAACAGCTCGTAAGGGGTGACGGGTGATCCTGGTCTAAAATAGACTCTATTAATGGTGTGACACGCTGTGTTCATGACTTCTGCCCAAAACCGTTTTGCAATACCATTAGAAATCAGCATGGTCCTAGTCATCTCCGCAAGAGATCTGTTCTTTCGTTCAACTATACCATTTTGCTGAAGGGTAATGGGGAAAAAAAATTCATGAGTAATTCCCCTTTTTGAACAAAGATTTGAAAACGACTCATTCTCGAATTCCTTTTCATGATCGGTTCTGATTCTTCCTATATTTACTCCAAAAAAAACACATAATTTCTAGCAAGTTTTTTAAAGAGCACAAATGTTTCTGAATTTTCTTTTAAAAACTCGATCCAAGTATATCTAGAAAAATCATCGACAATAACTAAAACATACCTTTTACCTCCGAGACTCTCCACTTCAAGTGGTCCCATGAGGTCCATATGCATGAGCTCAAAGCAATTGGAAGTGGTAAGGCTCTGGACACATGGGTGTGGTACTTTAACTTGTTTCCTTTTTGACATGCTTCACAAATAGGGGTGATCTTCGTGTTGAGTTTCGGCAATCCATTCACAGCGTCTTTCTTTACAAGCCTCTCCAATATTTTGTAGTTAACGTGTCCGAGTTTTTGATGCCATACCTCGGCATCACTCAGCTGGGACAACTTACAAAATATGTCTCCATTTATTTGATAGAAGTTGTCGGACGTTCTCTGGCCAGTAAGAATGCAGGCACTTTCTTCATCATAGACCTCACATTTTTCTCGTGTGAATTTTACGTTAAAGCCTCCATCACACAGCTGACTAATGCTTATCAAATTTGCAGTCAGCCCTTCAACAAGTAACACATTTCCCAGTTTGGCAATCCCTGGAACATGGAGTGTTCCTTACCCAATAATCTGTCCATTTGCTCCTCCACCATATTTGACCTTTCCTCCTTTGAATTTTACGATGTTCGACAGAAGTTCTTCGGATCTGATCATGTGTTTGGAGCATCTACTATCAAAGTACCAATCTCCAGGAACGTGAGATTTTAAAGAGGTGTACATCATGTTACACTTGATCTCTCCCTTTCTTACCCAGACTCGTTTCAACTTGATGTTGCCTTTGGTTTTGACAACTTGAGTCATATCACGAGTCCCATCATCTTGATTAGTTCTCTGAAAAGGGCTTTTCTTCCCAGTTCTCTTCCAGCAGAAGGGATGGATGTGGCCATAATCTCCACAGTGATGGCAAACATACTGTCTTCTTCTCTTCTTATGGCGCTTGACAGACTCTTGGCTGTGGCTGACTTGATGCGGTTATTTCAATGGTTTGTAACCAATTCCGTGCCTTGAAGTTTCTGGGTACGACATCTCCAGAATTTCATCCAGTTTCGCCTTTCCCTTGTTGAGGTTTGAAATTGTATCTTGCACCTTTTTAAGTTCAGCCTTTACTTGTTCCAATTCTGAATCTTTTCTTGTAAGAAAGGTCTCCAAACGTGTAATGATCTTCACTTGATCATCTACCTCATGAGTCAGCTTTTCAACTTTGATCATAAGAGTTTTCACTTTCAAAACCTGATTTCCCCACTTGGAAAAAAGTTCATCATACTCCACGCACAATTTTTTGTATTCATCGCTAGGATTTTCAACCTCAGCATTCAGTCATAGGGTGTTGGAATTGATGTTGCAAACTTGAAAGTCGTCATCCCAGGCAACATGAGCAAAAAGAGCAAGTACTGACTCAGGTGAGTCAGAGTCGCTTCCATCTTCATCAATTTCCTTTGATATGAGACTTTTCTTCCTTAACGTATTTGCACATTCGTTTTTGTAGTGCCCCCAACCTTTGCACTCATGGCATTGGATTCCGCTGAGTGGCTTGGAAGAAGTTCCAGTCTTTGATTCAGAAGATGAGGGCTGGAAGTTGAATAATTTTCTTTTAGAAGACTTTGGAGGTGGTGTCTCCATCATGGAACTTGCTTTTCCTCCAATGTTGTTCTTTCTCCTCAAGTAGCGATTGAATTTTTGAGTAATAAGTGATACATCTTCCTCTCCAAGTGTGGTTCTTTGAAATTTGTCAAAAAGCTCTCTCCAGTTAGAATCTTCATCTTCATCTTTTGAATTCACATCGGAGGTGAGAGCAACATTCTTCTCCTTCGAATGAGAGTCCATATGCTCCATCTCATACGTTTTGAGTGCACCGACCAAATCATCATAGACTAGTTTGTCAGTATCTTTGGATTCCTCAATGGCAACTACTTTCATACTGAACTTTTTTGAAATGGATCTGAGAAGTTTTCCAACAAGGCGTGCACTGGACATGGGCTCGCCAAGGTTTCCAATTTCACTCGCTATGTCGGAGAGTCTCATGACATACTTCACAACCGACTCTTTGTCATCCATTCTCATGGATTTAAACGTTGTGGTGAGCATTCTCAGGCGAGATTTCTTCACACTTGCCGTCCCTTCGCAAACCCTTTGAAGGGCATCCCATGCTTCTTTCGCAGACTCACAATTCTTGATCACTTTGTAGTAGTTTGTATCGACATAGCTTCATTGTCCGTCCAGTCTTCTTCTCTTTTGAATACGGCGTCACCGTCACCATCAGCAGCAACACGAGATTTCTCCCATCCAACAAGAATGGATCTCCAAGCTCGTTCATCGATGTTTTTGATGTGCCACCGCATCCTCTGTTTCCAGAGATAGTAGTTCTCTCCATTTAGAATTGGGGGTCTTGGATTACCTTGAGCGTCCATTACGTCAAATCTACAAAATAAGGATCGAAATACTTAAAGTTAAGTATCCTGCTCTGGTGCCAATTGTAGTTTTGTAGAAATGCAGTTTTTTAAATATGATGTTAGGTTTCGTGATAGATGTCACCAGACCTAACATCAACTGAATCTCAAAAATAGCAGCGGAAATAAATAAGTAAAATACAATAAATTAATTTCAGTTTGTAAGCAAACGTGCTTACAAACTTGGGTGTACAAACCCGAAAACTATATTACTTTTTAATCGTTCAAGACCAAATTCAAAATAATAAAAAGTAATATACGAAAAATAATTTGTATCAAACAATTGATACACAAAACACTCGTCGCTTCTTCTTTAGTAGAATTTCTCCGTTGGTTACGCAACGTATAGATCCTTCTAATTTTCCAGCAAAGCTCCGAGTGTGACGTACGTGTTCTGCTTCAAAGATGCGTCTGTCGTGTCTATCTTTTTGCGTTTTGGTGTTTCAATATATAACAAGACTCCAAGTCTTGTTAAACAAGTTAAAAAGTATTAAGAAAACTAAATAAATTCCTAGAGTCCAACTAAGAAAGAAATTTAGAGTTCTAAAATACTTTGCGTCCTAAGAAAGGCAAACTACAATAATAAAGAAATCTGAAGTCTTAAAATAATTTGCGTCCTAAAAAAGGCAAACTACAAACAAGAAAATTATTGTTGAAAATAATATTACCAACCGAAGAAAAATATAAATTTTAACTTGTGGCCTCGTAACATCGCGCTCATTGACACATAAATTGACATATAAACAAATAAAACTTCAAAGAGAAAACAAGAGCAAGGGAAAATTCTCATTTTATATATCAATTTAATGATCCCTATGTGCATGAATAAACTCTTACAGTTAGAAATTCTCATACTTAAATATTTATAATATTTTTCTAGTATGAAATTCTATCATATAATTTTGAGTTGTTTATAACATACCATATGGATTAATCTTTCATATACAATTTTTTTTCATCCACCCTTAATTATTATTGGCGAGTGATTATTTTATAACCGAATATAAATTAGAGGCAAATACCACTTGTTCTTGAAATAAGAAGTGAGATAATCATCTTTCTACTTTATATTCTCAGTCATCCAAAATCGAATAAGATCCTAAATTTCAAATTTAAAAATATTAACAAGTAAACTCTAACAATAAATTAAGAAACTCACTCCAAATCGAATAAGATCCTAAATTCCAAATTTAAAATATTAACAAATAAACTCTAACAACAAATTAAGAAACTCACCAAAATAGCAGGTGTCTATAATTATTTCATAATTAAGATTAAACCATAATGATCATCTTGTGATTTAATTTCAATATCACTTAGAAACAAATTTATTATGAAACTCCTACATAATCAAATTATGCATAAATAATTCATGTAAATGTCAACACATCGACGGTCCATTTCGAACGACCACATTCTAAATGTTCACGGGCCGTATTAATAATGTTTTAATTAAAAATCAGACTTTAACTAAATCAATCATGATTTAATTTTATTTCATTATCCATACTTGTAACCCTATGCTACATAATTACCCTTATTATATACTTAAAACTATAGCCACGATAAATGGACTTGGAATTATATTTTGATGTTACAAAGATAAAACACAGCAATACATACAAACTAATTTAAATAAAACATCGCTTTTATTAATTTTAAACATAAGTTATATTATAAGTGTATTAATGATATTATTCTAACAGTGAGTACATAATTCCACCAAGAAATACAGAACTTGTGTAAAAAAGTAGCATATTTTGAGGCTTTATTGAGAGTGGGACAATTATTTAGGTTCAAAGGAAACAACTTTCATGGCGAGCCGCTATGAGACTGAATCGCGATGGGCGAAGAAGAAACGCAACAACGACAGCACGATCCGTGTGGTGTTGGTTCACAACCAGGGGGCGGATGTATTTGGGGCTGTGCACCCCCCCCCCCCCCCCCCTCTCCCCCCCCCCCTCCCACAAAATTCTTTTTTTTACTTATATATATATATATATATATATAAAAAGTTATTAATTATAAAAAATAATTGAGTTTCTCTTAGTTTAAAATAAAAAAGTGTATTAATTTCTATATTGGCTAATTTTTGTTATTTAAAATTTGAAGCCCTAATCTTTAAATTTTTAGAATAAGTGATGTAGAATGATTT
>BMAC01000073.1:1888518-1912408 GCA_014905375.1 Phtheirospermum japonicum
CGTGCTCCAATTTAAGGGTTCCCGTCTCATATTCAAACCACAATAACGTAAATAAATATCGACTTAAAATTATAATTTCTCCAATATGCTAAATTTACCATATATATTAGAACTCTTGTTAAATTATCACGATAACCATGGGCCAATAACCATATTATATGCCTTTATTCCGCCGGGACCCATTGATTATAGTAGATTTATTCTTATTTTTATTAGTATTTTAGTACGTTTTTCTATTGGTTTTTGGTGTAAGTTGGACGATTTAAGCTTAATCTCGTATTTTTATAATTCCAGCTTATTTTACCGCATTTTGATCGTAATTGATGCAAGTAGGTGATATTTTGTTGTTTTCACCTTACAGCTAAGTAACCGGAAGAGTTTAACGCGTCATAGACGAGGTTCGATGTTCAAGAAGTGAAGAACAAGCTTTCGGTGAAACGAGTAGCAAAAGATCGAGAATTGGAGACAGAACGCGCAGTCGCGTCGACTGACGCGACCGTCGACGCGAGCCATGATCCGCGTCAGTCGACGCAGCGTCGACGCACTGTCGACGCAACTTGCTGAAGCGTCGATGTCGACGCACCCCCGTCGACGCACCTGCCCACCCGACGCGCACACCTCCGCTATGAGACTGAATCGCGATGGGCGAAGAAAGAAACGCACACAACGACAGCACGATCCGTGTGGTGTTGGTTCCACAACCATTTTATATTAGTAGTAGATGTTAAGTCTAACGGATGGTATTTTGGGGGCTGGTCCCCCTTTCTAAAAGTTAGTCTTTTGAAATTAGTGTTACTTCTTCTGTGACAATAGAGTGTAGAAAGAGTATTTTCCAAAATGCCTTATGTAAAATAAAATTATATAATAGCATCAGATATCAAATATTGCATAATTATTTTAATTACAGTTCTAGAGAAATAGTTGTATCTGATTATTAGCATAATACAATTGTAAGTCGATTCCAAAATATGATAATTCAGTGAGAACAACAATAATATGTTTTTTCTAAACACTATTTTAGATTTTATACTTGTTATTTAATGTGATAATTTTGTGAGTATAATTTTAATAAATAAAACAATTATTGTGTCGGTGCTCACCAATAAATTTTTTCTGTATCCACCTCTGTTCACAACACACACAAGCCGTGCATCTAGGCCTCGTTACAAGTATCTCTACAAAAATAAAATAAAATGAAAATAACTAKGACATATACAAGACAATATATAGTTMGTATGAAATAAATTTTATTGCTTTTATTGGGAAGAATTATTAAAATTTAATGAATTTATGAGGAGAGTTTAAMGTTAAATATATATTGAAGGGGCTTTAGCAACCCTTGCCCATCCCTGATTTTAGCATGAAAATATACGYATACTCAAAAACATCATTAAGTCCAATAAAAATATGGTTTTATTTTAAGCTAATACCTTCAACAACATTGAATCTAGCGGRATTGCCTGTTGGCAATATCGATGATGAAACGAAGGCGAGAAGGATTAGAATACGGACCTTAAATTGTTGTTTGCCATGGAAAATGGAGCAAAAAAATATGTAAAATTAGAAGATAACTGAATTTATTTTTAGACTCAGTCTGGATATGTTACTTATTATTGCAGTTCTGGGTAGATGGTGTATTTATAGTTCATATATACAATTGTTTGTAAGGGTACAAAATTGTGTTAATTATGAAGCTATGTTTGAATTTTGCTAGTTATGGATCCACATCTTGACTTTCTATACGCTCATTAAATTAGACCTTCTTTTATTTAATTTTTTTCTTGACTTTCCATATTTGCATTTAAAATTGTACTTTATTCCAATTATTCTGCTTCCAATCCGCCCTATTATACTAAGCTTCAACGTGACTCTTTGTAAAATTAATATTTTATGTGTTTGTGTAATATTATTTTTTTATTCTCGCTTCCCTCCTATTTTATTGGTGGATTTGGTCTATTTTCTGGTTGCCTATTATTTTCTATCCAAATTTTTATTTATTTAAAATTTTAACTTATAACTGTTTTTATTAATTTCATACACATATTTTTTAATTTATATTATGTTATTTTTTGATCGGTGTTTCCATATAAATAGAAAATAATTTTGTTTCCCATATAAATATAAACTATCCAACTATTAACTCATTCTTTGATACGTGTTTTTCATTTATATTATTTGCTTCAATATTATAACTGTGTTTAATTAACTTTTTACACAATTTTTTTAATTTATATTATTTTATTAGCTTGTTTCGGTATTTCCATATAAATAGAAAATAATTTTGTTTCCCATATAAATAGAAACTATCCATATAAGTAGAAAATAATTTTGTTTCCCATATAAATAGAAACTATCCACCTATTAACTAATTCTTTGATACGTGTTTTCCATTTATATTATTTGCTTCAATATTATAACTGTGTTTAATTAATTTTTTACACAAAATTTTTAATTTATATTATGTTATTGGCCTGTTTTGATCGGTGTTTACATATAAATAGAAAATAATTTTGTTTCTATATAAATAGAAACTATCCACCTATTAATTAACATTTTGATATCAATTTTATATTATTTGATATCAATTTGTCAACTTGTTTCTAGACATTAATACAAAAATTTAACATTTTATTATATATTATCATAAACTTCTATATTATTTTTTGGTTATTGTATTTTATAAATTGTAATTTTTAACTGATATTCTTATACTCTCTGTGTTAATATTACATATTAAGTTATATTTCTAGAAAAAAAATAATTTTTTTATATAAAAATAACTCACAAGAAAAATATGATTATTTTTTAATATTAAAATAATCTGTTTAAATAGCACACGCAATATACAACGTTATTTATACTACGCGAAGTTGGGATCAAAACGCAACCCGCATTGCTTGATATGCATTTTAAAAGACTGATTTTTACCTATACTAATATCTATCTTGTTCATCCTTCTTAAAATATTTTCTTATCATCCTTCTCTTCATTCTTAAATGTCTCCACAAACAAATTTGATATGTGAACTTTGATTTTGATTTCTAATTATAATTCTTAATCCATGATCGATTTATGTGTATGGTTGAACTGAGATATCAACTAGAGTTTTATAAGCTATCGAAAATGAGTTGTAATGATTATTCAACCTTTCACATAGGCAAATGGTACTCTTTCTTATTATTTGTATTTTATTTTTTTACTCATGATTTAGAAATGAAATACACTTCCGATTCTTTTTTATATAAATTATTATTTTTTGCATGTGGATTTTTGTTTTGACGAAATTTTCTAAAATTTTGAAAATGCACGATTGTTATGTGTAATTTATAGTTTATTCCATAGACATTAGGTAATTGTTCAATTGAAATTGATCTTTATTTTTAGAATTCATAATGGTCCGTAATTCAAATTTTAAAATTCTTCATCCTGCATTTGTCCTCATTAATCTTCCACCAGATTATAGTGCTTATTTAAATTCTTATCACATACCGATTTCTTATTTCACAGATTAGTTACATAATTTTGAAGGTGGAGCATATATTATTTGATTTATTAATATTATTTACAAGATGAAAATGCAAAATATTTGAGATTTTTGGGATTATTTCAAAMGATCGCAAATAGTATAATGATATGATATTACGGGATGCTCTATGTTTTCAACTTRATTCRTTTTRAACTTATTTGAAATATGTGGGATTTKTTTATTATTTGCAAAATATGATTTTATTTTGAAAAAACTTGATGTATATTTTTATCAAATCTAACATATRCTCATCGTTATTTTTTATTAATATCTTTCAAATATAGTTTTAAGAAAAAGTCTATATACTTCTCTATTTATTTTTATTTTTCACWATAAAATATTTATCTTTTTGCAATATTATTTGGTGTAGTATTAAAAAGATATTTTATTACATTAACATTATACAAGTACAACAGATAAATACTCAATTTCGTCTATATCGCCAGTTTTTAGAAATGGTCAGCTTTATACTTCAATATCAATAGTAAAAGTAAAAAATGGTTGAAAATGCTTTATTGTGACAAAGATGATAGATATGTATAGAGTTAATAATTTATTTTAAATCTCTTTTTATCGTGACTAAATTAAATAATAAATTTTTATTTATTATTATTATTCATTCTTAAARTTATATATTTTTAATATACTCAATATTATAATTTATATAATATATATATATACCCGTGTGTTCACACGGGTATTACACTAGTTATTACTAATCCTCTCCCCTTCAAATGTCGTTTAAAAGTTAAATTATATTTTAAATTAATCATCATTTTTAAATCTTTTATCATAAATTTTCAGCTTTTTTTACTAATTTAAAGAGGTAAAATAAATTTACGAATACATAATAATTAAAAGTAAAGAGTTAAATGAGATTAATTAAAAATATTATTGATTGATTAGAGATACATTAATTTATATAGTTTTTAATTTTTAACCTAAACTCTCCAGAGAGTTTTAATAAAAAAAGGAGAGACTATAAATAAAGTGGTTTCCTACTAAGTATAAACACGCGTGGCAACAGTTTTTTTTTCCCAATATATATAAAATAAAGTAGCTAAAGTTTTTTTCCCCTCTTAAAACCAGAATGGAAGAGAATTAAAAATTGTTATCATTATTTCTTTTTTACGTTTTGTGTAAATTAATTAACGTTTAGTTTTTATTTAAAAGTCAGATATATGACAAATTTTATTAATATCAAGGAGTCTCGCAATTCAAAATTACTATTACTTTTATAATAATAAATAATAATAATAATAATAATTATTATTATTATAATAATTAATATTGATTCGACAAAAAAAATTGGTTCACCAATAAAAGAATACTCATCTAAAATTCGTGCTTGCCGACCTGATCGACCTCTAGAAGACTTCTTGCGACCTGATCAACCTACAAACAAAACCCAAGCCGGACGGACACTGCGTAGACTCTCCAATGTTTAAGTCAGTCACCTTTTAATAATGATATACGAAAGTACAAATTAGGATAAAATTCAACTTAGAGTAAAAAGTGAGGTCTGTGTTCTCTCTATATAGACAAGAGACGTGCTCCCAATTTAGGGTTCCCGTCTCATATTCAAACCACAATACTGTAAATAAATACCGACTTAAAATTAGAATTTCTCCAATATGCTAATTTACCATATATATTATAACTCTTGTTAAATTATCACGATAACCATGGGCCAATAACCATATACATGCCTTTATTCCGCCGGGACCCCATACCATAGTCTATATTAGTCCATCAGGGCCCAGTATCCTTAACCATAAAACCCACCTCTCAATACCGAGCTGTTATAACACTATTTACCTCATAAGAGATCGTCACTCACATACAGGAGCTCGCCACTCCTACGAACAACTTGCCTTCCTATAGAAGATATCGCCCCTTCGAAAGGTGAGGTCGCCCTACAAAATCCTAAAAACATACATGCATACCTACCTGAATATTTGATGTCATATCAGCTAGTCCCCCATATTCTACTTGATTGAGGTAGAAAATCAAGTGGAATGTAATCATAAGTATCCCAAAGGTCAATCTCATGCTCCTCTTGGTAAAAGCACAAAAATCATCAAACATCACTTGAGCCTTCCGAGCTTTAAATGAATATTGTCATTGTGTCGGACACGTGTCCCATGCTTGTTTCCTCGTAATATAATATTCTTGTGGGCCAGAAAATGAAAGGCCCATAATTAGCCCTACCAAACCTTTGCGTCGCTTGAAATTCGCATCTTTTCAAATTTGCACCGCTTCCCAAGATAGTTGTCCCCTTTCAACGAGATAGTGCCTTTTCAACTCTCCATCTTCCTTGGGATATCAAAAAACAAAAAGAACACTCCACCATTTTCATCTGCAAAAAACTTCAAAAAATTCTATAGCAAGAAGATACGCTCACCTCCGGATCAAAAAATTTCTGCTCAGCAAGTTCATCCATTCTACAGTATTATAGGTAAGTCCCCATAATTCCCCAAATATTTATTTCACTACTCCATGTTAATTCCCTTATTCTGAGATTCTATATTCTGAACATATCTCTTTCTTCTTCATTTTTTTACGCTACTGATATCAATCTAGAATCCTCTGATTCCAATTCTCAGAACCCCAATTCACCTATAGATTTAACCCATATCCGTGACATTGCTTCCGAAACCGAATCCTCAGAAATACCTTTGAAGCGGAAAAATAGTAGGAAAAATATTACCCAGCCCAGAGCCGGTCTTACAGACGAACCGGAAGGGAGTCCCTCCTAGGCTGAGCTAGAAGCTCAAACAAGAACCCTAACCGAGGAGATTTCAGAATTCATACCTCTACCCTAATCGCGAACTCCCCTATCCTCATATAATCCAAATTTCTTCTTTTCTAACTGTATAACAGTCGTTCCCCCATCTTCTCACGCCGATCTACCCATTATCTCCTGAACTACCTGGATCACTATTGGAAACCCCTGGGTACTTTCTGATCGCAGCCTGCTCGCGGCTTTCATCGAAAGCCTCCATCTTCCAGACACTGTCCAGTTCGTCCAGCCAGAAGCTGGTAAAAATGACCCAGACAACCCCCCTCCCAACCACATCACTATTTTTGACAACCACGTAAAGGCAGGAATCAGATTTCCTATGCATCCCTTCATGGTCGTCGTAGCCGGAAAATACAGAGTCCCCCCATTCCAAATGGCTTCTAACTGGATACGTAATAATATGTACATACCATAACAGAAAATCGTACATCGACTTCTTTTTCTTTTTCTACGCAATAAAGAATCAGAAAAGGTACCTTTACCTTTCTTCCCGCCAACAGGCGCACTTCCTTATTCGCCCATCATCCAAGGTCCATGATTGGCGATCTAGATTTTTCTTCCTTTCTTCTCACGAACCTTGGCCATTCCCTACGGAACGGAAGGAGGCAACCCCTCCTCAAGGGCCAGTTACCAAAGAGAAGAAACACCCCTCTCTCTATAAAAAAAATTCAGACTTGACTAAAGAATGAAATAAATTTCCCTACAACGTGGTGAAACTTACCAAATCAGATAGTGGCCCAAGGAGAAGCTCGCCGTCAGATAGAGGCCCGAGGAGAAGAGCTAAATGTCTCAAGGTACCAGATAAAAGCGACCGAGTCTGAGATTGCTAGGCTCACGAAACATCAGGCTGAAATGGAGAGCCTCCTACTGGGGAAAGTTAAATAGAAGGAGAAGGAGGTGTGTGCACCTATGAGCAGGGAGTCAAGGAGGGAATCAAGTAAGGTCGTCGGACATTCCTGAGTAGCGAAGTGGGTCAATGGTTCGTCGCAGCATATAGGACAATTTTGATTGCGACCTACTGCCACACGAAGACCTTCTTGTAGAAGGTGGGGAAAGGGGCGAAGTTGTACTTAAGGACTACCATTGAGTGAGCTAAAGAGCAAATCCAGGCAGCACGGCTTAACTTCGAGTTGGACGAATAAAAGTTGGAGGAGGATCTACCTCTATTTAATTTCTGGCATGACAATATCAATCAAGACATAAAGGTTGTCTGGTGGACCCAATGCACGACTCAAGTGGTGGTGAAAGTCGGGCTCAGCGCCGATCTCGAAGTCTCCTTGGATGAAGTTGTCCCCCCACCCTCCCCCCTTCCACCCTTTGATGTAATTGACTCCTTATAATTTGTGTAATTCAACTCCTTCAATTCAGTGAAGTTTTATTTACTTATTAAATAGTTTTAGTTCGCCCTGAATAACTTGCTCCGTATGAAAACTTACCCCATTTATCCTTGTAATACAAATGCCAATGCAATCGATCAAACCCATAAAACCTGTAATCTTAAAAGGCTGCATCCATATAGATCGTAAAATAAAAGTTACATAAATATCTCAATTATAAAAACATCCATTTGAGCATCGCCATATATCCCTTAACCAAGCACCCTTATAAAGTTATACCACCATATTTTGTTGAAGTAATCATCCAACTAAAAAACCTTTGCTGACTCATAAGAGTTAGCTTAAAATATATCATAACAATACCACAGCCATAACACAAGGTGGTCAAAAGAAATCACTGTATATCAAACCCAGTAGAGCCATATTAAACTAAAACCATAAATCAGAAGAAAATAAGACAACCAAACTGATAAGGCAGTATATATGCGCCAGATCTGGTTCGGGGTAGCTCTGACTCAAAGTAGTTAGACACATTAAGGGAGGGATAGATAAGCTCTGTCTTAGAGGAAGACCTGAACAACCCTCTTACTGACGTCAGGAATATCAGGAAGAGGTGATTATCGCTCGCACACCCTCCCAAGCGTAGTTATCTTGAGAAGATCACTAAGCCTGAGGATTATGCTGAGCTGAAGTTTCGGGGACTGACGTTTAGCCTGGTCTGGGTGGAAGACCTGGTTAAGTCCTCTAAGAAATGGAGCTCATCCTCACTATAGCAAGATTTGATCTGTTAAGAGGTAGGAACATAAAAGGAAGAAGAACTGGATGACTACAGGCCTGGCTCCCTGAATGCTGCTGAAATCTCAGAGCTAAGATAACGCGGAGTAGAGGAAGACCTGGAATAGGGAAGACCTGTTTCTCAGACTCCCCAGAGAGAGGCAAGTGGGGACCACTTGTCAGAATATGTTGCACAACGGCCCGAGATTTGCGGCCTGTGCTCCTAAGATCCCGACTGGGGTCCCCACTAGGAAAAGCTATAAATATCTCAGCCCCAAGGCTGAGAAAGGTATGTCATTCTCTTGAGCCTTCTTGCTTTCCTTCTGAAAAAACACCTAAAACGCTTACTGACTTAAGCATCGGAGAGGTTTCCACCGGAAAACCACCGGTGGTCCTTTCTAACTCTTGTTTGTGGTGCAGATCAGGTAGGTGTTTAAGGTTCCAGGGGTTTCTCTACGTTGGTCATTTTTTGGGTTGAAACAATTGGCGCCTTATGTGGGAAAGCGATCAAGTTAAGACGTGAGGTTTTCTTTTTTATTTCATGGCTTCAGACGGTTTACGATGGAAAGAGAGCTTGGCGGAACCCCTAGTTCTGCTGCGCCGTGGGGATGCCCAGGTCGACAGATACGTCGGCGATGGGGCCAGGAGAGAGAGCAACCGTCGGCAGCTGCCGCGCTAGGCGCCACGCCGCCCCCACTCAGTCGAGCCGTTCCAACTACGGGTGGTTCATTTAACGAATCCTTTCCTTTTGCAGCTCTCGAAGCTCGTCGGCAAAGCCATGGAGACGGCGGTGGAAAAGAAGTTCGCGGAGATGGCGACGCCGCCATCCAACACGCCACCAGCACGAACTGTCCCGGTGGTGGGAACGGAACCATTGCGAGGACAGCACGCGGATCGGGCTCCTCTACAAGACAGGGAAGAGCACTTCTCCACCTCCGACAGCGAAACTTCAAGCCGGACAAATCCAGGTCTGGCTGAACAGATGCAGAGTTTGCAAAAAGAGGTGCGAGAATTCAAGAGGAAACTGACGAATGCTGGTGTCGTGCCAGCGCGGCGGGGCACTCCTTTCACTGAGGAGGTCATGCGTGATGACGTACCAGCTTCGTATCGCTCCTTGGGCTTTGAGTATAATGGAACCACGGATCCGTGGGACCATCTCAGTCGCTTTGAGATCGCTGCAGCTCTACATAAATTTTCGGACGTTGTTATGTTTCGGATCTTCCCGATGACTTTTACTAAGTCGGCGCAGCTCTGGTTTAGCCAGTTACCACCTCGTTCTATCAGTAACTTTGACGAATTCAGTTCGGCCTTCCTGCACCAGTTCACGAGCTGCAGGAAGTACCAGAAAATGCCGCTTGAACTTTTCAGCCTGAAGCAGAAAGAGAACAAAAGCCTGCGTGCCTACATCAATAGGTTCACAACGGCTAAATTAGAGGTACCTTCTGCGTCAAAAGAGCTGTTGGTAAACGCTCTGGCACAGGGCCTGAGGAGGGGAGAATTTTTCCAATCGCTGGTGGTGAAACCAGCTCTGAAATTTGGAGAGCTCTTGGAGAGGGCTGAGAAATAAATTCATCTGGAGGAAGCGTTGAAAATCAAGGAGGAAGGAGAAAAGAGGCGGGATAGGTATGACAAGGAAGACAGGGTAGCGGTAAAGAAGCCCATGCCAGAGCCGCCCATGAGTAGACCTCGTTTTGACAGATATACCCCTCTAGCAACCCCTCAGGGAGAGATACTGCAAGCAATAGAACGACATCCAGAGCTGAAATGGCCCAAGACCCATTCACAAAAATCGAGGAAGGAAAGGTCAGACCATTTCTGCCATTTCCATATGAATACGGACACAGCACTGATGAATGTACACATTTGAAAGATGAGTTGGAGAGAATGGTCCAGGCAGGGCATTTGAAAGAATATGTCTGCATGAGGAAAGAGGAAGCCAGATCTGGTCGTAGCAGCTACAATCATGCTCCTCAGAACAAGAGAGATCAGGATAGGGGGCGAGCTGAAGGAAGAAGATCTGACCAGGCCCAGGTCATTCATGGAGAAATTCAGATGATCACTGGGGGAGAGCTGGAAGAGCATTCTAAGAGGACGCAACATAGTTATGTTCGAGCTGCTAAAGATTTGATTAGAAAGTCGAGAGAGGTGGGTCAGATGGCGTCTGCGCCAAATATCTGTTTTGGATCAGAGGATGGGGACGGTATTTTAGCCCCCCACATGGATGCCCTGGTGATAACGGCAACCATCACTAATTATAACGTACGAAGAATTTTTGTGGATACGGGAAGCTCTGCCGACATATTGTTCCTTGATTGCTTTAAACAACTAAAGTTGGACGTCGAATTGGAGGAGGTGACCACCTCCTTGGTAGGGTTTGCAGGGGGAGCCCTGAAACCATTAGGAGAAGTCAGGCTCCTCGTTACTTTATGTGAAGAGCGTGTGACCAGGATGGTGCGTTTCTTAGTAGTAGATGCGCCATCCTCTTACAACGTTATGCTTGGCAGACCTTCCCTAAGTCAGTTCCAGGCCGTAATCTCAGTTTTTCACATGAAGATAAAATTCCCCACTGAGGAGGGAACTGGCGAGGTGAGAGGTGATCAGTACGTGTCGCGACAGACATACGTTGAGTGTATTAGACGGAATAGCGAGGAGAGGTTGAGTAAGAAAGCCCGGACAGAACAGCCGCGACAAGATTTGGGAAGAAGAGAGGAAGGGTTGATGTTGGTGGAGATCTTTCCGGGTGATGAAAGTCGAATCCTACGTGTGGGAACAACGCTTAGCCCAGATGTCTTGACGGACCTGGTGACCTTATTGAGGGAGAGCGCGGATGTGTTCGCTTGGTCTCCCCAAGACTTGGTGGGGATTGACTCGGAGGTGATGGAGCATTGCCTTAATATCAACCCAGACGTGAGGCCAGTGAAACAGAAGAAACGGAACTTTGGACCTGAGAAGGAGGCCATAATTGAGGCTGAGGTAGAAAAATTATTAAAGGCTAAGCACGTCCAAGAGATACAATTCCCGGAATGGCTCTCTAATGCCGTGCTGGTCCCCAAAACTCAGGAAGACTGGCGGATGTGCATCGATTCTTGAGACCTTAACCGGGCCTGTCCAAAGGACCATTATCCCCTTTCAAGGATAGACCAGCTGGTCGATTGCACCTCTGGGTGTGAACTCTTGAGCATGATGGATGCTTCACAGGGCTATCACCAGATCAGGTTGGCAAAAGAGGATTGGAAGAGAGTCAGTTTCATAACTCCCAAAGGAACATACTGCTATGTGGTTATGCCTTTTGGCCTCAAGAATGCAGGCGCCACATATCAGCGATTAGTAGACAAGATGTTTAAAAGCCAGCTCGGGCGAAACATGGAGGTTTACGTGGATGATATGCTCGTCAAAAGTGTGAAGGCAACCTCGCATGTGGACGATTTGAGAGAGACCTTTAATACCTTGCGGGAATACAGGATGAAACTCAATCCTAAAAAATGCACATTTTGGGTCAGAGCTGGTAAATTCTTGGGGTATATGGTTACGGAAAAGGGGATCGAAGCCAACCCAGAGAAAGTACGAGCGATCATGGAGATGCAGGCACCCAGGAATGTCAAGGAAATGCAATGTTTAGCGTGTTGCATCAATGCCTTGAGCCGATTCGTCTTGCGCTCGGCAGAGAAAAGCCTTCCTTTCTTCCGAGCCCTGCGCAAGAAGGCTCATTTTCACTGGAGCGAAGAATGTGAGGATGCCTTTAGGAGGTTGAAGGAACACTTGGCTAGCATGACCTTGCTCACGAAGCCTGTCCAAGGAGAGCCCTTCATCTTGTACCTGTCGGTTGGACAACAGGCAATCTGCTCTGTCTTGCTCCGAGAGGAAGGAAAGATACAGAAGCCTGTATACTACTGGAGCAAGGTCTGGCATGACGCTGAAATAAGGTATGTCGAGATAGAGCGAGCAATGCTGGATCTAGTTGGCACAGCTCGGAAATTACGCCCATATTTCCTCTCGCAAAGTATAATCGTGCGGACAAATTTGCCATTAAAAGCCTTCATGGGCAAGCCAGAGGCGTCGGGTAGCCTGGTCAGGTGGATAATTGAGCTTAGCGAATTTGATGTTGCGTTCGAGGCTAGGATAGCAATAAAAGCTCAGGCGCTAGCCGACTTTATGCAAGAGATGACCAGCTCTTCTAATGAAGAACATGAGTGGACGGTCTTCACAGATGGTTCTGTCAGTAACCAAGGTTGTGGAGCAGGAATTGTCTTAATAGATCTGACAGGGGTGTCGACGGAATACGCGATACGTTTAAATCAATCTCTATCCAATAACGCGGCAGAATATGAAGCCCTCCTGCGAGGAGTGCAGATGGCGCATGACCTAGGGGCAGAGCAAATCTGCGCCAAAGTGGATTCCCAGCTTGTTTGTAAGCAGATAAATGGAGAATTCGAGACTAGGGAAGATAGTATGCAGAGATATTTGGCAAAGTTTAGAGAGCAAGGCACGTGAAATCTCTGACAGTTGCACAGATCCCTAGGGAAGAAAATGGAAGAGCCGACTACTTGGCGAAAGTGGCCAGCTCTGCCACAGATTGCAGGGAAAGGGTAATTACGTTACTAAGAGCGGATGCGGAATTCGATGCCTAGAAGATCTGCTCAGTAAGTGAAAAAAATGATTGGCGTTCCCCTATCATAGCTTATTTAGAAACGGGAGAGTTGCCAGAAGAGAAAAGAGAAATGGCAAAGGTAAGACTCAGATCTGCTCGTTTCTGTCTGGTCAAGGGGGCTCTGTTTCGGAGGGGGTTTGGAAGACCTTTGTTGCGATGTGTAGGCTCAGAAGAAAGTATCCAGGTCCTTAAAGAAATACACGAAGGGTGCTGCGGCAATCACATGGGAGCGCGGGCCCTGGCTAGTAAAATATTGAGGACTGGATGTTTCTGGCCATCATTAAGAAAAGAGGCCGAAAATTTCGTAAAAAGATGTGAGAAGTGTCAAAAGATGTCTCCCTTAACTCACCAACCGGCAGAAGAGCTGATGACAATGAGTTCTCCTTGCCCTTTTGCAAAGTGGGGAATCGATCTGGTCGGTCCCTTCCCAATGGCCCCAGCTCAAAAGAGATTCTTAATTGTAGCTGTGGATTATTTCAGTAAGTGGGTTGAGGCCGAAGCTCTGGCCAAAATAACAGAGGAAGCAGTGATGGGCTTCATATGGAAGAACATTGTGTGTCTTTTCGGGGTGCCAAGGGCGATAGTATCGGACAATGGGACCCAGTTTATGGGAGCAAAAATTACGGCCTGGTGCGTTAAAATGAAAATTCAGCAGCAATTCACATCTGTTTACCACCCACAAGCAAACGGCCAAGTTGAGGTAACCATTCGAATCCTGGTCCAAGGGCTCAAATCACGGTTGGAGAGATCTGGGGGCAAATGGGTAGAAGAGCTGAATGCGACACTTTGGGCATATCGCACGAACCCTAAAGAAAGCACGGGCGAAACCCCTTTTAGTATGGTCTATGGCATGGATGCCGTTGTCCCTGCGGAGATTAGCCTCGAAACCCATCGAATACAGAGCTATGACAAAAAACAAAATGAAGAGTTGATGCAAGATGCGTTAGATTTGGTTGAGGAAAAAAGAGAACGGGCGATGGTAAAAATGGAGCATGTACGAGGGCGTATCCGAGCAACTTACAACAATACGGTTCGTAAGAGATGCTTCCAGGTGGGAGACCTGGTATTAAGAAGAGCTGACTTAGGGAAAACGAAAGGAAAGCTGGAGGCCGCATTGTAGGGGCCGCTCCGCGTCGTGCAGACCTTACCAGGAGGAGCATACAGACTAGAAGAGCTGGATGGCACCAAAATTCCCCGGGCCTGGAACATAAGCAATTTACGAAAATTCTATGCATTGTATTTCCTAGTTATTTATCTATCCTATTGAATAAAATTACAGGTTTGGCTGATTTAAACACGTGTACATATTTAAGCCAGAATTGGCTAAGGACGGATGTCCTCAATTTTTTCTGACCTGATTGTCAGTTCAAGCCAGAATTGGCTAAGTACGGATATCCTCAATTTTTCTGACCTGATTATCAGTTCAAGCCAGAATTGGCTAAGTACGGATGTCCTCAATTTTTCTGACCTGATTGTCAGTTCAAGCCAGAATTGGCTAAGGACAGATGTCCTCAATTTTTTCTGACTTGATTGTCAGTTCAAGCCATAATTGGCTTAGGACGGATATCCTCAATTTTTCCTGACCTGATTGTCAGTTCAAGCCAGGATTGGTTAAGGATGGATGTCCTCAATTTTACCTGACCTGATTGTAATTTTAAAACCAGAATTGGCTAAGGACGGATGTCCTCGATTTTACCTGACCTGATTGACAGTTTAAAGCCAGTATTGACTAAGGGCAGATGTCCTCAATTTTCCTGACCTGATCGTCAGCTCACGATCAAGATGGGCCAGAAGCGACTGCCCCATGATTTTCCTGAACTGACAATCATCTTGGGTACGCAATTAAAGAATGAAAGCCCTACGAGGTAAATTCTGAATTGCTAAAACGCTGATATAAGCATATGATAGATTAGCTCGAGAAAGTAAAAGGCTGATTCATAGTTTGATCAAAACTGGAAAGTTTGTATGAAAAGCATAAAATTCATGTATTTCATTAATTGCTACACAAAAAACAGGTTGCCCACACCTCTTACGAAGGTTGGCAACTTTGATTACATAAATTTGCAGGAAACGAAAAAGATAAAACCCAGATATTCATCTGGGCGAAGCACGCTGATCTGAGGACAAAGCTCGGCGAGCTCGCCAGAGCTCACGCTCGATCTCATGCAGACGGCGGCGATATTTGTCAGATCGATCGGCAAGGGCATGAGCTTCGCCGACAGCGATGATCAGTCGATTCACAGACTCGGCTAGATCCGCCTTCTCCTTCTGGAGTTGGCGGTTAACTTGCCGGAGTTCAGTCCACTCTCTTTTGAAGAAACGTTTCTTCTGACGTTTCCTCCCCAGCAGCCGGTAGAGATAACCAACTTTCTCCTTGAGCGCGACCAGTTGATCGGAGAGCTTGAATTTCTACACAACTAGGGAGATGTTTTTTCTCTTCACCGTATTAAGTTCTTCGATCAAAGGAGAAGAAGACATTTTTTTAGACGATTGATGAAAATAATGAAGCATGAATATACGTATTTATAAAGAAGGCAAGCATGTGCCAGGGAATAAAAAGTACTAGGGTTTCCGGAAAGACAGGAAACCCTAGAAAGCCAAAGGTCACAATACGACAAAACACATTTTTCATTAATCAAGAAGAGTTCAGTACAACGATGTTTTATTACATGCAATAAAACAGATCAGCCACATAGGACATAACTACAGATCTGTCCCTGAGAAAACATAAGGAGAATTACGCAGACAGGCTCCCTGGGCTGACCCCCCCTCTTCCTCACGCTTGATCTGGATCTTGAGACACCTCTGTAAAATCTTTCGCAAACTGCGTGGACTCTTCCAAGTCACCTAAGTTGGCGAAGGTTGGGGAATTGGCCACCACCATCGCCAACTGTTCGGGGGGAGGAGAAGATGCCGAGGAAGAGGAACAAAAGGTCTGGCGAATGTGGTCGGCAAAAGCTAGATCATCCAGCAGATGGAGGCGGTCGTCTTCAGCAGCATAGGTGAAGGAGGTAGGCTCAGACGCGCCAGTAATAGGGGCAGCTCGGTTAAAAGGCAGAGCAGGATTCTCGGATACCCATTTGGCATGAGCGTCCACGCCGAGAAGGAAGAATGCCTCCGCCTCTGGAACCAGCAGGTCATAAAGCTCGAGTGATCCTAAAAAGGCCTTGCGCTTAGTATCCCGAGTTAGTTGGATCAAGCACAGGCCTTCCTCAGAATTTAGGAATCCAAGACTCCCTTTTGCTTCTCCCTCCGTGAGGCCTTTCACCTCTCCATCGGCTTCGCCTTCAGCCCTGGCCTTTTTGGCTCTCTCCTTGAGCTTCTTGAGTTCCTCCTCGTGCAAAATGGCCTGAGCACGGGCCCTGCCCTCCACCTCCTGCTGTGTCTTCTTCGACTCTGATAGCTCCTCCTTGATCGTATCCAGCTCTGCTTTGAGCATCTCCGCCTCGCCGTCAAGGCCATGACACTTGGCCAATAACTCCCTCCTCTACTTCTTCAAAAGCTCGATCTCCGCTTTCAGATCTGTTTGCAGTAAAGAGCTGCACGTCCGGGCTAGCAGAGAAGCTCTGAACACCACCGTCTAGAGGATAGAGCAGAGGAAAGTTAGCTAAAAACTTATAAAAAGGGGGATAAGATACATATGGTGAGTGCTTTACCTGTGCCTCTGACCGGCAGAAGGCTTCTACCAGTTCGGGATCAGACATCTTGTCCGCAGTCCGGCAATTGGCGGTGGGAGCTAAGCCCATCATGAACTACCTAGCAACTTTACCCGGGCAGTTCAGGACAGACCTGTTGAAGAAGATCTGGTTAGGGTTAGAGGGGACCTGAAAGGCCTGGGGGGCTACCTCAGGGATGACTTCTGGCTCAGACCTCTTCCTCTTTCGCTTCTGCAGCTGCTCTTCTTCAGGATTTTCAGAAAGCGGGATCCCTTGAACTGGGGCACGCAGCTCAGGTGCGGCTCTCTTGGCTGGCTCTGGATTCTTTCTTACTGTCCCAGAGGGAGGGACGGTAGTAGGAATGACCTGGATCTTCCCCTGGGCTGGATCCACAGGAAGTGCGGCTAAGGTGACCTCCTCTAGAGTAGGAGAAGCTCGGGAGGATTCTCCCAGTAGGCTCTTCTGACCAGCCCTGGCGGCCTTCGCTGCCTTGGTTTCCAAACGTGCCTGCAACATATTCACTGGAAAAAGAAGATAGAGCTGTTAGTACTTATCAATGGTAAAGTTACAAGGATAAACGAACGGGCGGCGTGAAATAGTACCAATGCGATCAGGTAGGGGACCGCTCTGTTGTTGGGTTATGAAGAAGTTTAGGAGGTCAGGTTTGAGGACTTTAGTGATGTCCATGGGCTTGGAGTTGAGGGTTGCTATTTTTTGGGCTACGTGAGGGGGCCTTTCACCCCGGGGTAGGAAGGCCTGCTGTGGCAAGAGATCGATGGAGACAGGAGAAAAACCCCAATCTCCAGAACACTGGACGAAGAAAAACTTCTTCCTCCAGGCCTTATGGGATGTAGGCAGACCAAACAAGAAATGGACGTCTGGTCTGGCAGAAAGATAGAAAAATCCTGAGGAACTCTTAGCCAAGAAGAGAGAATAAAAGAGTTGGGCCGTGGGAGTTATCCCAGAATGTTGAGCTGCTAGATGAAAACCTGCCATTACCCGGAAAGCATTAGGGAGAAATTGATGTACCAGAATCTGGTACATCCGGGAAACAGCGAGGATGAAAGGGTGGACGGGAAGGCTTAAGCCGGCGTGGAATTGATCCACATTGAAGGTTAAGTGTTGCGGCAGAGGAGCGAAGGCTCTCTCGTCCGGTGACGGACTGGTGAAAATAAAATCGTTGGTAATATTAAAGGTGGCACGGATGTCTCGCAGGGTTTGATTACTAACTATGGAGGAGATATTGTCAGCAGGGGGATTTGGGGGAATTACGGGGGGTCTCCCTAAGGGTATCGGAAACCTCTCTTGAGGAGCCGCTGGAGGCGACTCGGAAGAAGAAAAATTTACAGTGGAGGTGGAGTTCTCCGTCGCGGTGGATGAACTCCCCCCGGTGGATTCAGATGGAGGAGGAACTAGTGACATGATTAAAAGGGGATGAGAGGGTACCTGGCTATAAGATAGCGAAAGCTGGATGGAAGTGGAGCGGAGTTGTAAAATCGCCGGGATTTTGGAGAGGGAGAGAAATTCGGGATGCTGAAAAGATAGAATGTGAAAAGTGAAGAGAAAGAAGGAATATGGAGGGACAAAAAAAAGTTAGTGAATTTGAAAATCGGAAATCGAGGAGGGCGGGATCTGATGGGATCCCCGCATTTAATGCAAACAGTATTTTGCGTGGTGAGCTGGAGCGTCAACCGCCCTAGGTCAAATCACACGCCACCACGTTGTCAGACGCTTGGGAACAAGGACCTTTCGTTGAGACAAACCGACACCACTAATGCCAATAATTAGGACTGTATGGCAGGCGGATATCTCGGGATTCTCCCAGTATGAGAAACCATAAAGGACCGAACGACCTCATTTATTTCAAAAAAGAACCTTAAGATATTACAGATCTACCCCAACTGTTCGGGGGGAGGAGTTGATAGGGCAGTATATATGCGCCAGATCTGGTTCGGGGTAGCTCTGACTCAGAGTAGTTAGACACATTAAGGGAGGGCTAGAGAAGCTCTGTCTTAGAGGAAGACCTGAACAACCCTCTTACTGACGTCAGGAATATCAGGAAGAGGTGATTATCGCTCGCACACCCTCCCAAGCGTAGTTATCTTGAGAAGATCACTAAGCCTGAAGATTATGCTGAGCTGAAGTTTCGGGGACTGATGTTTAGCCTGGTCTGAGTGGAAGACCTGGTTAAGTCCTCTAAGAAATGGAGCTCATCCTCACTATAGCAAGATTTGATCTGTTAAGAGGTAGGAACATAAAAGGAAAGAAGAACTGGATGACTACAGGCCTGGCTCCCTGAATACTGCTGGAATCTCAGAGCTAAGATAACGCAGAGTAGAGGAAGACCTGGAATAGGGAAGACCAGTTTCTTAGACTCCCATGAGAGAGGCAAGTGGGACCACTTGTCAGAATTTATTGCACAACGGCCCGAGATTTGCGGCCTGTGCTCCTAAGATCCCGACTGGGGTCCCCACTAGGAAAAGCTATAAATATCTCAGCCCCAAGGCTGAGAAAGGTATGTCATTCTCTTGAGCCTTCTTGCTTTCCTTCTGAAAAAACACCTAAAATGCTTACTGACTTAAGCATCGGAGAGGTTTCCACCGGAAAACCACCGGTGGTCCTTTCTAACTCTTGTTTGTGGTGCAGATCAGGAAGGTGTTTAAGGTTCCAGGGGTTTCTCTACGTTGGTCATATTTTTGGGTTGAAAAACACAAACCATACAAGACCAGAGAATCAATGACCATATAGACATATTCAGCAATCATATTCAAGTAAACACATAATCAAACACCAAAGAATATGTTAATCATTCATATTAACATAGACACCTAATCAAACAACCAAAGTATATGTTACTCAAATATATTTACAGAGACACCTAATCAAACAACCAAAGTATATGTTACTCAAATATATTTACAGAGACACCTAATCCAACAACTAAAGAATATGTTAATTAAACATACTCATCGCAAATTGAATCAAGTGTCACTTCTTCTCATAACCATTTAACCACATCCATTGCCTACCTATAAAAGCATTAGTCCACAACCACAAAAATAATAAACAATCGACCATTAACCATCGTCGACGTGATAAAAGCATCAGCCCATAACCATAGAAACCATAAACCATAAACCATCACCGACCTAGTAAAAGCATCAACCCATAACCATAAAACCCAAAACCATAAACCATCACCGACCTAATAAAAACATAAGCCCATAAACATAAAAAACCATAAACCACTGTCGCTGACCTAATAAAAGCATCAACCAATAGCCATAAAAACCATAACCTATAAACCATCGCCGACCTAGTAAAAGTATCAGCCATAACCATAAAAACCATAAACCATAAACCACCATAACTCCTAGACCCCATTATTTATTCATTACTAATCTAAACGAGTATCAACCCATAATTGCAAAAAGTACACAATAAAACCAAAACCCATCACCGACCTAAACAAGTGTTGGCCCATAAAAAAGTATAACCATCATCCATCGCTTAAAGATCTAGGCATAGTATTTCTTCAGATGGCAAATATTCCAGCTCCTTGGTAAAATCTTTCCCTCTTCATCTTCAAGCACATATGCACCCCCTTTTAATACTTTGAGCACCTTAAACGGCTCTATCCAGTTAGGATCCATCTTCTTTGTAGTATATATTCCATTGGCACTCTTCTAGATAAAATCGTCGACCTGAAAATACCTTCTTTTCACCCGCTTGTTATATGCTGCTTGAATCCTTTATTTGTACCTTTCTACGCGCACTAATGCCTTATCTCTTATTTCCTCAATCATTTCCAAAGATCCCCTAGGCATCCATTCATTTTCTTATTCATTAAAAGCTTCTAGTCGATGCGACCCTCCTACTATTTCTGCCTGAATAACAGCTTCCATACCATAAACTAAACTAAAGGGTGATTCACCTGTGGTAGTTCGCGAGGTTGTTTGACAGGACCACAAAATAGAAGATAGTTCCTTAAGCCAGAGTCCCCCTGCTTTTTCCAGCCGTAGCTTAAATCCTTGCACGATAATTCTGTTAGTAACCTCAACTTGCCCATTAGCTTGGGGATGTGCAACTGAAGCAAATTGTTGTTTCATCCCCACGTTTTGCACCAATCTTGCATCATGTGTCCATTAAATTGTGCACCATTGTCCAAAACTAACACCCGTAGTACGCCATAAATGCAAAAGTTACTTTTAAAAATAAAATCAATTATGGTCTGCTTGGCTATATTGGTCACAACCTCGACTTCCACCCACTTCGTAAAGTAATCCACCACGACCACCAAATGAATCTTCTTATAGGGCGTCCTCGGCAATGGCCCCACTATATCGATACCCCATTTCTCAAACGGGCAGAGCAAGCTCATCGCCATCATATCTTCTGCAAGTATGAATAATAGGTGCGTGCATCTGACACTTCTTACAAGTCATAACGAGGTCGCCTGGCACCTCCTTCATTCCTAACCAGAAGAAACCAACTCGCAGGGCTATCCCAACCAATGCCCTACTATTTGTGTGATCTCCAAAATATCCTTCATGTATTTACCGCAACACTTCTAGCCCCTATTATCATGATAAGCACTTCAAATACATCCTAAAGTGCAACCTCTTATACAAATACCTATTCATCAAACAAAATCGTGCCGCCGTCCTGACCTCTTTGGTAGATAAATGTATATTCCCGGCGACCACCTTATTGAGAATCTCTCGAATCAGCTCCCGCCAATCCTCTCGTCCACCTATTTCCATAACCTTCTTCCCCTTTTCCAAACTACTTTGAGTTAACTCCATAAAAGTAATCGTTCTGGTGTTGCAAGTACCCAATGTCCCTGCAATTTTAGCGAGCTGATCTGCCCTAGTATTATCAGCTCGCGATAGATGTTCCATCCTGAATTCCTCAAACTGGGCCACTCCCTCCTTAAGCTTTCCTAAGTATTCCTGCATGCGTTCCTTGAATCAAACTTTTTCGCTTTAAAATAAAAAGCTCGTCCACAAGAGAACGAAGCTATTGTAGGCGATAAGCTGACTCGAGTCGAATCACAAGGAAGACTAATTGGAAACTATTTCGGTTTTCAATTTTACGTACGTAGAAACGAAAATAAAAATTAAACTAAACTAAACACTCGATCCAATTTGGTTTGAGGAGTTTTCTAACATCTACGAGCAATGAAATTGAAAGCTTTTAAAAACGATTTATAAAAGCGAGGGTCTAGTGTGCCGGAATCGTCTCCACGATCGGGGTTGTCAATCCCGATGATTCTAAACGACCCTAAGCACACTAGACCGATAAACTTAGCCAAAAAGCATCATCATGATCAACAACATAATTTCAGCCCAAGCATGAAACCAAAGCATGAACATGAAGACTTCAATACAAGCATGAAATATAAACATAAATTAACAACGAGAAAACATGTAAAAGGATTATACTAAATTATGCTATTAATGTAAAACATCAAAGTACAACGAAATCCAAAGATATACTATCATAACAAATAATACAAGTTCAGAAAACTTATTATCTAAGAAAGCAGCAGCCATCGAACGATCTTCAGCGATGAGAATCGGACTTGAACGACGGACGACATAGAAACGATGAAACTACAAACAATCTAACTCTAATTTTGCGTGAATTGAAATGGTGGCATGAACCGAGGGTCTTCTGTATTATTCTAACCTTTCCCCTTCGTCCCAGCACACTCAAAATGAAGAAACCACTGACTTTTTTATAGAATTTTGAAAATAACCGCTCAAACTGCCGGATCGTCGATGGTGCGTCGATCGACGCGAGCCAGGCCGCACTCGTCGACTAGTTAGTGCGTCGATCGACGGAGCTAGGATCGACGCAACAAAACATTTGCGTCGACGGTGCGTCGGTCGACGCGGGCCAGGCTGCACGCGTCGACCAGCAGTGCGTCGATCGATGGAGCTAGGATTGACGAAACAGAACATTTGCGTCGATGGTGCATCAGTCGACGCGAGCCAGGCTGCGGGCATCGACAGCTAGTGTCGGCAGGACTCGGACACTGGGTAACCCAGTGTCAGACTGGTACCCAGTGTCAGCACAATACATTGCTCGTCCAATCTTCGTCGTTTCGAGCTATAACACTAAAATAAAGCAAAATTAGATTATTTCATATAAAATAAAGTAAAAACATATTAAACACCAAACGAGATGAAAAACATCAAAAGGAAGAAAAACGATAAAAAGATAAACCTAAACACCCTAAAAGCACACAACATACAATGCAAAAACACATGAAAATCACATACAAATATGTACAAATCAATTCCCCCACACTTAGCTTTTTGCTTGTCCTCAAGCAAAATCTAATCTAGACATAGAGAAGGAAAAGCTAATTACCCTATGACTTAATTACTAATGCATCCATATGATTCAAGAAGTTAATGCATTAGATCGACTAAAAACTCGACTAAAAGGACGACACGATAACGTTGATATAAGAGATTTAGACTAGCTTCCGAACACCTAAAAGTAACGAGTTGAACTCCATGTACGTCACCCATCCATACCTCGGCCAAAGTCTATCCCTGCTCAAACCGCCAAATCGTCACCCGACTAGCCCAGTCATCTATACATAACAAAATAATCTAAGAAGTAAAAATAAAAATAAGAACTCAACTTGTACAAGATTTTCTCTTCTTGTACTTATTCTTTCTTTTTCTTTTCTTTTTTTGTTTTTCTTTTTCTTCTTTTTTTTAATAATATATTTTTTTTGAGTACCTAAAGAGATAAGGTACTAAACGAACATAATTTACATAAATCACAAACGAGAGTTCATTGACTCCAATCTTATGTTGCTAAGTGCAACTGATAACATTTTTCAACTTTGCACGTGGAGTTTTAACGTCTCCACAATAAAAACAAAAATTACATAAAATCCTATAGAGGGTATTGGAAAACGGGGCTAGTAGAGAGTATTCGACTCCTAAGAATGAAACAAGAATAGAACAAGGGACAAGACACTTCATAGATTATTTACACTTCATTCCCCACAATTACACTATTGTTCGAACGGAAATCTAAATATCCGAACCAAAGCATCTAACCACGTCGCTTCGTCAAGGTTCCAATCAATAACAATACACACAACTCAAATCAACCACAAGC
>BMAC01000073.1:1912740-1946115 GCA_014905375.1 Phtheirospermum japonicum
AAGCAAATACAGTTAAAAGACTTGGGTTGCCTCCCAAGAAGCGCTTAATTTAACGTCTCTAGCTTGACAACGTCCACGTTCGATGTCATTCCGGGTCTAAAAATAGATGACGGTCGTGCCACGCCTTGGTATTCTCTAAGAGCAAGAATTGGCGATGATAATCACCAAAGCGGGCACAAAGAACATGTCCCGAGATGCCGAACACTCCAACTAGCTTCGGAGGTCGGAACCGTGAGTAATCGATCACCTCGAATATATCAAACGACAATTACAGCATGGGGTGATCGGGCACTTTCTCGACTATCTCGTCTACCACCTCAAAATCAAATTTCAATAAAGCTTCGGGTGGTTCAAAATGTGACTCAATAGTCTCACTCCCCTCCAAAATTGGCACCATAACTCAACCTTCTTCACCAAGAGTAGGGAGACTCGAATCTCCAATATATTCTGGGCACTCTAATGGCAACACCCCCACACTTTTATCCGCATTGTCAAAAATCGCAAGGGGGCGGATCTCAACCAACTCCTCAATCTCAGCCGTTTTACAAACCTCTTCCGAACAAACATTCACGGTAGGCTCTTCCACATCAAATAATGTCACCTCGTCAAAATGAGGTCGATTTACCTCAACTCAAGTTTCATGATCAGTAATACACGAATGAGACAAACGATAACAATCGTAGATCGGGGTATAAGAATATGATTCGCAAGGAGCACACGGATCATTATATCTCGAATCGTGATATGTGGTTTTGGGAAAAAACTGCTCGAAACTCGAAACATAAGAGTTTGATGTAAGAAGAGGAAACGGGTTGTAGCTCAAAAAATCAGAATCGGGTGGAGCATACGAATCATATCCCGTGTAAAAAGGTTCCACACCCGGGTTATAAGGATTTTCATTAAATGTCGGGCAATAGGAACTTCGTAGTTGATCAAAGTGATTAAGTGAAATGTATGGATCATTTAAGCTCGAATTGTAAGAAACCGAAGGTGGGACCCATTCAGACGAGTAGAACGACCCCATGAACTGATCCACTACTTCATACCATGTTTTCAAAGAATCAGGCTCTAAATTAGCCAACCATTCACTTGCCCGATCCTTTAATGTGAACATAAAAAGCCGCATCATCACTTGATCCCATGTAAGTCAGAAAAGATGGAATGTGCTGGTTATAGTTTCGTACTCTCGGATAAAATGGAGCGGGTCTTCGCTTGGAAATCCATGAAAAATCGGGAGTTGCTCGAGGTAAAGTTCATCAAGATCGTACTCCCGCATTGCAAAGCTCAAAGGAATTGCCGGTCGAAACCCATTCCAATCGGACATTGGGCAAAACATCCTTCCATCGAAAGGTGAAGCGTTAAAGTCATCATATGGCAAACTAACTTGATATTCCGCCATCTCCAATGAAAAATCTCAAATCGTCAAAGAATTGGCTACAAGCACAATACTAAACAAACGAGATTAAGCGTACCAAAAAGAACAAAAAGAAACAAGAAATAAAAATCACAATTGAACAAAAACACAAACAAACAAATAATAATACAAACAAAACTAAATAAAAGCAAACACCAAAAATCGTAGCATTTAGCCTTCCCCGGCAACGGCGCCAAATTTTGAATCGAACTTTTTCGCTTTAAAATAAAAAGCTCGTACGCAAGAGAACGGATCTATTGTAGGTGATAAGCTGACTCGAGTCGAATCACAAGGAAGACTAATCGGAAACTATTTTGGTGTTCGATTTTACGTACGTAGAAACGAAAATAAAATTAAACTAAACTAAACACTCGATCTAATTTGGTTTGAGGAGTTTTCTAACATCTACGAGCAATGAAATTGAAAGCTTTTAAAAACGATTTATAAAAGCGAGGGTCTAGTGTGCCGGAATCATCTCCACGATCGGGGTTGTCAATCCCGATGATTCTAAACGACCCTAAGCACACTAGACCGATAAAATTAGCCAAAAAGCATCATCATGATCAACAACATATTTTCAGCCCAAGCATGAAACCAAAGCATGAACATGAAGACTTCAATACAAGCATGAAATATAAACATAAATTAACAACGAGAAAACATGTAAAAGGATTATACTAAATTACGCTATCAAAGTTCAACATCAAAGTACAAAGAAATCCAAAGCTATACTATCATAACAAATAAGCCAAGTTCAGAAAACTTATTATCTAAGAAAGCAGCAGCCATCGAACGATCTTCAGCGATGAGAATCAGCCTTGAACGACGGACGGCATAGAAACGACGAAACTACAAACTATCTAACTCTAATTTTGCGTGAATTGAAATGGTGGCATGAACCGAGGGTCTTTTGTATTATTCTGACCTTTCCCCCTCGTCCCAGCACTCTCAAAATGAAGAAACCATCGGCTTTTTATAGAATTTTGAAAATAACCGCTCAAACTGCCGGATCGTCGACGGTGCGTCGATCGACGCGAGCCAGGCCGCACACGTCGACCAGGAAGTGCGTCGATCGATGGAGCTAGGATTGACGCAATAGAACATTTGCATCGACGGTGCGCGGTCGACGCGGGCCAGGCTGGACGCGTCGACCAGGCAGTGCGTCGAGCGACAGAGCTAGGATTGACGAAACAGAACATTTGCGTCGATGGTGCGTCAGTCGACGCGAGCTAGGCTGCGGGCATCGGCAGCTAGTGTCGGCAGGACTCGGACACTGGGTAACCCAGTGTCAGATTGGTACCCAGTGTCAGCACAGTACATTGCTCGTCCAATCTTCGTCGTCTCGAGCTATAACACTAAAATAAAGCAAATTTGATTATTTCATATAAAATAAAGTAAAAACACATTAAACACCAAACGAGACGAAAAACATCAAAAGTAAGAAAAACGATAAAAAGATAAACCTAAACACCCTAAAAGCACACAACATACAATGCAAAAACATATGAAAATCACATACAAATATTTACAAATCATTCCTCTCTTGCTTCAAAAGACCCATCATATTGGTGAACTACCAGCTGAGAGTCTGTGTATGCTTTTACTCGTCACACTCCTATCTATCTTGCCATCTTGATCCCTTGCAGCAATGCCTCGTATTCAGCTTCATTGTTGAAGGCCTTAAATCCCAGCTTGATCGCAAAATCTAAGTGTTCCCCTTTCGAACTAGTTAAAATAACTCCTAGACTTGCTCCCGACGTCATGGTCGATCTATCCATGTGAAGTAACCATGTTTTCTATTAAGCTCCGTTCTCCGCTGAAGTTATCATCTCTTGTAGAAATTCTGGCAATACTTGAGCCTTAATCACTGTTCTCGGCTCATACACCATGTCATACTTACTGAGCTTGACTTCCCACTTCACTAATTGCCCCAATACATTTGGATTACTCAATACCTATTTGAGTGCTAAATTAGTAGGTCTCTTGGCCTTGTAAATCAGAAAGTAAGGTTGCAGGTTCCTCGCCGTGTAGATCAGTGCAAATCCACCTTTATCGAGTTCTGAATAGTTCAACTCAACTCCCCTTATCATCCTGCTGATGTAGTAGATAGGCTTTTAAACACCATCCTCTTCCTTGATTAGCACCGAACTTACCGCGACCTCCCCGACATATATATAAGGATTAAATATTCACTTGGCTTGGGTTTGGTGAATAATGGGATCTTAACCAGGTACTCCTTGAGCTTATCAAAAGCATCTACCGCCTCCTTGGTCCATTCGAACTTTGACCCTTTTCTCAATATCCTGAAAAATGGAAAGCCCTTCTCCGCTAATCTGGATATGAAGCGACTAAGCCCTACAATGCGACGTGTCAGCACCTATACATCTCTTACAGTCCAAGGATGGGATATCTCCATGACTGCTCGCACTTTCTCTGGATTTACTTCAATACCTCTCTCTATCACCATGTATCCTAAAAACTTACTCGATCAGATTCCAAAAGCGCACTTCTTTGGATTCAGCTGCATGCCATAATGCATTAATATAGTGAAGGCCTTCCTCAAGTCCACCACATGTAATTATTCTTTCTTGCTCTTCACCAGCATAGCATCTACGTAGACCTCCATAGTTGACCTCAACAGGTGTTTGAACATCTTGTCAACTAAACTTTGGTAGGTTGCCCCTATATTTTTCAACCCAAATGGCATGGAAACAAAGAAATACGTACTCGCTGAGGTGACAAAGCTCACCTTAGGTTGGTCCTCCTCTAGTGGGATTTGATGATATCCTTGTGATGCATCCACATACTCAGCAGATCGCATCTCGAGGTTGAATATACCAATTGGTCAATGCGTAGAAAAGGATAATCATCTTTCGGACAGGCCTTATTCAGTTCGCGAAAGTCTGTACACATCCTCCATTATCTTCCAGTTTTAGGCACCATCACAACATTTGATAAATATTTCGGGCTTGGATTTCCCGGATGTGGTAGTCCTTCAACAACTTTTACACTTCTTCTTCAATCACCTTGTCTAAATCCACTCCAAAATATCTCATTTTCTGTCATACAGGTTGCGCCTCTAGATCTGCATTCAAGTGGTGCTGCAAGATCTCAAGAGATACTCCTAGCAATTCCCCATCTCCAAAAGTGAAAATATCCCGAAATTCGGGATATTTTACATCATCTGAGTAATCAGCTCTACCCTTATATTTTAAATCATCCGAGTTCCTATTTTAATTGTATGTTTTGGTCTTCCCTTGAATCGAACTTTTAAAATTACTTTTTATTAAAATAAAAAGCTCCTCCGCAAGAGAACGGAGCAATTGTAATTTGTAAGTTTGACTCGAGTCGAATCCCTCGAGGAAGACTAATCGGAAGTAGTTTTTGTATTTGATTTCACGAATGAGAAAATAACAAAAAATCTATTCTAAACATGCGATCTAGTCTTGGTTTGAGAAGTTGTAAAAACTAAGACGATGATTTAAACGACGAGCAATGAAATCAAGAACTTTGAATATATATATATATATATATATATATATATATATATATATATATATATATATATATATATATATATATATCGAATAATAATTTAATTGCTGCACATGGCTGCTGCTGATCTCTCAGTCATTTTACCTCGTGTTCTTATAATCTCGAGACGATGTGTTCGCAAGAACAAGTTTGGCGATTTTGTAGGTATGCGAATTCTAATTTATTTTTTTTTTCACTTCTTTCGGTTATAATTTCCAGATTTGCCTAAATGAGATGTGTGGAGACAGATTAATTTAAATAATAATTCAAGAAAACCAAAGTAAATGAATAATTTTAATCGATTTAGTTCGGTGTCTTCATTTATTTTCTGAATTTTATTTTTTTTAGAATTTCCTTCGAAGTATGTGTACAAGACGAGGTGAGTTCCTATGATATTCGAGCTTTCAGATTGTCTTTGATTCCTTTTTCAGAACTTTGTTTACACGAATAAGTGCAACCGAGTATGGAATCTAATACAAAATTCAGTGATGTGAAGGGAGCTGATGAGGCGAAATCGGAGCTAGAAGAAATCGTTCACTACCTTGGCGATCCTACGGGTGTATAAAATGTTTTGAAGGATTTTAAAAGATCATAGTTATTAACTTACATGCTTTGTTTTTATTATTGTCTATTAGTGATAAATTTCCTACTTTTATTTAATTTTGGTGTATTTATTTGTTGAAATAATTAATATATTCAAAATATCCAGTATTGGCAATTTTGGTGCACTTACTTTCATTTTTTTTTAAATTTTTTACTACTTTCTAGAAGGTGTTTTTTAATGTCCGTTTTGGAAAATAGACTTCCTAGAAGGTATTTTTCTTGAACCGCTTTTAAATGTAACGCTTTTTAAGGTGGTTCTTGAACCGCCTTATAAAGCGTCACTTTTTACGGCGGTTCAAGAACCGTCGTGAACAATGACGTCAGATTCTACGCCAGTTCCAAACCGCCATAAATGACCAAAAATAACCGCTTTAAAATGTGGTTTCTGCAATAGTGACGAAAATATGCAATTGGACATTTTGACTAAAGCAGGAATATTGGGTTGTGCGCCTATTGATACACCTATAGAGCAAAATCACCGTCTAGCATATACCAAGGGGGAGCCATATTCTCAACGGGATCAAGATCGTCGTTTAGTGGGGCGATTTATTTTCTTGTGTGTTACCCGGCCTGAGTTATGTTATTATGTGCTTCACTTGCAAGATTTTTAAGTGCCCCTTAAGTGCAACATTAGTATCGACTCTACGAGTTTTGCGTTAGTTGAAGGGTAGTAATAGTTAAGGAGTTTTGTTGCATCCTATTGGTGAAATGTGTTTGACGACATTTTGTGATAGTGATTGGGCGGCGTGCACTTTAGAATCGTGCTATTTCTTGATCATCTACTGAAGCTAAGCATCGTGCTATGGCTATTACTACTTGTTAGTTGAAATGGCTAAATTCATTATTGTCCTCTCTCGGGATTCTGCATCCTAAGACAATGAAGTTATTTTATGATAGTCAATATGTGCTTCATATTGTGCGAAATTTTGTGTTTCATGATGTTATTAAACATATAGAGGTAGATTGTCATTTTGTTCGTGATGAGTTGTTGACAGGCAATCTAGCTGTTGCATATGTTCCATTGGTCATCAGCGGACAAATATTTTGACAATGAGTTGTTGACAAAATCTTTATAAGATTTTAATTATATTAATCATTCGATAATTATAATCTTATATAATAATTAATGTACTCATGATTAATATAGTATTTAATCACACTTTTTATACAAATAATAATATCGAAAGATAATTTTATTTTTTGTATCATAATATTATATAATGCATATACGAAATACACCTTTATTTTATTTTGTTCAATCACAATACATTATAATATATTATTATGTTACTTAGCCTAATAATTTACATAATACTTAGTCACGTGTTTCATATTTAATAATTAAAAGATGTATTGACAATATATATATTTAGAAAATTATAAATATTAATTTAAAATTTATGTTTTCTTTTAATTTGAAATTGTATTGACAACTTTGTGTGTGTGGGAGTATAAAATAAAAATTATATATCTTTTTCAAATATAAAAATTTAAAATAAAAATTTAATATTTATATTATTTTAATTTGCCCACCAAACTATAAGATTTTTTGAACTTTACACCCCAAACTATAAGATTCTTTCACTTTACCCCCCAACTGCCCGTCAATGGAATCTAGAAGGAATATTCCGCCGGAAATAAAGTTTAGGGGGCAACGTCGAAAATTATTGAACATCAGGGAGAAAAGTGAAACAAAAAATACTTGAAGGGGCAAAGTGAAAAAAACTGCATACATTCGGGGTGAAAAAAAAAAATTATCCCTATTGCTAGAATGTTGTATTTTTAAAGTCGTATGTTCAGGCTTATAATTACTTGCTGAGAAGCCATTTCTTGTACTATAAATACTTGTGTATATGAAAAGCACCCATTTTCTTCGAAATTATTCTTGAGTTTAACAATTGAGAACGGTAATAAAATACATAAAGCATGAAACAAGAGGACTGGTTGCCTAAAATAGTATTGGGAACCCAGATAAACTTGTATTTCGTATCACCGCCTTACTTGAAGATAATCTGTTCTATAGTCGCTTGTAATGAATGAAAATTTTTTTTTTTTTTTTTGAATTAATAAATTTAAATAAATGACAAAAGAAATATAAAAATTTATTAAAACATTTGAGAATTTAGTGTTTTCTCACAAAAAGCTTACACGGATAAGAAATCCGGTGCCTTACAAAGATTCTCATCCGATGCAAACCTTACATAATAATGATCAGATATGAGAAAATGATATTTTTCTCCGTCCCGATTATATAGTTCAGTGTTAACTTTCACAAAGTATAAAAGAAAAACAATTGAAAATAACAAATATGCAAAACCTTTCTTTGTTTGCCTTATTTAATGGAAGATGATAGTTACAAAATTATATTAAATAGGATCATAATACTAAAATAATATTAAATATAAAAATTGAACTATTTATCGGAACATATACAAAAGATGAATAGTGGAAAACTGAGGGAGTAACACTTTATTGGACACTATGGACAAATATTGTCATTGGATTTATTACAAAACTTTTTTTAGTACTAGACAGGTTTTAGATTCAATATATTATTGAATTAATTGTAGCCACTAATGAGCCAGCCAGCCATCAAGGGATTTTTGTTCCTGATTGAGGTCACATAACAAGCACAGTAGCAACATTTTGGAGGAATTGCAGTTTGGCAACACAAACACGGAGGACAACTTGGCTTCTGAACTAGCTCTGCAACAAAAATAAAAAAAATAAAAAAAAATTGCCAACAACATAATAATTATTAAAGTCAATTAAATTATTTTTTTGAGGATTTAATTTCTAAACTAAATCAATCATGAAACTTCATTGAAGTTATAAAATACCTTTATTGCGTTTGCTTGTGCAACTTATAAACATAGAACCAACTTAGCGAGCAAGTATTGTAACTTTGAAAAAGTAGTTGTTTATTTTGTTTTATTTTTGTATTAAGCTAAATTTCAAGGGTTTTTTTAGACCCTTTTGGGTCTTCTGAAATAAAGATTCGAGCCATACCTCGATAAGTAAGTCCAGTTGCATTACATGGTATGGCTGGCGATAGCATGACGTGAATATTAGCACAACCATGAAAGCATTGTTAGCACCTATTGCCATCCTGTTTGAAATAATAAACTAAACAATTTAAGATGACTTCTCAGGGACAGCAATTATTAATTTGTGGCACACATATATATACTCGCAATTTATTTAAGTCGTTCGGGTCAACTATTAAGTCACCATTAACGTGTACAAACCACAATTTGAGACTTCTTCTTCTTCTTCTTTGCTGAGGGAAGAGTCTTGGCTTTTTGTTTGACCTGGAATTGCTATTTAATCTTCTTAATGTATTACTTTCTCTTTAGGTAGCTTGACTTATAATTTCATGTCTAAAGGAGAAACAACTGTGAAACTAATTTTATTGAGTTCGAGACTTATATGTTATTTGCTTGGGAAATTCCTAGGTATGTTCCTAGGTTTTTACATATTTCATTATTATTGTAGTTTCTAAACGTTTACTTTTAAGTCAATTGTATTCTTATAATATTATTATTGTTTATCATTTCCTTATACATGGAAATTTGCAAACTCTATCTTTATTACTACTCAGATTAAAACTTTTGTTGTTAAACTTATACATCAATAGTAGACTGAATTGTGTGGTATAGTGCAATAAAATCTCAAATCAATGTGTACAGTTGAGTTATCGCTATATTAATTGATTTTCTTTTCTGAAGTTATAGTAAATTGCTTGTGTTAGGTGTTGCTTGACTCGGAACTGCAAATTTATCGTAAAAAAATCTTGATTCTCTCATTGTTGAATGTTTTTTCTTGGGCCATACATATCATTTTGTATTGGAGGAAAAAAGAAAGATGTTAGGAGTAGAGCGTTGGACGTTCCAATTAAATTAAATTTTTATTCTTGCTTTTATAATGATTTTATTGAAAATTAATTAGTAAAGGACGATTTTCTTTATCTTATATTTTCCTTTTTATAATTGCATGTATAATAAAGTCCTTAAACCAATTTAATCTATTGGACATGGTTGCGCATACGATGGCAATCATGAAAACATGTCTCTAAGGTTTTGGTATTAAAACGTGTTCCAGTCAATGAGCATTTCGAAGATAGGACATTAAATAGTCTCGGTAAGACTCGCACATATGATGCATGTTGTAAGACAAGGATATTACATTCCATTAATATCAGCGTTATGACGCGAGTGCATATATGTGGGTGCTTGTTAGGAGAACAAGTTCATTGAACATGACCCGATGAAAATTACTTAGCTGGAAGATTTGTCTGTCGAATAAGAATTTTCATATTGCAATAGTACATGATTAGTCCTTGGACTTGAGGAGACGATGGTAGCCTTGTGCATATCTTGCAATACTTAGATTTATCTTTCGATTGCTTGACAATTGTAAATGGGTATTTTAGGTATTGTAGATATGCATGGAGGTTTGTCTGTAGCTAACATAGAGTATCCTGTGAAGTTTCATAGTTCGTAACTCAAAAACCTTGGGCAGGGCACGATGAATATTTATTCATAAATGAATTACTTAAACTTGAAATGAAATCATAGTTATTAAACCAATTGGGTTTTTACTTATAAATCCATGCTCAAGATTTAATCGGGAAACTAGTTGTCGAAAGGATTGTACATGTATGGACTTGCAATTGAAATAGATTTACTCGCTATTTCACCTAACACTGGGTAATCATGCTACTTGCTAGATGTTTACATGATTTGTAAGTTCTTGAAATTAAAGAGTTAATCTCAAGAGAATTAATTAATTAGATTAATTAATATAATAAATTATTATTTATAAACTTATAAAAGTGTAAACCTACTGCTAGTGTTAGCCGTGAACCTAAAAAAGTCAGACATAATTTTTGTTATTGACATTTCAAATTGATAACTCTAATAGTTGGAATAATTAATTAATTAATTCAGATTAATTACATGAAATTTTAAAATTAATTCAATTATTGAATTAAACATTTAATTATATAATTTTATTATGTAATTAAATCTAATTAGATTAAAATCTCAATTAAAGGAATATAATAAATTAGTCAATGGATCGATTAATATATGCTTATGGAATTAGTTAATTGGTTGATTAATTAGTTAGATTTCAAATCCAAGTTCATGTAATTTTCTAGTAAGTCCTAATTGTAAAAGTCCATTAGAATAATTGAAAACTTTAATAATTTATATTATTTATTTACATCATATTTGTATATAATATAAATATATATGTAGAGTGCGATTAAAAGAAATAAGAACCGAGTTTAAATAGTTTTTGTTTTGAGAGAGTTGCGTGACTAGTTGGAGAATTCTTCTTCCTAATTATATGGTTAACTGGTTAATGAAAATATAATCTCATTATTTAACCTAATTAAACACACACGCACACACACAGAGTAGAGAGAGAGAGAGAGAGAGAGAGAGAGAGAGAGAGAGAGAGAGAGAGATTAACCATAAAAACGATAAGCTGATCATGCTTGTTGGATCCTCTTCCAAATTGAAGGCTACAAAGTCTAAGAAAAGGAAGTGGAAGTAAAGGGTTCTTTTAAGCCCAACAAGAAGACAAACTCAAGCTGATGGCAATTGCTTTCAATGCGGCAAACCATGGCACTAGAAGAAGAATTGCAAGGAATATCTTGCAAGCCTAAAAACTTCAGGCATAAATTTTGTTGAAGTTAATATATCTGTTAATGATGCTTCTTAGGTATTGGATACTGGTTGTGCCTCACATATTTGCAATCATTTACAAATAATGGCAAAAAGCAGGTAGTTGGACACAAAAGAATAATTCCTTAGAATGAGGAATGGAGCAAGTATTGTTGCATTAACAATAGCGACTATTTATTTATCTTCAAATATATGGTTTTCAATTGTATTTGAATAATTGTCTTTATGTTCCGAATATTATCATAAACATTATCTTTAACCTGTTTTGGACATAAAGAGTTTTAGATTTGTTATCGAGAATGGAAGTTGTTCCATTTTCAAAAACTCTGCTCTTATATATTTCGATAATTTGACGAATAGTCTATACACCATTTCCTCTAGTGAACCTATTCTTACAATTCATCTAAATAAATGAAAGTTAAATAATCATAGTTCTTTCACACTTTGGCATACTAGATTAGGTCATATTTCTAAAAAAATGATACACAAGTTGGGACAAAAACTCGACCTTAGGGGAGAGCAAAGGTTGCCAACATGTGAGGTATGCCTTAAAAGGAAAAATGAATAAATCACCATTTGTTGGAGAATTGGAACGAGCCAAATATTTGTAGGATTTGATCCATAGGGTGTATGTGGTCCACTAAGTGTTAGTGCAAGAAGGAACTATCACTACTTCATAACCTTCACTAATGATTATTCTAGGTTTCTGTGTACGATATGAGGCATAAACCCGAAACCTTTGAAAAGTTCAAAGATTTCGTATGTGAAGTAGAGAAAAAAAGTGGTCGTGGTATTAAGACTCTTTGATTAGATTGAGGAGGTGAATACTTATCGACTGAGTTTCTTGATTATCTAAGAAAGAATGGTAAAATCTCACAGTGGACTCCTTGATTAGCGCAGATTTATCCTTATTTTTATTAGTATTTTAGTTCTTTTTTCTATTTATTTGTGGTATAAGTTGGATGATTTAAGCCTAATTCCGTATTTTTATATTTCCAGCTTATTTTACTGTATTTTGATCATAATTGATGAGAATAGGTGATTATTCGTTGTTTTTCACCTTACAGCTAAGTAACCGGAAGAGTTCAGCGCACAAATAGATGAAGTTCGATGTTCAAGAGTGGAGAACGAGCTTTCTGGTGAACGAGTAGCAGAAAGATCGAGAAAATGAGAAGTACTCTCAGTCGCGTCGGTCTATGCGAGTGTCAACGCTACGTCGACGCGAATCCTGCCCACGACGGTCAACACTCAGTCAACGCCAGGCCGACACAAATCTCTGAAGCGTCGATCCAAGAGTGCGTCTGTCGACGCCAAGTCAACACAACTTGCTGTTGCGTCGATCCATGACTGCGTCAGTCGACGCCCCCGCCCAATCGATGCGAGCGCACAGGCAGCGTTGACGCCGAGCTCCAGCATGCGTCGGTCGACGCGAAGTCGACGTGGTTGCCCAAAAATGCGTTTTTAGGGTTTCTTGTGCGCCAAGACATACTATATTTATAAATACCCTTCACATTTCGGTTTTTAAGAGAAGAGACGACTACCTAGGGTTAGAGAGCACAAAAACAACGCATTTACACACTCCATTACGAAGATAGGGATCAAGATTGAAGATTCAAGTCCGTTACGTTCAAGATCTCTGTTCCAACTCCGGATTCACTGGAGATTTTTAACGCTTTTACTAGTTACAATAAGTTTTCTAAACTCTTAGTTAATTTCTTTGTTAAATTCTTAGTTACTTCTAGATTAGATAGTTAAGTTCTTAATTTATTTCATGCTTAGATTTTGGATATTGGATTCATCTAATTTATTTATGCAATTTGGTTTATGTTTAATTTCCCGTTTTTGGATTCTTATGATACAATTGCTTCATTGTAGTTTCTTATATTCATGCTCTTAGATTCGTTGCTGTTACTTCCTAGTTCTTGAAGTTCGATTATTTTAATTATTGTTCTTAGTTGGTAATCTAGTTTAAAATAATTAGTTTAATTAGTCTTAGTTTTAATATTGCCTTAGTTCATAATGATCAATTCAAAATCTTCAAAAAACCCCAATGTACATGTATTTTATGTTAGTTTGTGAATTGAGAAAAGCATCTAAGAGACCAAACAGTTGTCCTCAAGAGAATTGACTTGAGTCAAACTCACCACCCTACAAGTTCCTCGTACTCTTGCGAGCAAGCTTGCGTGTTTTTAATTTAAATATCTTAAAAGAGGTGCACAAAAGTTTGGATCACAAAATTTTGCACCGTTGCCGGGGACAACAAGTAGGAATTAAGGATGTTTTTCATTTTATTTTCTATTTAGTCATTATTTGTATAATTACACTTGGTTTGGATTTTTTCCACTAGGTACGTTAATTTGTTGTTGAGTTTATGCAAGGTAGACAATCAATTCAATGTGATCTTGCACCATTTATTTACAACATCCATCGTTCAAATCCACCAAGATTAAGGCCCCTTTTCATTCCCGAGAGCGTTTCGTCTACAACTACTACTTTTGTTTGCGACGAAATCCCTGAGGCAATGTTAGGAGCACAATCAATCCGAAACGGTGATTCCCCACCAAGATCACCACCACGACCCATTCAAAACGTGTATGGTAGTGAACCCATCGTTATGCAAGGAAAACCACAACCCCGAGCCTACTGGGCTAATTATCAGCAAAACGTGGAGAACATAAGACAAGACGAGGGGAGAAACGGAGGAGTTAACCAACAACATAATGACGAAATGAATCGCCAACTTAACAACGTAGTCGGTCATCCACCCAACATGGCGAATATAAGACAACATGAAGAGAGGAACAACAATGCTAATCATCAACGCAACATCGAGAACTTGGCATTAGGAAATGACAATTTTCATCAGCACAACGAGTATGCTAACAATCATAGACGGGTAGATGATTGGTTGGCAAACCAAAACCATGGCTACGAAAAAGGCCATTTTTAAAGGCGATACGAGCGCAATAATGATTACGAGAGAAACGTATATGACAACCGCTACGAAAGAGCTCAGTACCAAGTTAGAGAACCAAGGGGAGATCGAGCACCTAGACAGCGCGATTTAGCACGTCCGAAGGTTGTACCTTTTAGGTTTGCTATTGTTCTTGGACCAACCGCAAGAAAAGTGGAGATTAAACCACATCAACTTAATTTACTCCCGACTTTCCACGGAGGAGCCCATGAAGACCCTTTGGCGTTATTGAACTATTTTGTTGATGAAGTTGGCAGATTTGTGGTTCATGGCCTTAACCAAGAGGAGGTACGAATGATTTGTTTCCCGTATAGCATGAAGGACAAACCGAAGTCATGGCTACTATCCCTAGAGCCTGTTTCGTTGACTGACTGGGAGATGATCAGCGAGAACTTCTTAAATCAATACTATTCAGCACAAACAACGGGGCATCTTCGGAGGTAAATTGCTACATTTGAACAGTTGGATGGAGAGCTGTTTCATGAAACGTGGGAGTGTTACAAGATGCTTTTGCAAGATTGCCCCCACCACAACTACTCTCCAAAGATGACTAACCAATCTTTCTTCGACGGATTGTTGGAACATGGGAAAAGAGAAGTAGAGATAGCGGCATGAGGAGATTTTGGAGATTTGACGGCCCCCGAGACAAGACGAGTGTTGGAGAAGCAAAGCTAGAAATCTAGACAAACCAACTCTTGGCCTCGTAAATTAAAATTTAATGAGATGTCCATCCCCGATCCTGATTTAGATGACGACAAATTAGTCAAGGCGAGGTGTGAGGAGATATTTGATGAGAAATTGGCAGCTTGGAAGGCCGAGCGGGCGAGCAAGGCCTCTTCTAAAAAGGTTGCTGCGACGTGTCACCAATACGGATCCCCTGAACATTTAGCAGACATGTGTCCAAACAATGTTGAACAACATGAAGACGTTAACGCAATCCAGAATTATTCAAATCAAGGGCCTAGAAAGTTTACCGCGCAACGTGATAATCCTCTTTTTAAGTGGGCCCTGGAAGTCCGAATTATATGCCACCTGATCCGCAATACCCACCACCACATGCATAAGCACCATTGCCACCACCACAAAATAATTTCCATACGCAAGGGCAGGTGCCTACAACAGTTCAATCGACTGATCAACTTTTGGTTTGGCAGCAGAATCAAGTGGCTGAAACTATTAAAAATCGAGATGGACTCGCGGACGTTTGAAACGAAATCACTGACATGAAAAAGGCTATTCTTGAGAATACAACTGAGCAGAGGAAACTAGAAACAGCAAAATAGTTCAATTATCGACTCACCTAGCTAAGCTCTCAAACGAGAAAGGTAAACTTCCAAGCCAAGCAGAACAGGCATCGGCGGTACATTTCCTTCGCAGTGGAAAGAAGATCGATAACGGAGTAGTTGACCGAAATGATGAGGTCGAGGTCGAGAATAAAACACTAACTCCTAGCAAGGGCGATGATTCTAAACCAGTAGATCAGCTGCATAAATCCTCTAATCGATATGTTCCCGGATCAATTCAAGGGACGATTCCGAATAACACCCCTGACAAAGACGATGTTCCTAAACCATCACCACCGAAGCAATTAACGAAACCGATCAAGGATGATATTCCTTTTCCAAGCCGTTTGCGTCCAGCGAAAGAGAACAAAAGGTTCATGGAACTATATAACTTATTGAAGAACGTCAATATCAACTTGCCACTTTTGGAGGTAATCAAAACAATGCCCGCCTATAAGAAATTTTTCAAAGAACTTGCTTCAAGGGAGGGACGCTTGGCGACAAATCAATTTGTAACACCGCCAAAGGAAGTGAGCGCGGTTTTCATAAAGCCATTACCACCCAAAGAACGCGATCCTGGAAGTTTCTGCATTACTATCTCCTTGGCTAATGGACAAAAAGCAATAGGAATGTTGGATCTTGGAGTAGGAGTTAATCTAATGCCTTATTCACTTTATCAAGAATTTGATCTTGGACCACTGAAGCCGACGACCATGCGACTACAGTTGGCCTATCGCTCAATTCGGCTACCTTTGGGGATGGTTGAGGATGTTTTAGTGCAAGTTGGAGAGATAGTAATTCCGGTTGATTTTGTGATTATGGATGTTGGCAAAGTTCTGATTGCGAGCACGGAGCATACCATTTTACTGGGGCGCCCGTTTATTTCTACCACCCACACTCTGATTGATGTTCAAAAAGGGAGAATGACGATGACCGTTTTGGGCGAATCAGTGATGTTTTCTCTAAAAGATATTCAAAATACTCCTACCCCTGCCATGCTAGATGATTTATCGTTCTTTGATCTCGTTGCTTCATGCATCCATGAGCTAAAAGGAGTCATGGTTGTGGACGAATTAGGTGACGGGGACGACGCCGGGTTTCCAAGGAAGGAGGGGGATACACTAGAGGTTGATTTAAGTGAGGAGTTTGATGTGTTTGACGATGGGAAACATTTGAGTGGGGGAGATTTGATCGAGTTACTAGGTATTGACATAAATGATATTATTGAAGAATTTCGAGATGAATTATATATGGAGAACAAAGCACTTAAATTCGAGGGAAAGGTGGAGTTGAAGCCACCAACAAATCATTCGATGTACGATTCCCTCGACCCCAACAAAATTTTTGACTATGCAAGGAACAAGGGCGAGACTTACGACAACACTTGGATGCCAAATAAGAAGAAATCGAAAGAGGTTCGCACCAAGGAAGTTATAAACTTGCAGTATGAGGTTGGTCAATTAGTGCTGTATAATCATAACCGTAAATTTGACCCAACCAATCTCGAAGCCGAATGGAGTGGACCATTTTTAATTAAAGATTTGGATGAGTATGGAGTAGCCACTCTATACAATGAGCGTGACAAGACGCATTTCCAAGTTCATAAGCATCGACTTAAGCCTTATTACGAGAACTGTATGAAGAGTCGAAATGATAGCTGGAGAGAGTTCGTGGGCCCACCACGAGGAAGAGATTGATCGAGCATATAGCGTCGAGCAATCGACGTTAAAATTTGCGCTTCTCGGGAGGAAACCCGAGATTTTTGTATCCTTTTGTATTTTATTTTCAGTTTATTTAATGTTTTATTCTAGTTTTTATCCTTTTAGAACATATGGAAGAACTCGAACGAGGAGAATTGATCAATAAGTGAAGGAATAATCGACCCAGAGATTCTGCCCGCATTGACGCCGAGACTGCTCGTGTCGGTCGACGCGGCGTCAACGCACCTGCCGAGAAACTAGCCTCTGTTGCGTCGATCTGGTTCGCGTCGGTCGACGCAGCGTCAACGCGAACCCCGAACCGGCACAGACCGCATTTAAAACTCGGATTTGACCTGCCAACCCGACCCAAATTCGTTTGACCCGCTCAACTCCAAAATTTCAGTTTCTTGCCTTCTTCCACAATTCTTTCTTTCTTCAAAAATTTCTTGCACTCCAATACTCAAAACCCAAAAATTAAACACATTGCCCAGAAATTCCATCCACCATCTTACATTCAACCAATTTCTCCAAAAATGGAATACGTGGGTTTGGGGTAATTTTCCGGAAACAAGCTAATTCGAGCTACAATCGATGAGGTATTTTGCTTAAAACTCTCTTGGGATTCATATATTGTTGATTGGTTTTGTTTTTGAAGCTTTTGGTTCAAGAATTACTCAAGTTCTTAGTTGGTTGAGCACGTACGCCAAGTGTTCGACGAAATTCCCCAACGAACCAAAAGGTTTTATTTTCAATATTTTTCATTTCCGATCCACTTAGTTTTCATTGACAATGTCTCGGGCGGAAAAATGCAAGGATATTTTGGGGAAATACGGAGCGTCGTTCCCAATTTACGACAAAAAGGAAGGGAGCATTTTCAAGACTATTCAGCAATGGGGATTCGCGACCCATCGGACTTTGAACGTTGTTGGAATTGTCGGTAACATTTTTGGTTTCCCGACCGAAGGGGACCACTCGGTGGGCATTCAAGGCTTCGATTTAGCCTCTTTTTGGGTGATGATAACCGAGGGAGACACGAGCGATTGCAAGCGATTTCCTTGCTTGGAGATTCAAGATGACGCCCTCTATGTAGTCTACAAGATCCTAGACCACATCGTTTTATGAAATAACGAGGCCACATACGCGACCAAGCCCGAGCTCTATATTCTACAGTGTCTTGTTGACGGTCGTCAACCCCGGATATACCCATTTATTTTGAGCGGATTCTACAATGTTACTAAGGGTACGCCGGGCGATAAATCGCCACTTCTCTCCTTCGCACCGTACATTACCGGCCCCGCCCATCACTTCGGGTTCGATCCGGTCGAAAACGGCTTGCATCTACTCGGGACAACTTCACTTTCTTTGACACGTGCCCCTGCACCCCGAGTGAGGTCTACGACTCAAGGAGGCTCCTCGTCTCGACCGAATGACGAGGATGGCGATACGAGTATGGAGCCAGCCCCACGTGCCAATTCGGGCCCGAGTCCCAATTGGGGCCAATTTTCCGAGGATAACCGAGCATTTCAATTGAAGATGTTCGATAAGCTCCAAATCATCGACGATAAGATAGACACGAACCACGAGCAAAACCGATGGAGCTTGAGGAAGATGCGAGCTCGTATTTCGAGACTCGAGGAGTGGTTTGAGGCAACGTTCCCCCAGCCCGGCATGGACGTCGATGATGCTCCCGAGGATGATGGATCCCGCGAGTTCTAAATCTTTGTATCTTTATTTTATGATTTTTTAGGACATCTCATTTCACGTACGTTGAATCGATGGCCAATTGCACAAATCAACGAGTAGCGGCTCGACCTTCTATTTCAGGGATGTTTTCTTTTCCTTCTCTTTTTGACTTTTTGATGTATTTGTGGCAATCAGGAGATTACCGGGATTTTTAGAGAGGGAGGTGGTCGAGTGTGGTTTTTATTGTATTTGTACAATTTTTATTTGGCCTGTAATAATTAAATTCTTAAACGTGATTAATTGCTATTTCTGCGCTAAATTGTATTTGTATGGCTTGCCTGTCAAAGTTAACTATGTTTGATTTAATGTTCTTGTCTTTGAGCGTGTATAAGTGCATAAATTTTCAAAATTATTATTTAATATATTGTAAAATGGTACTTGGACGCAATTGATTTCGCAAAACCTTAAAAGCAGCGTCAATTCAAAACTTTTTCATGCAAAAAGCCAGTGAGTAGCCTGAGTGTTTATCATCATTGCATGTACTTGAATGAGTTTTGATTTGATATCTCTTTTGAAACCGCTGTGTGTAGTTGACTTTGAAAATAAGGTTAAGGCACACAAAAAAACCCTATTCCGGCCATATCCATATATTTTAGCCACTATAAATTCCGAATGAGCCAATCATAGCCAAATTATCCATGCCTATAGCCATGAGTGTTTTTGAGTCGACCCCTACTAACCCATTAAAAGCGTGGGGTAGGAGTTCGTATTTTTATTGGTTATTAGTGTTTTGGAGATTTTATTAGGAATTTATGATTTTATGAATTTTTGTAATAAAAGACCACCATCCGAAAAAAAAAAAGAAAAGAAAATACCCCATAAAAATTATAATAAGGGGGAAATAAAAAAAAATATAAACAATAATAAACAAGGATGGTGAATCTTGGTGAATCGTGTTATGTAATTGCCTACACGCTTATAAAGGCTTGTGTTTTATTGTTTATTTTCTTATGAAGCCTAATGTTTAAAAGGCAAAGAGTTGTGCTTGTAGAAGAAGCATGTAGTAAGCTTCAATTGTGTTTAAGTAGTTTGAGCGACAAGTCGGTTCTAGATTTGCGAGTTGAGGAATAGCCTATGTTTAAAGGCTACGGTATGAGTGTTAAGTGAGGTTTTTATTTTTGAACGAGGTGAAGAGATTTTGCTTCGTGATTGGAATAGGTTGGGTGAGTTATTGATCATGACAGATCATGAGTTAGACACATGACTTATATATCCCATACCCGTCCAAAGAGCCTTACATTACAACCCGTAAAGACCTTTACCGATTCTTAGTTTTGACAACACACTTAATTTGCGATTGAAAAGAGATTGATTTTCCGTGCTTGTTTATTGTGCATGTATTTATATGATTTGAGCGTATACACGTCTCATGCAGCAATGCTTGAGTGCTTTTGAGCGTATACCCACATATTTATTCCCCTTTTGAGAGGATGCATGATCTTGATTTTGAAGCGACAATGTAATAAAGGTGGAGTGTTTGGCGTTGCGTGATTTGTACCTATATTTTCAAAATTATGTATGTAGCATAGCGCGACTCATTGATTGGACTAATTTTCATTCTTGTTAGTCTTTGAATTCATCGTTTTTTTTTAGGACGAACAAACCAATTAAGCGTGGGGTAGTTGATTAGCGCAGATTTGTCCTTATTTTTATTAGTATTTTAGTTCTTTTTTCTATTTATTTGTGGTATAAGTTGGATGATTTAAGCCTAATTCCGTATTTTTATATTTCTAGCTTAATTTATTTCATGCTTGGATTTTGGATATTGGATTCATCTAGTTTATTTATGAAATTTGATTTATGTTTAATTTCCCATTTTTGCATTCTTATGATACAATTGCTTCATGGTAGTTTCTTATATTCATGCTCTTAGATTCGTTGTTGTTACTTCCTAGTTCTTGAAGTTCGAGTATTTTAATTATTGTTCTTAGTTGGTAATCTAGTTTAAAATAATTAATTTAATTAGTCTTAGTTTTAATATTGCCTTAGTTCATAATGATCAATTCAGAATCTTCAAAACCCCCGCAATGTACATGTATTTTATGTTAGTTTGTGAATTGAGAAAAGCATCTAAGAGACTAAACGGTTGTCCTCGAGAGAATCGACTTGAGTCAAACTCACCACCCTACAAGTTCCTCGTAGTCTTGCGAGCAAGCTTGTGTGTTTTAAATTTAAATATCTTAAAAGGGGTGCACAAAAGTTTGGATCACTCCTCTCGAATCTCCACAGTTGAATGGAGTTTCAGAGCATAGAAACTAACTTTGTTGGATATGGTTCGATCAATGATGAGTTTCACTTCATTACCACTTTCATTCTGGGGCTATGCCTTAGAGACGGCGGCATACCTATTAAATAAGGTGCTAAGTAAAGTCATGCCCAATACACTCTATGAAATATGGTATGGGAAGTCACCTTCCTATAAATACATAATATCATGGGGGCGTGATCCTTTTTTTTTCATCGGGTCTAGGTGATGTTTACGTGAAGCATCAAGTGGGAGATAAGTTGGACATGAAATCCATCTTATGTAAGTTTGTGGGTATCCAATAGAGTTTATATGGTACTATTTCCGTGACTCTTCAGAACAGAAGGTGTTTGTTACGAGAAAGGCTACTTTACTTGAAGAAGAGTTTCTTTCTGAAAGGGGTGGCGGAGTTGTGGAACTTGATGAAATTCAAGAACCATGATGTATACCACAGGTTACCGCAAATAGCACGCCAGCTGAGGCTGGACCATCTATAGCACAACCTCTTCTAAAATCCACAAAGTTTCAAGGGCTACTGAGAGGATGAATCTTTTTTTAAAGAACAAAGAAGAGTGACTCTTTTTGGATAGTGATCCAGGAATTTATGAAGAAGCAGTGACGGCATTGACTTAGAAAGAAGGCATGAAGCAATGCAGTCCGAGTGAGACTCTACGTACTCTAACAAAGTATAGATCTTAGTGGACTCGCCATAGGGAATTGTTCTCATTGTCTTCAAATGGGTCTACAAGCGGAAGGTTGGATTCAATGGAGAAGTAGCTAATTTTAAACCACATTTGGTTGCAAAAGGTAATACTCAGAAGTAAGGCGTTAATTATGAGGGAACTTTTTCACCTGTTTTAATACTTAAATCCATTCGTATTGTGTATTATGACTACGAGATATGACAAATGAATGTGAAGACTGCCTTCTTTAAATGAGATATTAAGGAAGAGATATATATGAAGAAGCTAGAGGGCTTCGTATCTAGTGGGAGTGAGTAAAAAGTTTTCAAACTCTAGAGATCCATTTATGTTCTCAAAAAGGCTTTGTGGAGTTGGAACATCTGATTTGATGAAACAATAAAAAAGTTTGATATTCATAAGAACCCGGACGAACCATGTGTCTATAAGAAGGTTAGTGGGAGGGAAGTTATTTTTTTTGTACTCTATGTTGATGACATTCTACTCATTGGTAATTATGTAAGGATGTTGAAGTCAACGAGAACTTGGTTGTCTAAACAGTCTCCGTGAAGGACTTGGGAGGAGCATCTTTTATCCTTGAGATAAATATCTATCGAGATAGATCACGAAACATGACCGGACTTCCCAATCCATGTACATAGACAGAGTGCTAAAAAGGTTTAGCATGGAGGAATCAAAGCATGGATACCTACCAATGAGATATGTTCTACTTTCTAGGGATATGTCTCCAAAGACACCTGAAGAAGGGGGGAAGATGGCTCGTGTACCCTATGCATCCGTGATTGGGAGCATTATGTATGTAGTACTATGTACTAGACCTGATTTCGCACATGCTATGAGCGTCATGAGCAGATATTGATTGAATCTATATTTTGAACACTGGGACGACATTAAGAAGATCCTTAGGTACTTGAGAATAACTAAGGATATCTTCTTGATATACGACAATGGAGAATTGAAACTAGAGGGATACACTGACTCTTAGTTTTAAGTCTGATATATATAAATCAAAGTCACTGTCTGGATATATATATTCATATTGAATGGAGGAGTATTTAGTTGGAAGAATTCCAAACAAGCAACTGCAGACTATGTTACAGAAGCTGGATATATTGCTACATCAGATGCAACAAAAGAGGTTGTTTGGATGCGAAAGTTTATCCAAGGGTTGGATGTAGTTCCGGCCATTGTTAACCCAACAATAACTTATTATGATACAAAAATGGGTCTATAATGCAATCAAAAGAGTGGAGATATCATCCAAAACCTAAACACATCTTGAGGCGATACCACCTGGTTAGAGAGATCATTGGTAGAGGCGACGTCATTGTGGATTGAGCCGCTTCGGCAAAAAATGTAGGAGACTCGATGACTAAGTCCTTGTCAAAGAAAGTATTCGACGGTCATCTTGAGAATATGGGTAGAATATGTGGGCAATTGTAAATAGGAAAAGTTGGAGATTGTTAGAGTAGAGTGCCCACGTTCTAATTAGATTGGATTTTGTTAAACTTGTATAATGATTTTATTAAAAGTTATATTAATAAAGGCAATTTCCTTTATCTTATGATTTCACTCTCATAAATGATTGTATGATAGAGTCCTCAAACCAATTAAGCTATGCGACATGGTTGTGTATATAATGGTAATCATGAAATATGTCTCTAAGGTTCAGATCTTAAACATAATCAAGTTAATAGGCTTTTCGAGAGAGGACATTGAATAGATCGACTTGCACGTATGATGCATGTTCTTAAGACGGGGGTGTTACATTTCATTTACATCTGCGTTGTGACGCAAGTGCATACATGTGGATGTTTGTTCGAGAGCAAGTTTATTGAACATGACCCAATGAATTGGAAAATTTATCTATCAAATAAGAGTTTTCATATTGCAATAGTACATGATTAGTCTTTGACTTGAGGTACGATGGTAGCCTTGTGCATATCATGCAATGCTTAGATTTATCTTTTGATTGCTTGACAATTGTAAAGGGGTATTTTGGATATTGTATCGATGTGCATGGAGGTTTGTCTGTAGCTAACATATAATCCGACACTTGTCTACGATAATGGGGTATATTGAAAAATATCAACGAGCATGTGGGTATTCACATGTATCGTATAATTTAAGCAACAACCATGAAGCGATCGATCAATCAACTTGATAGGTAGGAAACGCGAAGCGACGAAGCGTCGTGATTTTTCCGAGGGGGAAAGGGATGTGTCTCAGTGTCATGGATACACAAAAAAAGGGTGTCGATCGTTAAATAAGAATTTTCTTATTTTATTATTATTATTTAAATAAAAAATCAAATAAATATCGAGAAAAATAGAAAATTCGTAAAAACTAAAAACAAATCCTATCATTTTATGAACGGTGCGAGGAGGGGTGCATCTCGGTGTCCAGAACCATGAGAGGCGGGTGTTGATCGTTAAATACGAGTTTCCTATTTTTGTTTTATTTTAAATAAAAACCGGAAAAAATTGAAAGAAATAGAAAAAACGTAAAAAATAAAAACAAATCCTATTTTTTTACGAACGGGGTGGAAAGGGTGCATCTCGGTGTCCCAGAACTATGAGGGTCGGATGTCGATCGTTAACTACGTATTTTCTATTTTTTTATTTGGAAAAACCGAGGGGAGAATGGTTCCCTGGGTTATTTCCGAGGGGAATTCGCGCCCCTCGATTTTCTTAAATTGAAAAATTTAAAAAATTGAAAAAAATAGAAGAATCGTAAAAAGGAAACAAACTTATCATTGTAGGCACGTGGGGTGGGTTTGACCCAATTTTGATTGAAAAATATCAACGAGCATGTGCATATTCACACGTGTCATGTAATTCGACCAACAACTATGAAAGAGATCGATCGATCAATTATTTGGTTGGAAACACAAAGCGACGAAGCATCGTGATTTTGACAAGGGGTCAAAGGGTGCGTCTCAGTGTCATGGATCCACGAAGAATGGGTGCCGATCGTTAAATACGCATTTTCTTATTTTTTAAATAAAAATCAAAAAAATATAGAGAAAAATAGAAAATTTGTAAAAAATAAAAAAAAACCTATCATTTTATGAACAGGGCGAGGAGGGGTGGCTCTCGGTGTCCCGAAACCACGAGGGTCGGGTGTCGATCGTTAAATACGTGTTTTTTTTTTTTTAAATAAAAAAACTGAAAAAAATCAAAATTAAATAGAAAAATCGTAAAAAATAAAACCGAGGGGCACAAATTCCACTCGGAAAAAACCGAGGGGAGAAAGGTTCCCTCGATTTTTTCCGAGGGGTATTTGCGCCCCTCGGTTTTTTTATATTAAGAAATTAAAAAAAATCAAAAAAAATAGAAGAATCGTAAAAAGGAAACAAATCCTATCATTGTAGGCACGTGGGGTGGTTTTGACCCAATTTCGATGGAAAATATCAACGAGCATGTGCGTATTCACACGTGTCGTGTTATTCAACCAACAACCATGAAGTTATCGATCAATCAACTTGTTCAGTTGGAAACGCGAAGCGACGAAGTATCGTGATTTTGCCGAGGGGGCTAGGAGTGCGTCTCGGTGTAGTGGATCCACGAGGAATGGGTTCCATTCATTAAATATGTATTTTCTATTTATTGTTTATTTTTTAAATAAAAAGTTGAAAAAATATCGAGAAAAATAGAAAATTCATAAAAAATAAAAAACAAATCCGATCATTTTACGAACAGGGCGGGGAGGGGTGCATCTCGGTGTCCCGGAACCATGAGGGTTGGGTGTCGATCGTTAAATACGCGTTTTCTATTTTTTAGATTTTAAATAAAAAATCAAAAAGATATTATAAAAAAATAGAAAAATTGTAAAAAATAAAAATAAATCCTATTATTTTATGAACGGGGTGGCAATGGGTGAATCTCGGTGCCCAGAACCATGAGGTTCAGGTGTCGATCGTTAAATACGCATTTTCTATTTTTTTTTTGATTTTAAATACAAAATCGAAAAAAGGTTGAGTATTCATAAAAATTAAAAACAAATCCTATTACTTTACTAACGGGGTGGAAAGGGGTGCGTCTCGGTATCATGGATCCACGAGAAATGGATGTCGATCGTTAAATACATATTTTCAATTTTTTTATTTTTTCAATTTTTTTTATTTAGAAAAACCGAGGGAAACAAAATTCTCCTTGGGAAAAATGAGGGTTTGAGTTTTCCCTCGGAAAATCCCGTGGGGATTTTTATTCCCTCGTTTTTTTATATTTAAAAAAATGAAAAAAATAAATAAAACAAACCGAGGGATGAAATTGCCCTCAGAAAAAACCGAGGGCATTTTGGTCCCCTTGGTTTTTTCCGAAGGCAACTTTGCCCCTCGTTTTGTTTTAATTAGAAGAAATGAGAGATCTTATTCCCCTCCGTATTTCCGAGGGATTTCCAAGGGCAAATGCCCTCGGTCCTAAGACCTAAATTGCAGCGGGCAAGCCCACTGCATCACTTTGCGCAGCAGAAAGAAAAAAAAAGAAGTAGTAGCAGAAAGGAAAAAAAAAAGAAGAAGAAGAAGTCCAGCTCGTCGCCGTCGCCACTCGAAGAACAATGTGAAGCAAATCTTATCACTGTAGGCACGTGAGGTGGTTTTAACCCAATCTTGATCGAGAAATATCAACTAGCATGTGCGTATTCACACGTGTCGTGTAATTCGACCAACAACCATGAAGCGATCGATCGATCAACTTGTTCGGTTGGAAACGCTAAGTGATGAAGCGTTGTGGTTTTGTCGAGGGGGAAAGGGGTGCGTCTCGGTGTCGTGGATCCACAAGGAACGGGTGCCGATAGTTAAATACGCGTTTTCTATTTTTTTATTTTTTAAATAATAAATCGAAAAAATTTCAAGAAAAAATAGAAAACTCTTAAAAAATAAAAAACAAATCCTATCATTTTACGAATGGGGCGGGGAGGAGTGTGTCTCCGTCTCCCAGAACCATGACGGTCGGGTGTCAATCGTTAAATACGCGTTTACTATTTTTTTTATTTTAAATAAAAATATAAAAAATAGAAAAATAGAAAAATCCTAAAAAATAAAAATAAATTCTATTATTTTATGAACGGGGTGGCAAGGGGTGCGTCTCGGTGTCCCGAAACCAGGAGGGTTGGGTATCGATCATTAAATACGCATTTTTAATTTTTTTCGATTTTGTTTTTATTTTTTTTATTTGGAAAAACCGAGGGGCACAAATTCGGGGAATTTGCGCCCCTCGGTTTTTTTAAATAAAAAAAATCAAAATAAATTGAAAAAAATAGAAAAATCATAAAAATTAAATGAATCCTAACATTGTAGGCACGTGGGTTATTTCTGACCCGATTTTGATTGAAAAATATAAACGAGCATGTGCGTATCCACACTTGTCATGTAATTTGACCCACAACTATGAAGCGATCGATCGATCAACTTGTTCTGTTGGAGCGTCTCAGTGTAGTGGATCCACGAGGAACGGGTGCCGATCGTTAAATAAGCTTTTTCTATTTTTTATTTTTTAAATAAATAAACAAAAAAATATAGAGAAAAATAGAAAATTCATAAAAAATAAAAATAAATCCAATCATTTTATGAATGGGGCGGGGAGGAGTGCGTCTTGGTATTCCGGAACCAAGAGGGTCGGGTTCAATAGTTAAATATGTGTTTTCTAATTTTTTTTCAAATAAAAAATTAGAATTAAATAGAAAAATCGTAAAAAATAAAAACAAATCCTATCATTTTACGAACGAGGTGGGGAAGGGTGCGTCTCGGTGTCCCAGAACCACGAGGGTTGGGTGTCGATCGTTAAATACGCGTTTTCTATTTTTTTATTTTAAATAAAAAATTGAAAAAAACTTTAAAAAAAAATAAAAATCGTAAAAAATAAAAATAAATCGTATTATTTTACGAACGTGGTGGCAAGGGATGCAGCTTAGTGTACCGGAACCACGAGGGTTGAGTGTCGATCGTTAAATATGCATTTTCTATTTTTTACATTCTTTTTATTTGGGAAAACCGAGGGGAATTTGCGCCCATCGATTTTTCTAAATAAAAAAAAATTAAAACAAATAAAAAAATCTTAAAAATGAAACATATCATATCATTGTAGGCACGTGGGGTGGTTTTGACCCGATTTCGATTGAAAAATATCAACGAGCATATGCGTATTCACACGTGTCGTGTAATTCAACATACAACCATGAAGCGATCGATCGATCAACTTGTTCGACGGGGCAAGGGTTGCGTCTAAGTGTCGTGGATCCACGATCAATGGGTGTCGATCGTTAAATACGCATTTTCTTATTATTTTTTTAAATAAGAAATCAAAAATATATTGAGAAAAATAGAAAATTCGTAAAAAAATAAAAACAAATCCTATCATTTTATGAATAGGGCGAGGACGAGTGGCTCTCGGTGTCCCGAAACCACGAGGGTCGGGTGTCGATCGTTAAATACGTGTTTTTTTGTTTTTTTGATTTTAAATAAGAAAAATGAAAAAAAATCGAAATTAAATAGAAAAATCGTAAAAAATAAAACCGAGGGTCACAAATTCCCCTCGGAGAAAACCGGGGGAGAAATGTTCCCTCAATTTTTTCCGAGGGGAATTAGCGCCCCTCGGTTTTTTTATATTAAAAAATTAAAAAAAAAATCGAAAAAAATAGAAGAATCGTAAAAAGGAAACAAATCCTATCATTGTAGGCACGTAGGGTGGTTTTGACCCAATTTTAATGGAAAAATATCAACGAGCATGTGTGTATTCACACGTGTCGTGTTATTCAACCAACAACCATGAAGTTATCGATCAATCAACTTGTTCGGTTGGAAACGCGAAGCGACGAAGTATCGTGATTTTGACGATGGGGTAAGGAGTGCGTCTGGGTTTTGAGGATCCACGAGGAATGGGTTCCGATCATTAAATACGTGTTTTCTATTTATTTTTTATTTTTTAAATAAAAAATCAAAAAAATATCGAGAAATATAGAAAATTCGTAAAAAATAAAAAAAAAATCCGATCATTTTACAAACGGGGCGGGGATGGGTGTCTCGGTTTCCCTGAACCACGAGGGTTGGGTGTCAATAGTTAAATACGCATTTTTTATTTTTTAGAGTTTAAATAAAAAATCAAAAAGAAATTAAAAAATGAGAAAAATTGTAAAAAATAAAAATAAATCCTATTATTTTATGAGCTGGGTGGCAATGGGTGCATCTCGGTGTCCCAGAACCATGAGGGTCAGGTATTGATCGTTAAATACGCATTTTCTATTTTTTTTTGATTTTAAATACAAAATCAAAAAAAGGTTGAGTATTCATAAAAATTAAAAATAAATCCTATTATTTTACGAACGGGGTGGCAAGGGGTGCGTCTCGTTATCATGGATCCACGAGGATCGGATGCTAATCGTTAAATACACATTTTCAATTTTTTTTTTATTTTTTTCGATTTTGTTTTTTATTTAGAAAAACCGAGGGAAATAAAATTCTCCTTGGAAAAATAAGGGTTTGAGTTTTCCCTCGTAAAATCCCGAGGGGATTTTTATTACCTCGTTTCTTTATATTTTAAAAAATGAAAAAAAAAAAACAAAAAACCGAGGGATGAATTTGCCCTAAAAAAACGAGGGCATTTTGGTCCCCTCGTTTTTTTCCGAAGGCAATTTTGACCCTCTGTTTGTTTTAATTAAAAAAAAATGAGAGATCTTATTCCCCTCGGTATTTCCAAGGGCAAATTTCCTCGGTCCTAAGACCTAAATTGCAGCGGGCAAGCCCGCTGCATCACTTTGCGCAGCAGAAAGAAAAAAAAAAAGAAGTAGTAGCAGAATGGAAAAAAAAGAAGAAGAAGTCCAGCTCGTTGCCGTCGCCACTCGAAGAACAAGGTGAAGCAAATCCTATTACTGTAGGCACGTGAGGTGGTTTTAACCCGATTTTGATTGAGAGATATCAACTAGCATGTGCGTATTCACACATGTCGTGTAATTCGACCAACAACCATGAAGCGATTGATCGATCAACTTGTTTGGTCGGAAACGCTAAGTGATGAAGCATCGTGACTTTGTCGAGGGGGAAAGGGGTGCGTCTCGGTGTCGTGGATCCACAAGGAACGGGTGCCGATCGTTAAATACGCGTTTTCTATTTTTTTTAAAATAATAAATCGAAAAAATTTCAAGAAAAAATAGAAAACTCTTAAAAAATAAAAAAAAATCCTATCATTTTACGAACGGGGTGGGGAGGAGTGTGTCTCGGTCTCCCAGAACCATGACGGTCGGGTGTCAATCGTTAAATATGTGTTTTCTATTTTTTTTTTTAATTTTAAATAAAATAATAATAATAATAGAAAAATCCTAAAAAGTAAAAACAAATCCTATTATTTTACGAAGGGGTGGCAGGGGGTGCTCGGTGTCCCGAAAAAATGAGGGTCAGGTATCGACCATTAAATACGTATATTCAATTTTTTTCGATTTTGTTTTTATTTATTTATTTTTTAGAAAAACCGAGGGGCACAAATTCCCCTCGGAAACAATCGAGGGGAATTCGCGACCCTCGGTTTTTTTAAATAATAAAAATCAAAATAAATTGAAAAAAATAGAAAAATCATAATAATGAAATAAATCCTACCAATGTAGTCACGTGGGGTGCTTTTGACCCGATCTTGATTGAAAAATATAAACGAGCATGTGCGTATTCACACCTGTCGTGTAATTTGACCAACAACTATGAAGCGATCGATCGATCAACTTGTTTGGTTGAAAACGCGAAGCGACGAACCGTCAAGATTTTGCCGAGGGGGCAAGGGGTGCATCTCAGTTTCGTGGATCCACGAGGAACGGGTACCAATCGTTAAATAAGCATTTTCTATTTTTTATTTTTTAAATAAATAATCAAAAAAATATAGGGAAAAATAGAAAATTCATAAAAAATAAAAACAAATCCAATCATTTTATGAACGGGGCGGGGAGGGGTGCGTATCGGTATCCCAGAACCAAGAGGGTTGGGTGTCAATAGTTAAATACGTGTTTTCTATTTTTTTATTTCAAATAAGAAATTGAAAAAAAAATAGAAATAAATAGAAAAATCGTAAAAAATAAAAACAAATCCTATAATTTTACGAACGGGGTGGGGAAGGGTGCATCTCGGTGTTCCAGAACCACGAGGGTTGGGTGTCGATCGCTAAATACGCGTTTTCTATTTTTTTTATTTTAAATAAAAAATTGAAAAAAACTTAAAAGAAAAAAAATAAAAATCGTAAAAAATAAAAAATATCCTATTTTTTTACGAACGGGGTGGCAAGGTGTGCATCTCGGTGTACCGGAACCACGAGGGTTGAGTGTCGATCATTAAATATGCATTTTCTATTTTTTACATTTTTCTTATTTGGAAAAACCGAGGGGAATTTGCGCCCCTCTATTTTTCTAAATTAAAAAAATTTGAAACAAATAAAAAAATCGTAAAAATGAAACATATCCTATCATTGTAGGCAGTTGGGGTGGTTTGACCCGATTTCGATTGAAAAATATCAACGAGTATATGCGTATTCACACGTGTCGTGTAACTCAACAAACATCCATGAAGCGATTGATCGATCAACTTGTTTGAGGGGGCAAGGGTTGCGTCTAAGTGTCGTGGACCCACGAGGAATGGGTGTCGATCGTTAAATATGCATTTTCTATTTTTTTTATTTTATAAATAAAAAATCAAAAAATATAGAGAAAAATAAAAAATTCATAGAAAGTAAATACAAATCCTATCATTTTATGAACGGTGCGGGGAGGGGTGCGTCTATTTGTCCTGGAACCATGAGAGTCGGGTGTCGGTCGTTAAATACATATTTTCAAATTTTTTCGATTTTTTTTATTTGGAAACCGAGGGACACAAATTCCCTCAGAAAAAACCGAGGGGAGAAAGGTTCCCTTGGTTATTTCTGAGGGGAATTTGCGCCCCTCGGTTTTTTTTTAAATTAAAAAAATAATAAAAATAGAGGAATCATAAAAATTAAACAAATCCTATCATTGTAGGCACGTGGGGTGGTTTTGACCCGATTTTCATTGAAAAATATTAAGTAGCATGTGCGTATTCACACGTGTCATGTAATTCGACCAACAACCATGAGGTTATTGATCGATCAACTTGTTCGGTTGGAAACGCAAAGTGACGAAATGTCGTGATTATTCCGAGGGGGCAAAGGGTGCGTCTCGGTGTCGTGGATGCACGAGAAATAGGTGCCGATTGTTCCAACCCGAAAAATGACCAACGTTGAAAATGCCTAGAACCTTAAACACCCTCCTGATCTGCACCACAAACACAAGTTAGAAAGGACCACCGGTGATTTTCCGGTGGAAACCTCTCCGATGCTTAAGTCAATAAGCGTTTGAGGTGTTTTTCAGAAAGAAAGCAAGAAGGCTCAATCGAATAATATACCTCTCAGCCTTGTGGCTGAGATATTTATAGCTTTCCCTAATGGGGACCCCAGTCGGGATCCCGGGAGCACATGCCGCGAATCTCGGGCCGTTATGCAACAAATCCTGACAAGTGGTCCCACTTGTCTCTCCATTGAGGAATCTGGGAATCAGATCTGTCCTATGCCAGGTCTTTCTCCACTTAACATTATCTCAATTTRCTGGTTACCCTCGCGGATRTTAAGGAATCAGACCTGTTACYAACCAGTCCTCRTTCCTCCCATGTTTTCGGCCGCGAATGYGTCAMATCTTGCAGTAACGAGAACAAGCCCTYTTTCCTAAGGAAACTAAGCRGGGTCTTCCCTCAATATCAAGCTTGAGTTTAACCCCCGGAACTTCAGCTCAACATCATCACCAGGCTTTCAACGACTTCTCCAAAATAGCTAAGCTGAGAGAGGTCTCTAGGCAGTAGACAGCTCTTCCCTGCAGAGCCGTCGTAGTCCTTTTATCTAGACTCCTTGAGGTCAGAGCTACCCCAAACCAGGTCTGACACAAAGATAGCCCTATCAAATCCTCCCCCCAAACAGTTGGGGTAGATCGGTAATATCCCCAGGCTCTCCCGAGATAAATGAGGTCATCCTGTCCTTTATGACTTCTCGTACTAGGGGAATCCCGAGATATCCGCTTTGTTCAAATAGTCCTAATTATTAGCATTAGTGATATCGGTTCATTTTCCAAACGGTCCTTATTCCACACGTCCTTTCTGACACATGGGTAGTGTATGATTTGTCCTAGGACGTTTAGCGTTCCAGCACAGTAGACAGGGTACTGTTGGCATTAAATGCGGGAATCCCATCAAATCCCGTCTCCTCGATTTTTGTTTTTCAAATTGATCCGCTTTCCTTTTGTCCCTCCAAATACCTTTTCCCCTTCATTTTTAAATTCTACTTCTCAAAAACTCTCTAAAAGCTTCCTCCCCTTTTCCTTCTGCAATATTTCGGCGATTTCTGCAACTCCGCTAATCTTCTTCTAATCTTTCCAAGCAATTATTACCAGGTACCCTTTCTTTCTTCACGCACTCTTTAATTACGTCAATTTCTTCTTCCCGAACCAACTCCGC
>BMAC01000073.1:1959686-1987801 GCA_014905375.1 Phtheirospermum japonicum
CGGGCGGGACTCGACAGCGCTCGGGCAAGCTGCGGCACAGGCCGCGCTTTGGCTCGGCCCAACTTGCGCCAAGGTTCGTTTGGCGAGTCCCTGGCTTGTCCTGGCGCGCCTTGACAACCATTTCCAGAATATTTTGGCGTTTTGGAGCTAATTTTTGGCTCATTCTGGTATGTCTTGGCTCGTGCTTGGCTTGTATTTTGGCCCTTAATTTCTCCACCTTTTAAAAATAGGAATTTTAAACATAAAACCCAAGAATTTCACCAAACCTCAAGGTAATTGAACCAATTAACCCATTAAAATATAAAATCAAGAAGAAACACGAAAGATAATAAAATAAGAAAAACAACCTAGAAAATTAACTAAAAACGACTCCAAACTACTAAAATCAATATAAAAACCTATCTAAAAGCACAAAGAAAAACATAACAATTACATGCAAAACACAGCACAGTATGCCAGGATCACCCCCACAACTCAACTCTTCTTCTCTTTATTCTAAGCAAAGAGCTCTTCCAGTTTTTTCTACTTATCTGGACGACCAGACGTCCATTTCTTATCAGGTCTTCTTACCTCTCATAAGGTCTGAAAGAAGAAGTTCTTCTTCGTTCAGTGCTCGGGGGATTGGGGCTTCCCTACCGAACCCATCAGTTCTCTACATCCTCAAATGCGCTTACCTCGAGGGGATAGATCACCAGATCTGAAGGAAAAAATTGCCCTCTTAAACCAGAACCCCTTAGACTTGTCCAAGATGCTTACCGTCAAGCTCTTGAACTTCTTCAATTCCCAACAAGGGCACGGTCCTCTGCCCCCCAAGATCGGTATTTTTCTCGGAATGTCCTGGTTTTATTGTTTTCTCACTATAGTTCTTTTATCATATTTTTCACTGTTTCGCTTTTCCATTTCAGAGAAGATGATGCTAGCAAAGATGCAAGCCAAGGCTCGCAAGGCTGCAGAAGGGAGCCAGAAGAGCCCTCTGGGGGAGCCCTCTAGAACTGCTCCGGCCCCAGGAGAGGCCCTCCTCGCGGCGCCACTCCAGAGCCAACCGCAAGCGCCATCCGGGACTCCCAAGCCCATAAGGAAAAACCCAGAGCCTAGGAGAAGCCCAACGCACGAACCAGCAGCTCAGCCTTCGATGAACCCGGAGGAAGAGCAACCGTTGAAGAGAAAAAAGCGGAGCCGGGTTGACCTTACATCCTCGTCAAGGGATCCTCCTCAAACTGCTCTGCCCATCACTCCCGGGGTCCCTTCTCAAGTTATTCCCCCAACCATTTCTCAAGTACCTCCTTACCCAAATCAGACCTTTTTTAATAGATCGGTCCTGAACTGCCCCGGAGAAGTGGCGAGGCAATTCATGATGGGGTTAGCTCCTACGTACGACCGCAACATCGTGGATAAGATGTTAGACCCGAAGCTGGTTGAGTTCTACTACAAGGCGGAGGCTCAGGTATAAATTTCTCCACCTCTTCTATCCTTAACTTTTCCCAGTTCTCCCACTTACCTCTTCCTTGCATCAGGCTGTGGTAGGACGAGCATCTCTGTTGTCCCGAGCTCGAGTCTCTTTGCTGCACGCTGATCTCAAGGGGGAGATTGAAATTTTGAAAAAGCGAGAATCAGAGCTGATGGCTAAGGTCTGAGAGGGCCAGGAAGCCCAAGTCAAACTAAAAGGCTCAGAGATGGAGATAGACTTGCTGAAGGCTGAAATGGAGGAAATGCGAGCTAAGCTCCTCAAGGTCAAGGACTCGGAGGAGAAGCAACGAGCTCTTACTCTTCTTCGTGAGCAAGAGCTGGAAGAGAAGGTGAAGCAATCCAGAGCTGACGGAGTGGATCAAGGCTGCATTGAAGGGCGTGCCGAGGGGAGATTGGAGTTCCTCAACTCGAAGGAAGGGCTACACCTAATACAAATGACCAGAGAGACCACTCGCCGAGCTTTTCTGGGCTCTAAGGAGCTGTATGATCTCCTCGTTCCCGAGGCGGAGGTCTACTTTGGATTAGGTTTTGATGCCCATGCTAAATGGGTGGCTGAACACCCTTCTACTCCTTATGATCGGTCCACCCAGATTGAAGGCGTCAGCGAGCCCACCTTCTTTTCCCATGTTCCAGAAGACGACCGCATCCACTTGTTAGACCCGGCGGCCTTTGCTGACTACATCCGCTAGGTCTTCTACTCTTCTTCATCAGCTTCTTCTCCCCCCCCCGAACAGTCATTAGCAATGGTTGCTGCAGGCTCTCCAACCTTTGCTAACCTGGGATATTTACAAGAGTCGGCCCAGTTCGAGAAAGACTTAGGGGAGACATCTTAGGCTCCAATGCAGTCATGAGGAATTTGGAGTTTAGCTTGCCTTAATGTAGAGCTCATGCCTCGAAGGAAAATTTTCTACCTTGTTTTCTGTCTAGTTTTTGAACGGACCTGTTTGCTATAGCCTGTGTGGCTGGTCTGTCACTTTTCTGATGTGTACCTTGTATTTAAACTTCTTATTTAATGCCAATGAATGTTGTATTTTTGTCTCATTGCGACTCTTGATTTTTTAGGGTTTCTTGATATTCCGGAAACCCTAGTACTTTTGATTCCTTTTACACGCGCTTTCACTTCTTTAAATACGTGCATATCATCATTATTTTCTTTGTAATTTTCTCTGTAACTTTGTGTCATGGCATCCTCTCCCCTTATTAACGAGCTCGATACAATGAGGCGCAAGAACATCTCCCTCGTCGTTGAAAAATTTAAGCTCTCCGACCAGATCACCTCCCTCAAGGAGAAGATCGGCTATCTTTACCGCCTGTTAGAGAGGAAACGTCAGAAAAAACGTTTTTACAAAAGAGAGTGGGCGGAGCTTCGGCAAGTTAACCGCCAACTCCAATAGGTGAAGGCGGATCTGGCCAAATCCGTAAGTCGCCTGACCGCCGCTGCTGGCAAAACTCAAGTGCTTCCGATCGTTCCGACAAATATCGCCGCCGTCTGCACGAAACGGAGCGTGAGCTCTGGCGAGTTCGTCGAGCCCTGGCTTCAGATCGGAGATCTTCTCAAAGCTAAACGCCTTAGCTTTATTTTTCACTGTTTACCTGCAATCTCATGTAATCAAAGTTGCCAACCTTTTCTGAAAGGTGTGGGCAACTAGTGTTTTTTGTGCAATAATATATGAATTTCTTAAGTTCTTTCTCAATACTTGCTCAAATAATCTGTTAATCAATTTTTCATCTGCTCCTAATCGTTCAATTCATGCATACATTAGTGTTAACTGTTAAGCATTTACCTCTGAAGGTTCTATACCTTAGTCAAGTCCAGCACATTCATACGCTCTAGCTGACCGACAGGTCAGGCATGTATTCATAGGTTAATTTGTTGCTTTTGACATCCATATCAGGAAATCAATGCGTGTGTCTTCTAGCTAGCCTGAGCTAATGCCTACTATCTGGTCAGGCAAATCGAGGCGTTCACCTCTAGCCTGTGTTGACCTGGACTTACAACCAGGTTAGATAAAATCGAGGACATCCGTCCTTAGCCAATCCTGGCTTATACTGACAATCAGGTCAGGCGAAAATCGAGGATATCCATCCTTAAGCCAATCCTGGACTTACAAACCAGGTTAGATAAAATCGAGGACATCCGTCCTTAGCCAATCCTGGCTTATAACTGACAATCAGGTCAGGTAAAATCGAGGACATCCGTCCTTAGCCAATCCTGGCTTATACTGACAATCAGGTCAGGTAAAATCGAGGACATCCGTCCTTAGCCAATCCTGGCTTTAACTGACAATCAGGTCAGGTAAAATCGAGGACATCCGTCCTTAGCCAATCCTGGCTTTATACTGACAATCAGGTCAGGTAAAATCGAGGACATCCGTCCTTAGCCAATCCTGGCTTTAATACTGACAATCAGGTCAGGTAAAATCGAGGACATCCGTCCTTAGCCAATCCTGGCTTATACTGACAATCAGGTCAGGCAAATTTCAGGACATCCGTCCTTAGCCAATCCTGGCTTATACTGACAATCAGGTCAGGTAAAACCGAGGACATCCGTCCTTAGCCAATCCTGGCTTTAAACTCGTATTCAAGCGTTAGATTATGCGAGAAGACCTGCAATTTTATTCATAAAGAAAAATTTGAAAAATTACAATCATGTATAAAATTTACGCAAGTTAGTAATATTCCAGGCGTGGGGGATCTCTGTCCCATCCAGTTCTTCTAACTTGTAAGCTCCTCCGGCCAGAACCTGTTTGACCCGAAGGGGTCCTTGCCACGTGGCGTCTAGCTTCACTTTAGCTTGTCCCAAATCAGCTCTTTTAAGAACCAGATCCCCTACTTGGAAGCGCCTCTCTCGAACTGTTTTATTGTAAGCCGCTCTGATCCGACCTCGCATGTGTTCCATTCGCACCGCCGCTTGGTCTCTCTTCTCCTCAACTAAGTCCAGAGCATCTTGGATTAACGCTTCATTCTGGGCCTAGTTGTAATTCTGCACTCGATGAGTCTCTAGACTAATTTCTGCAGGGACCAAAGCATCCATGCCATATACGAGGCTAAAGGGAGTTTCTCCCATGGTCTCCTTAGGGTTTGTACGATATGCCCAGAGCACCGCATTTAGCTCTTCAACCCATTTCCCTCCAGATGTTTCCAATTGTCACTTAAGCCCTTGGACCAGAATGCGGTTGGTTACCTCGACTTGACCATTCGCCTGCGGATGGTACACAGACGTGAAATGCTGCTGGATTTTCATCTTAACACACCAGGCCTTAATTTCGGTTCCCGTGAACTGGGTACCATTATCCGATATCAAAACTCTTGGCACACCAAAGCGACTGAAAACACTTTTCCATATAAATCCCATTACCGCTTCCTCCGTTATTTTTGCAAGAGCTTCCGCCTCAACCCACTTACTGAAATAGTCTATGGCTACAATTAAAAATCTTTTCTGGCCTGGAGCCATCGAAAACGGACCGACCAGGTCAATCCCCCATTTTGCAAAAGGGCAAGGGGAGCTCATTGTTAACAGCTCTTCCGCTGGTTGATGAATCAGGGGGGCCATCTTCTGACACTTCTCATATTTTTTCACGAAGACCTCAGATTCTTTCCTCAACGAGGGCTAAAAATAACCAGCTCTCAATACCTTACTGGCCAGAATTCGAGCCCCCATGTGATTCCCACAACAACCTTCATATATTTCCCTAAGCACCAGAGCTCCGTCTGCTTGGCTTAGGCATCTCAAAAGATGTTGGACAAATCCTGGTTTAAATAGCTCTCCTTTGATCAGGCAGAATCTGGAAGCTCTGGTTCGTACTTTTGTCGCCTCCTTTTTATCCTCTGGCAAGACCTCTTGCTCCAGGTACGCCTTTATAGGGGAACGCCAGTCCTCTCGTTCCATAACCGCGCAAACCTGCTCAGCTCCAAACTCCCCATCTGCCGTTAATATGGTGATCATTCGCTCATGACAATCTGTATCCGAGCTGGCTACCTTCGCAAAGAAATCAGCTCTTCCATTTTCCTCTCTAGGAATCTGAAGGACTATCAGTTCTTTCATTCCTCTGGCCAGCTTTCTGAATTTGGCCAGATACTTCTGCATATTTTCCTCCCGTGTTTCAAACTCTCCAGTAATTTGCTTGCAAACAAGCTGTGAGTCCACCTTAGCGCACACCCGCTCTGCGCCTAGGTCTTTCGCCATCTGGATCCCTCTCAAAAGAGCCTCATACTCAGCGGCATTATTAGAGAAAGCTGTATTTAACCGCACGGCGAACTCAGTGGTTACGCCTGTTGGGTCTACTAGAACGATTCCAGCCCCGCAACCCTGATTACATATAGAGCCATCCGTAAAAATTGTCCATTCCTTCAGCTCACCCAGGGGACCAGTCATTTCTTGTACGAAATCCACTAAGGCCTGAGCCTTAATTGCTGTTCTAGCTTCAAACGCGATATCAAATTCACTAAGTTCTATGATCTATTTGACCAGCCTCCCAGATTCCTCTGGTTTGTCCATTATAGTTTTCAATGGAAGGTTGGTTCGCACAATTATAGTGTACGAAAGAAAGTACGGCCGCAATTTACGAGCAGTTCCAACCAGGGCTAGCATCGCCCTTTCCACTTCCACATACCTGATCTCTGCTGCATGCAAGACCTTGCTCCAAAAATATACTGGTCTTTGTATTTTACCGTCCTCCCTGATCAGGACAGAGCTAACCGCCTGCTGTCCCACCGACAGGTATAGGACAAGGGGCTCCCCTTGGACGGGCTTCGTGAGCAAGGTCATGCCCTCCAGATGCTCTTTCAATTGTTTAAATGCCTCTTCTCATTCATCATTCCATTGGAACTTAGCTTTCTTTCGTAAGGCCTGAGAAAATGGCAAGCTCTTTTCCGCAGACCTTGATACAAATTTACTCAAGGCATTGATCCGTCCAGCCAAGCATTGCATCTCTTTCACATTTTTAGGCGCATGCATTTCCATAATGGCCCTCACCTTTTCGGGATTAGCTTCAATACCCTTTTCCGTGACCATATATTCTAAAAATTTTCCAGCTCTGACCCCGAATGCACACTTTTTAGGGTTAAGCTTCATCTTGTACTTTCGCAGGGTACCGAAGGTTTCCCTCAAATCGTCCACATGCGATACTGCCTTCGTGCTCTTGACTAGCATATCATCGACATAGACCTCCATGTTTCGGCCGAGCTGGCTCTTGAACATTTTGTCCATTAATCGCTGGTACGTAGCACCTGCATTTTTAAGGCCAAAGGACATAACCACATAGCAATACATCCCCTTCAGGGTTATAAAGCTGACGTGCTTCCAGTCCTCTCTAGCTAGTCTGATCTGGTGGTATCCCTGCAAGGCGTCCATCATGCTCAGGAGCTCGCAGCCAGAGGTGGAGTCGACGAGCTGATCAATCCTTGGCAGGGGGTAATGGTTCTTCGGACAGGCCCGGTTTAAATCTCGGAAATCAATGCACATCCGCCAATCATCTGTCTTTGGGACCAACACCGCGTTAGAAAGCCATTCAGGAAATTGTATTTCCTGAATATGTCCCGCCTTCAAGAGCTTTTCGACCTCTGCCTCTATGATAGCTTCTTTCTCTGGGCCTAAATTACTCTTCTTTTGCTTGACTGGCTTCACGTCTGGACGGATATTGAGGCGATGTTCAGTGACCTCTGGGTCGATCCCCACCAAGTCTTGGGGAGACCAAGCGAAGACATCCGCACTTTCTCTTAGCAGCGTCACCAGGTCTGTCAAGACTTCTGGGCTAAGCGTTGCCTCCACACGGAGAGTTCAACTCTCATCGCCAGGAATGACTTCCACCAGCATCAACCCCTCCTCTCTTCTTACCAGCTCTTGCCGTGGCAGTTCTACTCGAGCCCTTTTACTTATCCTCTCTTCCTCACCATTCCGCCGAATGCATTCCACATACGTCTGGCGCGATGCATACTGATCTCCTCTCACCTCACCAGTTCCTTCCTCAGTAGGGAATTTCATTTTCATATGAAAGACCGAGATTACAGCTTGGAACTGACTTAATGAGGGTCGGCCAAGCATGAAGTTGTAGGAGGACGGTGCGTCTACCACCAGGAAACGCACCATCCTAGTRACGCGATAAGGCTCTTCTCCTAAAGTCACAAGGAGCCTAACCGCTCCTATTGGCTTCAGGGCACCCCCTGCAAATCCTACCAAGGAAGTAGTCACCTCTTCGAGCTCGACATCCAATTTCAATTTTTTAAAGCAATCAAAGAACAGGATGTCCGCAGAGCTCCCTGTGTCCACAAAAATTCTCCGTACGTTGTAGTTGGCGATAGTGGCCGTTATGACCAGAGCATCCATGTGTAGAGCCAGGATGCCATCGCAATCCTCTGAACCAAAGCAGATGTTTGGTGCAGATGCCAATTGRCTGACTTCTCGAGATGTCCTGACCAGGTCCTTGGCAGCCCTGACGTAACTATGCTGGGTTCTCTTAGAGTGCTCATCCAGTTCTCCTCCTGTGATCATTTGAATTTCTCCTTGAATGACCTGGGCTTGATCAGATCTTCTTCCTCCTGTTRACACCTTATCCTGATCACCTCTACCTTGCTGAAACCGGTCATAATTCTTATTGCCAGACCTGGCCTCTTCTTTCCTCATTCGGATATACTCTTCCAAGTGTCCGGCCTGGACTAGCCTCTCCAACTCGTCTTTTAGATGGGTACACTGGTCAGTATCGTGTCCATACACTTTGTGGAAGCGACAGAAATGATCTGATCTTTCTTTCCTGGGCCTCTGTGAGTAGGTCTTTGGCCACTTCAGATCTGGATGCTTCTCAATTTCCTGTAAGATTTCACCCTGTGGGGTTGCCAAAGGAGTGTATTTATCAAAGCGAGGCCTCCCTCCAGACAGGTCTGGCCTAAGCTTTTTCACAGCTCCTCTTTTCTCGCGATCATGCCTTTCTCTCTTCCTTTCTCCCTCATCCTTGATCTTCAAAGCTTCTTCCAAATGGATATACTTTTACGCTCTGTCCAAGAGCTCTCCAAATTCCAGAGCTGGTTTCACCACCAGCGATTGGAAAAATTCTCCCCTCCTCAGGCCCTGTGCCAAAGCATTTACCAACAGCTCTTCTGACGCAGAAGGAACCTCTAACTTAGCTGTTGTGAACCTATTGATGTAAGCACGCAGGCTTTCGCTCTCTTTCTGCTTCAAGCTGAAAAGTTCAAGCGGCATTTTCTGATACTTCCTACAGCTCGTGAACTGGTGCAGGAAGGCCGAACTAAATTCGTCAAAGTTACTAATAGAACGAGGCGGTAACTGGCTAAACCAGAGCTGCGCCGACTTAGTAAAAGTCATCGGGAAGACCCGGCACATAACAGCGTCCGAAAATTTATGTAGAGCTGCCGTGATCTCGAAGCGACTGAGATGGTCCCACGGATCCGTGGTTCCATTATACTCAAAGCCCAAGGAGCGATACGAAGCTGGTACGTCATCACGCATGACCTCCTCGGTGAAAGYAGTGCCCCGCCGCGCTGGCACGGCAACAGCATTCGTCAGTTTCCTCTTGAATTCTCYCACCTCTTTTTGCAAACTCTGCATCTGTTCAGCCAGACCTGGATTAGTCTGGCTTGAAGCCTCGCTGTCGGAGGTGGAGAAGTGCTCTTCCCTGTCTTGTAAAGGAGCCCGATCCGCATGCTGTCCTCGCAATGGCTCCGTTCCCACCACCGGGACAGTTCGTGCTGGTGGCGTGTTAGATGGCGGCGTCGCCATCTCCACGAACTTCTTTTCCACCGCCGTCTCCACGGCTTTGCCGATTAGCTCCGAGAGCTGCAAAAGGAAGGATTCGTTAAATGAACCACCCGTAGTTGGCACAGATCTACTGAGTGGGGGAGGCGTAGCGCCTGGCGCGGCCCCTGCCGATGGCGCTGTCTCTCCTGGCCCCATCGCCGACGTATCTGTGGACCTGGGCATCCCCCACGGCGCAGCGGAACTAGGGGTTCCGCCAAGCTCACCCACCAAGTTCTGTCGTAAACCGTCTGAAGCCATGAAATAAAAAGAAAACCTCACGTCTTAACTTGATCGCCTTCCCACAGACAGCGCCAATTGTTCTAACCCGAAAAATGACCAACGTTGAAAATGCCTGGAACCTTAAACACCCTCCTGATCTGCACCACAAACACAAGTTAGAAAGGACCACCGGTGATTTTTTGGTGGAAACCTCTCCGATGCTTAAGTCAGTAAGCGTTTGAGGTGTTTTTCAGAAAGAAAGCAAGAAGGCTCAATCGAATAATTTACCTCTCAGCCTTGGGGCTGATATATTTATAACTTTCCCTAATGGGAACCCCAGCCGGGATCCCGGGAGCATATGCCGCGAATCTCGGGCCGTTATGCAACAAATCCTGACAAGTGGTCCCACTTGTCTCTCCATTGAGGAATTTGGGAATCAGATCTGTCCTATGCCAAGTCTTTCTCCACTTAACATTATCTCAATTTCCTGGTTACCCTCGCGGATTTTAAGGAATCAGACCTGTTACAAACCAGTCCTCTTTCCTCCCATGTTTTCGGCCGCGAATTGGTCAGATCTTGCAGTAACGAGAACAAGCCCTGTTTCCTAAGGAAACTAAGCCGGGTCTTCCCTCAATATCAAGCTTGAGTTTAACCCCCGGAACTTCAGCTCAACATCATCACCAGGCTTTCAACGACTTCTCCAAAATAGCTAAGCTGGGAGAAATCTCTAGGCAGTAGACAACTCTTCCCTGCAGAGCCGTCGTAGTCCTTTTATCTAGACTCCTTGAGGTTAGAGCTACCCCAAACCAGGTCTGACACAAAGATAGCCCTATCACCGATCGTTAAATACACATTTTCTTTTTTTTTTTTAGATTTTTAAATAAAAAATCAGAAAAATAGTGAATTCATAAGAAATAAAAAAAATCCTATCATGTTATGAGCGGGGCAGGGAGGGGTGCGTCTCAATGTCCTGGAACCACGAGGGTCGGGCTTCGATCGCTAAATACGCGTTTTCTATATTTTTTAGATTTTAAATAAAAAATAAAAAATAGAAAAAAAGGAAAATCGCAAAAAATAAAAACAAATCCTATTATTTTACAAACGGAGTAGCAATTGGTGCGTCTCGGTGTTCCGGAATCACGAAGATCGGGTGTCGATCGTTTAATACGCATTTTCTATTTATTTTTTTCGATTTTAAATAAAAAGTCGAAAAAAAGTTGAAAAATGGTAGAAATTAAAAACAAATCCTATTATTTTACCAACGGGGTGGCAAGGGAGCGTCTGGTCATCGTGGATCAATGAGGAATGGGTGTCGATCGTTATATACGCATTTTCTATATTTTTCTTATGTTTTTTGATTATTTTTTATTTGGAGAAACCGAGGGGCACGAATCCCCCTCGGAAAAAATGAGGGTTTGAGTTTTCCCTCGTAAAATCCGGAGGGGATTTTTATTCCTTCGTTTTTTTATTTAAAAAAAAATGAAAGAGAATAAAACAAACCGAGGGATAAAATTGCCCTCGAAAAAAAACTAAGGGCATTTTGGTCCCCTCGATCTTTTCCGAGGGCAATTTTGCCCCTCGATTTTTTTTAATTAAAAAAACAAAAAAAAAATGAGGGGTCTTATTCCCCTCGGTATTTCCGAGGGCAACATCCCCTCAGTCCAAGACCAAAATTGCAGCAGGCAAGCCCGCTGGCATCAACTTTGCGCAGGAGAAAAAAAAAAGAAGAAAGCAGCAAAAAGAAAAAAAAAAAAAGAAGAGAAGTCCAGCCCGTCGCCGTTGCCACTCAAAGAACAAGGTGAATCCCGGAGAATAAGGTGAAGCCCGTCACCCTCCCTCACTTCTGTAAGCTGATTCAAGCTTTTATGCACCCCGTTTATATATATTTAATTTACAACATTCAAGCTTGCTCGCAAGAGTACGAGGAACTTGTACGGTGGTAAGTTGACTCAAGTCGATTCTCTCGAGAACAACGATTCGGTATCTCGGATGTTTTTCGCAATAAAGATTAAACACATAAACTTATACAAATTGGGATTTTGTTTGATTTTGATTAACAACTTGGAATTTAAAATGCAAGAGCATAAAATTAAATACTAATTAACTTAACTAAAGCTTGAAAATAATTTAACCAAGAATTATTAATCTAAAACTTAAACTAAATAATCTAGGAATTATTATTCTAAGGATTTTTAAAGCAATCTAAAATTATTTCTAAATTAATTAACTAACATGCATCAAAATACTACGAACTAAATCTAACATATTAATTCTTAAGAACAAGATCAACATAAAAAATTCTCAAACAATAACATATCATAAATCAATTATCAACAAATTATCAAAACTAAAGCAATAATTAAACTAAGAAAAAAAAATTCATCACCAAGCATGAACAAGAGAATAAACGCAGCAACTATATTAATAATAAAAACTAAAATCTCAAGTCCAAAACTTCAGAGATTCAATGTTCAAATCAATCGAAATAACTAAACGGTTCAAAAACTCAAACGAAAACAATTAAAATCCTAAGTATAGATTATCTAGAATTAAACTAAAAATTAACTAAGGTTTAGAGAACTTATTAATAGCTAAAAGTTGCTGGAAAATGCCTCTGAGAATCGGACTGAACTCAGGTGCTATTCGTCGAAGAATCGGATCTCGGTTGGAAAACGTCGTTTCGTCGCTCGGGAACTCCGTTCTTCATCGTAGATCTCGTAAACTCGTCCTAAGTTGCTGAAAATCGGATTCCCAGCCCTAGGGTTGTTTTTAGGACTCTTTTTAGGGTGTGGTGTGTTGCAAAATTTGAATTAATGGTGCCTTTTTATAGAAAAATCCTGTCTTGGGCCGCAAGAAAGCTTAAAGTCGGTTCTGGGCCCGCTAACGGTAATGTAACCGTTATAGTAGCTACCACTAAAGCTATCGTTAATGCCTCTGTCCAGTCTTAGCGTAGCGTTAACGATAAGGTAGCGGTAGATAACCTTTATAGAAAGATATCGCTAATTCTTCATTTTTGTACTTTTGCACTTCGACAACAGTTCTGGGGAGCATTAAATAACCGTTATAGATAGCGGTATTAGCTATTACTAGTGCACCATTAGCTTCAACGATACTATAACAGTTCTAGTAGAATAACCGTTATAGAAAACTGGCAGATTCGAATTCTTGCTACTTCTTCGCCGGAAAGCTCGATCTTTGCCTCTGGATCATCATAATTCATCTCTAACGTGCTGAACTCTTCCGGTTACTTAGCTATAATGAAAAACCACAAATAATCACTTATTTGCATCAATCTAGATCAAAAGGCGGTAAAATAAGCTGGAAGTACAAATATACGAGTTTAAGCTCAAACTGTCCAACTTATACCAAAAACACTAAGAAAAAGGTAACTATATAACTACTAAAATAAGAACAAATGCGTGTTAATCATAAGTCCGCCGCACCGCCGAGAAGATCGTGTCTGTCGCCGTCGCCCACCGCCGCCTCTCCAATGTCCAACCGCGGCCGCCTTTCCAAGGTCTGAACGCCGCCACTGCCGCTCCACTCCTACCGAGGGCAAACTGCTCCAAGCTCCCTTGCCGCCGTTCAAGGTAAGTTTTTTTTCTAATTCTAATTTTATATTCTTTGTATTTTTTATATATTTGTTGTTTACTAATTATTATATAATTAGCTTTCAAGGTTAGGGTTTAGTGTTTGTTTAGGGATTAGGGTTTAGAATTTGGGTTAATTAAGAATTAATTACAAAATTAGGGCTAAAGTATGTGTTTATTACATAATAATGATTAAGTATGTAATTATGATTCAATTAGACATAATCACATAATTAGGATTAAATTACTGGATAATTACATAATTATTCTTCAATTAGGTTCAATTTAAAAATAAATACATAAGTATGGTTCAATATAGAAATAATTTATAATTAGGGTTCAATTTAGAAATAATTACGTAATTGAGGTTCAACTTAGGAATAATTACGTAATTGGGGTTCAAATTAGGAATAATTATATAATTAGTGTTCGTTAGTGTTCATTAAGAGTTCAATTATGTAATTATCATTAAAAGTGTATTCGATGATGGTGGTGAAATACCGTGGTGATCGTTACGTGCATGTTAACTTAATGTTTTTTTATGATTTGTTGTTATGGTTTGAATGTGATTGCTTGATGTTGTGATTGGTTTGGGAAGACGTCGGTGATGACACGGTGTACGGCACCGGTCGGAAGGTTTCATCCCTCCAATAACGGTTTTCAAAATTATTTTAAAAAGTGATGATGGTTTTCAAAATGTTTTAAATTGTTTGTGATGGTGGTGGTGAAATACTGTGGTGATCAGTTCATGCATGTTGTGTTTAACATATATATTATTTTGTAGATATTGTTTAAATGATGTGATTTATTGATTAATGTATACTTCTTTGATGACGTGGTTTACGACGCCGGTCATGGAGATTTCGTCCCTCCAATAACGAGGTTTAAAATAGTTTCGATCCACAATACAATCTATCTATCTACACTCAAACAATATACCTTAGACTCATTTAGGATTTAGTATCGAATAGAGAGTTCGATACTAAATCCGAATTGTCCACTTCTTTGGACAGTTTGAGAGCGTGATTGTAATATGGCTTATCTTATCAATAAGTTTTTTTTGTTGATTATATAAAATTTGGATCAGTGTCTCTTATGTTCTCGGGTGCACTGCAATATATGTGTACTTAGAGAACTAAAGGGAGATGCTGCCGAAATTTTTAGTCAACAAAAATTCATATACTAAGACGTTGTATTACAGGAAAATCACGTTTTTGAATGGGATATGGCCTTACCAAAAATTCAATCATTTTCTAGCCACCCTCAAGCTGCCTAATTCTCGATAAAGCAATATAACAATTTTATAATGTTAGGATGAGTTCCGATCGTAGTTGGATGTATAAGCGAATCAACAACGACTATTTATCCTCACAATTCGTGGATGGAGTCGAGAGTTTTATTGAACTTGATAAAGCATATTCCGCTCATAAGGACGGACAGAGGCTGAAATGTCCTTGTAATCATAGCAGATGTAAGAATAATAGTTACCTCGACGTCAATGAGATTAAGTACCACTTGGTTAGACACGGGTTCGAGACGAATTACTATAGATGGATTTACCACGGAAAGTGGTATGTTCGCAAACTAAATAACAGCGTGAAAAATAAGGCGAGTGTTGAAGAGTCGAAAGCAAACACATATCTGGTCGATGAGGCATCAACTTTTAGTTCATACTATTTTGAAGATCACGTTTCAACTAAAAGAACAAATTTAACTAGAAATGACGACGGTCAAAATTGTGTGGATGATGCTGATGAAATCCCTTCAGTGTTTAAGAAATGTGGAGAGAAGTTTGGTGCAAAGGGAAAAAGATTTCTAAGCGAAACAGAATACAACGCCGCAAGGATATACATGTTGCTAAATTGTGAGGAGGTCTAAGAATATGTTAGGTATGAATATCTTTTCAATTTATACTGTAAATGTGTGTGTGTGTGTGTGTGTGTGCTAATACTTTTTTCCTCAATTGTGTATTGAATGATGCAGTATTTACACGAAAAGCATTCAACGTTTCCAACCAAACATTACTAATGATAGGCTATACGAAAAATTGGAAAATAAATTTGATAATTGGTTTAAACTTTAAGTAAGACACTCGATACCGAGATTCATATCATATAATTATCGTATCTATATATCTAAAAATTTCCTAAATTAAAAATAATTTATCAATGTCACAGGCTAAAGATCGTTCGAACAATGTGATCGACGTGAACATTAGGAGCCTAGCTGAGGGTCCATCAAGATGTGTGAAAACGTATACCTGATTTAAGATAAATGGTTATAGATTTCACACATTGGAGCACGGATCTAACAAAGAAACATCGAGTAGTTGAGTGATTTGTACATTTTTAACGTTACTTTTGCGGCTCATTTGTGTGTGATTTGCTTGTAGTTATGTGGTTCGTGAGTTCACTTGACATATTTTGCATCATTTTAGGTTTGTAGTGTTTTCTTTATTTTTAGTAGTTTTTCTTATATTTTCTTAGGGCTTTTTAATTAGTTTTTGTTTTGAAGGTCAAATTTGGTCAAAGTGGGTCCAGGACGAGGTCGGAAGATGATTCAAACTCGAGGAATCCATTACTAATCCTCGAAATATCTTTGGTGCGAGGATCGACCGGAAACGACGAGAAATGTAGCCATATTCATTGTTGTCTCACGCAATCGCTCGGCGGATATATCAGTTGTCATAATACAAGCATAAATCTAAAACCACTAGTGACATTTGCCTCCACCTTATATCATTGGAAATCTTAGAAATATCTCTAAAACTTTTGTGTTTACAACAACCCCAAATTCTGAGGCTAAGAATGGTAAACAAGAGCTTTAAGTGGAGACAGTGCACCATGGCCTCGCTTGTGGCAAATTTTGGGGCGGAGACAATAACTCTCGGATGAAAATTCTACTAGGCACAAATAAAACGCCAAATGAAATCCAAGAGGAAGGGATAAATCTCATATGAAGACACCAATGGCTGATTCCATGTATTTATCTGCCTATCGACCACGGAAATTGATCGACTGACTAGCTGGGGTTCCGGAATGCTGCTGCCAAGCAGTCGATCGACGATCGACTGCAATGCAGAGGATGTGTGACTTTGGAGAAAAAAGAGACCATTATTCCTTTGACCAATCTATAGATTCTTCCCACCCATTATCCACAAAAAATATCCTCATTTTGGCTAGTTGGGGACCTTGACAATGTCCCTATCTCTTCAAAACCCATTTTCTATTTTCTTATATTTAGATTTTTAGTTTAGTTTCAATCATCAATGTAATTTTGTGTGGATATTCTTAAAGACTTGACACCTCTTGGAGATTTGATTTTGAATCTTTTGGTTTGGTAATGATAATTTAGTCCTCTTGATTTCTTACTTTGTAGTTGTTAATTATTATTGTTTTCTTTAATTATTGTTGTAGATTAATGATTTCTTAAATATCTAAGATTTTCTTATGTTGTTGAGTTTCTTATTCATTTCATTTTCTTCATATTCATTATTTACTATTTTTGTCAAAACCCCATTGAAGCTCTTATGAGTTCTTCAAGCTTTTTGCCAAATTATGAAATTTCTTAATCTTCATTAGAAATCATGTCTAGATTCATAATTTGTTACTGTCTTATGCTTGTAGCTTTCAAAATACTTTTCCCTACTTAGTTTATTTCAAACTTTAAAATGATGTTATTGTGTTCAAGCCTCACAAATCTTCAAGTTTTAGTTATTTTAATTTTCAATTGATGCAACTAGTTTAGAAATTATGGGTTTAGGGTCTAGGTTCTTTTAGAGCCATTAATCGGTGTTTGTTGAGACTCGGGATTGACAAACCCGAGAATTGGGATTGACGACCCCAATACTTGATCGACATTTGGTATTGACAATCCCGAATCATGGATTAAGTGCTCGGCAAAAACCGATTAATCGTGGAGACGAGCCGAACACCCTAAACCCTCATTTTCATTATTTTCATTTAAATCACTTTTAATTCTTGTCTTAGTTGATTAACTTTCAAAGACCTAAACCAAATTGAATTATGCTTTATTAAATATAGTTAGTTTAGTTTTATTTTATTTCACAAAAATCAAACGCGAAATAGCTTCCGATTAGCCTTCCTCGAGAGACACGATTCGGGATTCAACTTACCGCTCTACAATCGACTCCGTATTATTTCGGAGATGATTTCTAAAAATAGAGTGCTAAGAAATCATCAATCATGGAGTATGCATTAAAGGGTCAAATTATGGGGCAACCGAGTTTGGTTATTGATTTGTACTTTTTTGTACTCATTTTTGTTACCTTTTTGTATCGCGTTTGCATGTGTTTTGCTTGCAATTATGGGTATTAGGAGTCGTTTTGGCCTATTTTGTCAGTTTTAGGTTTTTGTAGCTTTTGTGCATTTTTTATTAGTTTTTTGTATATTTTTACTCATTTTTATATTTATGGTCGTGGGATGACCAAAGCGGTCTGGCGCAAGCTCAGGGCATCCCAATCGACTCGGATTGGAACGGACAAGTAAGGGAACACAGCGCGAATTAGGAGCGACAGCCGGCAAATATTTAGAGCAGAAATGAGAAACCGAGTCAGGAGCAGCCATGTCATTCGATCGACTGGTGTGCAGTCGATCGACTGAACCATACCAAATTGACTGCTCGGAAGAAAGTTTGGCATTGGAGGACGAAGCAGTCGATCGAAAGCTTTCAGTCGATCGACTGGTGGTCAATCCATCGACTGCAATGCAGGAATTTCTGAGGTTTTAACCCGTTTTGATGATTTTGCCCTTGCGTTTTTATATATATATGCCCAGCTTTCTGCAACCTTATCCAACTCTCATTGGTGGAATTTGGACTTGTTCTATTTCCTTCAAGCCTTTACCATTTCCATTGTTCAAGAACCCTAGTTAGTGTAGTTTAGCTAGCTTAGTAGTTAGTCTAGTTTAGCCGAGTTAGTTAGTTTTTAATTAGTAGTTAGTTAGTTGTTTTTAAGCAAGTGTTGGAGTGGGTGACACCTCCTTCATTTGTGGTGCTTGTTGTTTGAAGACTTGAAGCTTTTGTTGGAATGTAAAAATTGGTAGTAATCTTTCTCTTTTATGTTGTGTTATGTTTGTGTTGTTGATTTTGCTTTGGTGTTTGTTGTTTAATTTTTAGCTTAAATTGTTCATTGCATTTTAAATCCTCCTTTTAATTTTCTAACTTGTTGTTCTTTTGTTCTTCTTGCAACTCCATTAATGCTCCTTTTCAAGATTTCTACTCCATTTGTCCAAGAAAACCTTGGGTTTTCAAAAGACATATGGAACTTTCCCTTTTAAGCAATTTGACTTCTTTTCAATTTAATGCCTTTTGACCAATTTCAATTTCAAGCTTGTTTTTCCCTCCAACATTCCCTTTCAATTTGCAAGATTTCGTTAGTTTAGTAGATTTTAATTTATATAATGTTGTTAATTAGATTTAATTAGGGCTAATTTTTTTTTTTGCCCCCCAATGTATGCAGTTTTTCTCACTTTGCCCCCAAAGTATTTTTTGTTCCACTTTGCCCCCTGATGTACAATAATTATCGACGTTTCCCCCCAAACTTTATTTCCGGCGGAATATTCCTTCTAAATTCCATCGGCGGGCAGTTGGGGGGCAAAGTGAAAGAATCTTATAGTTTGGGGGGTAAAGTACAAAAAATCTTATAGTTTGGGGGGCAAATTAATATAATATAAATATTAAATTTTTATTTTAAAATTTTATATTTGAAAAATATATATAATTTTTATCTTATACTCACACACACACAAAGTTGTCAATAATATTCCAATTAAAAAAAAAAACATAAATTTTAATTAATATTTATAATTTTCTAAATATAAATATTGACAATACATCTTTTATATTATTAAATATAAAAACACATGACTAAGTATTATGTAAATTATTAGTCTAAGTAAAATAATAATATATTATTATGTATTATGATTGAACAAAATAAAATAAAGGTGTATTTCGTATATGCATTATAATATTATGATACGAAAAATAAAATTATCATTCGATATTATTATTTGTATAAAGAGTGTGATTAAATACTATATTAATCATGAGTACATTATTATATAAGATTATAATTATCAAATGATTAATATAATTAAAATCTTGATATTATAAGATTTTAATTATATTAATCGTTCTATAATTATAATCTTATATAATATTTAATGTACTCATGATTAATATAGTATTTAATCACACTTTTTATACAAATAATAATATTGAATGATAATTTTATTTTTTTATTATAATAATTTACATAATACTTAGTCATGTGTTTAATAATTAATAATATTAAAGATTTATTGACAATATTTATATTTAGAAAATTATAAATATTAATTTGAAATTTATGTTTTTTTTAATTAGGAATTGTATTGACAACTTTGTGTGTGTGTGAGTATAAGATAAAAATTATATATCTTTAATTTTAAAACAAGAATTTTAATATTTATATTATTTTAATTTGCCCCCCAAACTATAAGATTTTTTGCACTTCCCCCCCAAACTATAAGATTCTTTCACTTTGCCCCCCAACTGGCCCGCCGATGGAATCTAGAAGGAATATTCCGCCGGAAATAAAGTTTGGGGGGCAACGTCGAAAATTATTGTACATCAGGGGGCAAAGTGGAACAAAAAATATTTCGGGGGGCAAAGTGAGAAAAACTGCATACATTGGGGGGCAAAAAATATTAGCCCATTTAATTAATGTCATTAGAATAAGTCCTTTCAAGCAAGCTTTTAATTCTTTTTAATTTGTGTCTTAGTTAGTAATTTCAAGTCTTCATTTCAATTCGAACTTTAGCATAAAACTGAAACCAAACCAATGACTTAATGCTTTCCCAGTGTAGATTAGTTTAATTAAGATTAACAAGAGAGTAAGTAGAAACATCGACCGCCGATAATATCTATCCTCGAGAGACTGACTCGGGAAAACTTACCGCTCTATAATTGACTCCGTACTATTACGGAGACGGTTTCTTAGAGTGCTAAGAAATCCTCGATCAGTTATTACGGTCGTCTCAAAGAAATTGTGCAACTCGAATACAATGTCCGAATGGACAAAACACGCTACTTTTTAAGTGCGGATGGTTTGATCCAACTCCTACAGGCATAAAAGTTCATCCATATTATAAGCTTGTCGATATCAATCATAGGTGTAGGTTCAATCGATATGAACCTTTCGTACTTGCTTCCCAAGCTGTACAAGTATACTATTGTGCGTACCTAAGTTTGAGACGAGACAAGTTGGAGTGGTGGGAAACGTGTAAAATCAAAGTGAGATCAAATATTGAATTTATCGAGCCTCTACTAGAAGAATCATTTCAAGAGGAAGCTATAGATACACGTAGTCCGATTTAACTCGATGATGTCGATTTCCAGTTGCACGACCCCAATGATAATTACGTGGATGAACTTGGCGATGAGACAAATGATGATACAAAAGAAGAGTTACTCACCGATCAAGATGCAGATAAAGACACAGACGGAGATGAGTTTGGTGATAACTTTAATAGTGAAAGTGATTAGTTTAGTTGAACTATATGTAATTTGTTCGTATTGTAAAATACACTTTTTTTCCAACTAGTTTCTTTCATGGTTGGATTTATTAAGACGTTTGATATATAATATATACTGGTACTTTGTAAAATGCTTGTATTATTATCTAATAATTTAATCAGATGTCGAGAGGTCGAGGTTCCAGCAGCATAGGTTGATCAGATATGGGGTCGGCTAATCGTTTAGCTGATTTCGATGACGACTACGTGGGTATCGGTACTGATCATTCAGCGCCGACCATGGATACACCGATACGACACCGACACCGTCACATGCACCGTCCAATGCGGGTACATCACGACGGCAGTTGGTCCCACCACAAGGGGGGGGGGGGGGGGGGGGGGAGTTCTTGTTTATATTACAGGGAAGAAGTAAGTAAATTAATGATTTTAAAATTGTAATTATCGTTATGATTAAATTATATTCGTAACAAAAAAAACAATTGAATACAGGCTACACAGCAGACAGACCAAGGTGACCACTATACTCCGGGAGATTATGGAGAAGGATCTCCATCCCGCCGGTTGGTGCTATAAGGATGTCCCTCAGGAGACTAAGGATTTCTGGTGGGACATGTTTCAGGTAATTATTAATTTATGTCGAAATTTGTTAATCTTTACTGTAACTACACAATCATATGTATCAATTGAATTGTAATTATTGTTTTATTTTGTAGGAGATTTGTTATTGGGACCCGGAGTAGTATAGTGAAGCTCAGATACCGACAACATTTTTCTCGATGATGTCAGACAAGTACGGGAAGCGGCTGAACGAGTATAAGCTGTATCATGATTCCCATGGTGGTCATCTATCGAGATGCGTTGCCCGTGAGGTTTGTAGGTAAACAATTCTGTTATATGTTTTCTTATTAAATTAGAATTTTCTATTTATTATAGATAATTTATATCATCTTATATATCATTTATTTCAATTAGGGTTTGGAATTTTGAGTGGGATAAGCCCGAGAACAAGACAAAATCCGAGCAGTGCAGCTGGAAAAGAAGGAGCGAGCCTACTGGTCTGGGCACTGGGATGTCAAAGCACGGGTGGGGGATGCTAGATCTGCAGTAGATTATACTCTGAATATCGTAAGTAATTTAATAATATAGTATATTATTTATTTATTTACTTTTAATGTTAATTATTTGAAAATTCTATTTGGATACAGAGAGGGAGACGGGTGCACTGGCCAATACGTACAAGGTTTTTGTACGTACGCACAGGAAGGACGGCGACATGTGGATCCATGCGAGATCCAATAATACTAATGTGAGTCTCTTTCTTATTTTTAACTTGTTCTTTGGTTTTAATGTAGAATTTACTAACGAGTTGTATTTCAGGCGAAGTACGAGCGACATCTAAAGGAGGTACGTGCGTCTTCCCAGGATGCGGATAGAGAGGTTGACCTTGACTGGGTTTTCTTTGACGTCGTCGGGTCGAGTAAAGGGCGATACTATGGTACTGGCTCGTACGGGAAGGTAGTGGCTGCTGCGAAGGGTTTTTTCGAAGGCAACTCTTCTTCCTCCTTCTAGTCTGATAGGACCCACGTGAGACAGCTCGAGGCGCAACTCCAGGCGCAGAAGGAGGAGTCAGCGATACACCGAGTCTAAGCGACGACGTGAGTAGCAGCGCCAGCAGCAGGAGGCATTTCAGGAGCAAATGAGCGCTAAGATGGCCGGACCGTCAGGCTCATTGACATTGAAGTTTTTTCCATACCCGACTGAGCAATGATGTGAGGATTAATTTGGTAACGACGGCTTGGCTGAGCTCTCAAGTACACTTTTTTATAGTCCATCATTATTTGTTATTGTATTGAAACTTGAAAGAAGTTTTTTTTGATTTCATTCCATGTACAAAATAAATGGGTTGGTCTTTTTTTGAGGGATTTTCAGAATTAATAGTTATTTTGGTGGGTTTGCTAAATCTTGTGTTGAGAAATCCAAAAAAAAAAAAAAAATACAATTCATGGGACAACTTTATAAGAAATTATTGTGTTTTTCATGAAATGATTTTGGATCTATTCTCTCTTATTTGGTTTTTTAACCTAATTATGCTAAAAAGAAATTAAATCTTTAAGGAAAGGTTGTTAATTTCTCTTGAATTATGTTAAAGTGGAAATAGGGTCTTTAAAGAAGGGTTTTGACCACAGCAGCTTTAAAATAAATTAATACTCTTAGTTCATTAATGGTAAATTGACAATGCATTATACTTTCTTATACCAATTCGCAATTTATATCCCTTTTGTTCCTAATTATACGACAATATATATATTGAAATATAGATATGAATGTGGAATTTTTATATAGAACTATATAGGGCTCTATTACGGAGCCCCATATAACACATGACATCCACTTCACCATACATTTATAAAAAAATAAAAGGAAAATAAAAAGAAAAAAATGATTAAGGGCTCAGATGAATGTCATGTCATTTATAGGGCTCCATAATGGAGCCCTATCTGGTTCTACAGAAGAATTGATGAATGTTTTAAAAATTAGTTATATTCCCCACATATATATTGAAATATAGATATGACTCAGACAAAAATGAGTTATATTCCCCATATTTTGTTTTTAATTATACTCTACAAATTCACAAGAGTTATGAATATGAAATTTATGTTTTTTCCTAGATACAAATAAAATCTATGATTATTTTTTTCATAATCATGTTAGATGAAGAATAGTATTAAATGCCATTTTATTAATAAATAAATATAGAATAATATATGTAGGAATTATAGGTTCTCGATATAAATAATAAATCGATATGAGTTTTAATTGTAGTGTGTGATATCATTATTTTTTTAATATAAAATCACGTGTTTATTAATTTGATATGATTTATTAGTATCTTTATATTTTGGTATGATTTATTAATTAATTTAAATCTAAACAATGAAATATTTAAACTTAGTGGCAATTTAGTACGTGACTCTACAATCATGTGGATATATGATTATTTTATTTTATCGCATGCCGGATAGTAGTATATGAATGTTATGTCTGATAAAGTATTTTATAATTTGTAATCTATATTTCAATAAATAATACTCTTTATATGAACCATGTTATTGAAAAATAATTAGATGATTTTAATATATATTACTGAACTCTAAATATATAGTCACTTATTTAGTTATTTTGAATAATTCAAATATAATAATATTCAATTCTTCTTTAAGATCATATGTTTAAATAACTGCCCGTCCAATGCACATGTCGAATTTTAGAGAAGACGATATCCATGCATTGCATGTTTCTCAATGACGGTAACTAAGAGTTATGGTCAAACTCTTTCAAGCGTTGACTTGTATTTGTCAAGACCAGTGTTAGCCACAATCAGCTTTTTATCTCAATTTATCGAGTTAAGATCTTTAAATGGTTGAAAAATTCTTTAATGCGTCAAAAATGATATTATTGTGAAAAGATTATGTATTTCTTATACATGTCGCGTAACACAGCAGGTTTACAAACTAGTATATATATATATATATATATATATATATATATATATATGGGTGTGTTCACATGGGAACCAATTCCTGTGTGGGAACTAGAAACTTGCTATATTACATAGGATGTGATGCTATTTATGAATTATGTACATACTAATAAGATAATAGTAAAAATTAAGGGAAAATAAAAGTAGCAATGTAAAAATATAAATAGCATTTTAGATTATTTAAATTAGCATCACATATAATGTAATATAGCGGTTCCTAAAATTCTCACACAGGAATTTGGTTCTTACATGATCCTAATCCTATATATATATATATATACGAACCATGTCTTTTTTTGCGAACATGCGAACTAGTGTTTTTATTATATACCAATAGTGCTTTTATTATACAATTACAGTGCTAATCAAATAAGGAAATAGACAAAAAAAAATTGGTCCATCCTTAATTTAATCTAAGGCCATAATTGATAATAGGTTTACAAATAAAGAAATGGTTCATATATATATATATATATATATATGTATATATATATATATATATATATATATAATATATATAGAAAAGAGAAAAAATAGAGGGGGGTAGTTTTTGTTAAACCTTTTAAAGAGATTACTCTTGATTATTATACTCTTCAATTTTGTAGATGATGATTAATTGATAGTTACAATAATTAATTTTCAATCATTTGTTGCTTGTTGAATTAGTTGTTTTTACTTTCAATCAATTTGAAAAATAGAACATTTCACAACTAAAATGTGGACTCAATAAGAGGGGATACATTTGGATCTCTATACGGCGAGAAGTTTTGTTGTTAGCTGCATAACCGGAAATTGATTCCTTCTCAATCGTCATTTAAATGGATTTGAATTTGCGGGGGTATTAATTTATTTTCTTTTACGAATCAAACTTTGTTTCTATATATGATAATGAAAATGCCAATCGTTATAAATCTCTACTAGACCAACGAATTTAGTGAGCATTTGATATATGCTTATTTCAATTAATTGCAAAATTTTAAATTTCGCTGCGTAAACTCGTGTGGTATAGCGAACTCAACAAAAGAGTGTTCGGTCAAATAATGACTTGCATTGCTTATTCCACTTCGGAAATACACAAAACAAGAAGGAGTGGCTGGCTGAAGCTAGCCGGGATGGTCTTGCAACTGTCTGAGAGACTTACCAATCTTTTTATTTTTGGGATGCAATACATTTAATTGAACAGAAAAGGGTGTTTTTACATAAGAATAAATGTGGACATACACATATGACAGGAAATCTTTCAAATTTTATTGCATCAATGATTATTAATTCATATTGATTGTAGGTGTAATATTAGTAGTACGCTTGACCAGCTTTGGTTCTAGATTTCAGGGCAGAGGAGGGAGGCAGGGGCCGCAGCGGCAGCAAGGGGGTGTAAGAGTCTGGCAGCAATCACAAGGTCCACACTTATTTCCTGCCTTAACATCAAATTCTGCAAGACATTAATAAATAACAATTAGCATATATACACTTTGTCTGAGGTTATGAAAAAAAAAAGGATTACAAAATATTGATGTGACTTAATTAATGGGGGTTAATTTTACCTACGGATGTCAGTCGAGCTGCGCGGCATGGCGTAAATGCTGGAGAAAATACAAAGATGACGATCAGAAATGTCACCATGAAGGTTTTTGCAGTGTTTGCTGCCATTAAATATTATTTAAGTTATAAATTTTGTAGAGTGCTAATTATCAAAAAATGATATTTTCTAGGGGATACTTAGCTCTATATATAGTACCCTGGTAAGTGCCTTGGTGCTGTCTAATTAACATATTTATATTATTAATCTTTTTTAATGTTTTGATTTGAAGAGCTGAGAACAAACTAATTAAAAGAAGTTTGTGACTTTCTTCGAGTTTGACTAAGGGGTTAATTTCGATTATATTTAACAGATCTGTACACTGTTGAATATGATCTTTGATTTCAAGCTAATTAATTAGAATATCTAGTAGTAGTACTTAACAGCTGATTAAGCCTTTCTGCCTCGATCTTTAATATGCCTCAAATTGATTCCTTCTATCGACATATTGTTTATTTATTATTATTATTTTGGTAGGTCTTCAAACCAAGTTAGTTATAATGTACGTAACACAACAATTAAGATATTATAAAACTTTGTGTTATTCGCCATTATCTTTTGACCAACATTTTGGTCACCCCCTTTGGTGCTTTCCTGGCATTTCATTGACCTAAACTAAGGATGTTTGGTGGTCTTACGTAATGCTATTAGTGAAAAGTTATTACATATAGATAGCCAATTGAAAGGACATTTTGTGAAAGTGAAGACGAAGAGTACTCATCTATCTCATATTGGTTTTATCCTCTCTTATGTTAGAAGGTGCAATAGTTTAGTTGTACTTTTATACAAGTAGATGACTCGTCATGGCTCCAAGATATCAAATAATGTCTGAAAAGTAGATGACAACGTATTATTATTATATTGTTTTTATGTCAAGTCATATTTGAAAAGTGAATAATAATGTGTTATTATATTACATATAATTCCACATCAGATCCACAATCAATTGTGAATTGATACTCGAGTTGAGGCGGAGTGATGGCTCTTGTGAACCTTTCATTCATTTTGAAATTATGTGGTGATTTGGTAAAAATATCAAATAGACTATTAGGAGTGTTAGTTTTAGAATATTTTCTTATCCCACATCGGCGCACCACTCTGTATAAATTTATACTGTACATGTACAAATATCATGTAAACTTATATTCCAAATATAACAGAAAATATATTTATTCTACATGGTAACCAGAGCGATTTTGGGGTAAATCCCGTTTTCTTCTTTTTTTTAGCCTGCCACTTTCCTTCGGCAGTTGGTCAACTTACCTTACTCACGACATTCCTAGGGTTCAGGAATTCACCATCCGAAACTTCTTCAACTCCCCACGAGTTGCAAAACCCCAAATTTACCACAAATCTAATTCATGGCTGAACACGTTGCTGCCCCGACAGACTCCTCTGCTGCACCGATTGCGTTCAATATCGGTGCCCAGGCTCCCCTAAAACTATCTTCCACGAACTACACTGCCTGGGCCTTTCAATTTCGCACCCTTCTCACTGAGAGGCTTGGTAAGTGCGTCGGCCAGTTGGTCTGCAGACGAGACATGAGAGACACGAAGTAGCGAGCGGCGAACGAGTTCCCGAACAAAGTGGTAATCAATGGCAATGTGCTTCATGCGTGAGTGAAATACCGGATTTGAACACAAATATGTGGCGCCAATATTATCACTATATATAACTGGAGTAGAAGTTAGCGAGACTTGGAGCTTCACCAAGAAGAGAGCGAAGCCACTGAACTTCAGCCAGCGGGCAACCGCTATAGAACGGTATTCAGCCTCGGTAGAGGGAACGAGCAACAGAGCGTTGCTTCTTAGAGCTCCATGAGATCGGATTGGACCCCAAGAAAAAGAACATAAGCTCCAGTAGACGTGCCGGTCATCACAGTCACCCGCCCAGTCGGCATCAGTAAAGCAGTGAAGAGACTTAGGAGAGTCACGACGAAGGAGGAGACCAAAATGTCGAGTGCCATTAAAGGTATCGGAGAAGACGCTTAACAGCACCCCAGTGGAAGCTCAGTCGGCGCATGCATGAACTGGGATAATTTGTTGACAGCAAAGGCGAGATCAGGTCGCGTAAAGAGGAGATATTGCAGGCTGCCAAGAACTTGTCTATAAGCAGAAGCATCTATAGGTTTAGTACCATCATGTAGGGAGAGCTTAATCCCCGGGGTTCAGGGGGGTTTGAACCCGGCTTGGAGTGAAAGCATATTGTGTTTAGCAAGAAGATTTGTGATGTACGACGTCTGAAGAAGAACACAAGAGGTAGGACTACGCAGAACTTCAACCCTAGAAAGAACGAGAGATCCCCAAGGTCCTTGACAGAGAAGGAAGAAGCCAGATCCATCACAACACGATTCAAAAAGGAGGAATCATTTCCAGTCAATATTAAGTCGTCAACATAAACTAAGAAGTAGGCGAGAGTGGTTACC
>BMAC01000073.1:1997242-2024789 GCA_014905375.1 Phtheirospermum japonicum
CAGCCCCGTCGGCCGCCCGTCCACAGCCCGTCGCCGCCCGTCCAACGCCTATCGCCAGCCGCTCGAACTCCCGCCGTCCACAGCTCCGCCCGCCGCTGGAACTCCCGCAGCAGCTCCGCCCGCCGCCGGAACTCCCGCACAGCAGGTCGGCGCCCGTCCGCAGCCGTCGCCGCTGACCACCAGCAGCAGCTCCGCCCGCCGTCACCCCAGTCGCCGCCCGTCCGCACCCACGCCCCAGTACAGCTCGCCCTGGCCCCCAAGCGTGCATAAATTTTTTCATTTTTTTTTAATTTTTGTATATTATTTATATGTATTAATTCCATTTTTAATTTGTAATTATAGTTCAATTTAGGGTTTAATTTTCAATTAGGGTTTCAATATAGGTTTTAATTAAATTTATCAGATGCCGCCCTGATCGTACTACTTTTTCTGTATACTGGTATTATGTAAAATGCTCGTATTATTATCTAATAAATTTATCAGATGTCGTTGCATCGAGGATCCGGTAGCGTCGGTCGATCAGATATGGGATCGACTCATCGTTTAGCTGGTTTCGACACCGACTACATGGGTCTCGGTAGTGATCATCCGGCGACGCAGACCCCAATGCAGACACCGACGCAGACCCCGACATCGCATACACCATCACAGACCCCGTCCGACGTGGGTACATCACGGACCCGACGACAATTGGTCCCACCGCAGATGGGTATGACTCAGGTTTATACTGCAGGGGGGAAGTAAGTAAACCAATGATTTTAAAATTATAATTATCATTATGATTAAATTTTACCGAGGGAAAAAAATAAAAACACAATTGAATACAGCCTGCACAGCACAGGGGGTAAGGTGTCCACTATACTCCGTTTGATCTTTGAGAGGGATCTCCATCCCGCCGGGTGGTGCTATAAGGCGGTTCCGAAGGAGATTAAGGTGTTCTGGTGGGAGATGTTTAAGGTAATTATTATTTTATGTCCAAATTTGTTAGTATTTACCGTAAAAACACAATCATATGTTTCAACTGAATTGTAATTATTATTTTATTTTGCAGGATATTTGTTATTGGGACCCGGAGCAGTATAGTGAGAAAGAAATACGGAAGGTATTTTTTTCGATGATCGGGGACCTTTACGGGAAGAAGCTTAATGAGTATAAGCAGCATATTGCCTCCCATGGTGGTGGTCGGCCGGAGTGCCTGACCGCGGAGGTCTATAGGTAAACGATTCTTTTATGTGTTTTCTTATTAAATTAGAATTTTTTATTTATAACTTATAATTTATATCGTATCTTATATATCATCCGTTTCAACTAGGGCTTGGAAGGTTGAGTGGGATAAGCCCGAGAATAAGAAGAAATCCGAGCAGTGCAGCAAGAACAGGAGGAGCGAGCCTGCTGGGCCGGGTACTGGGATGTCGAAGCACACGGGGGGTGCTAGATCTACTATCGACTGTGCTTTGGATATAGTAAGTAATTTTAGAATATAATAATATAATATTTATTTGTTTAATTTTAATGTTAATTATTTGAAAATTCTATTTGAATACAGGAGCAGGAGACGGGTTCTCCGGCTACGTGCTACGATATTTTTAAACGCACGCACCAAAAGAAAGACGGCGCGTTTATCGATAGGATATCTAGTCTTATTAGTGTGAGTCTCTTTCTTATTTTTAACTTATTCTTTGATTTTAACGTAAAATTTTAATAACGAGTTGTATTTCAGGAGGAGTACGAGCGACATCTGACCCAGGAATAGGAACGTGCGTCTTCCCAGTAGGAGAGTAACGAGGTTGACCAGGACCAAGTTTTCCTCGGCGTCGTCGGGTTGAGCAAGGGATGGCTTTAGGGCACTGGTGCGTATGGGAAGATTGTGGCTGCTGCGAAGGGTTTGTTGAAGGGCGGCTCTTCCACCTCCTCCCAGGCTGATAAGAGTCAGATCAGAGAGCTCGAGGGACAGGTCGAGGCTCAGAGGGCGCAGGTCGAGGCGTTGCAGCAGCAGGCAGCCGAGGAAAAGCGACAACGTGCGGAGGAGGCAGCCGAGGAAAGGCGACAACGTGCGGAGGAGCGCCGGCAGCAGGAGGACTTTCAGGCGCGCATGGTTGCCTAGATGGCACAGATGGCTGAGATGTATGCTCGTGTCCAGCAGCAGTTGCCCCCTCCCCATCCATAGAACATTTTTACGGTTCATATAAACTTTGTTACTGTGTCGATCGAATGTATGTAATTTTTCTTAAATTTTTAAATATTTTTTATAATGATTGATTTATTTATTTGTCTTTTCTTTAATTACTTTTTTCAAATTTTTGGGAATTTTAATAATTGAACAGGCATTAAAATTAAAAATTAATCAAAAAAAAAATAAATTCGAGCCCTCGGAAATCCCTCGTAAAGTAAAAATATTAAAAAAACAAAAACAAAACCGAGGGGATATTCCCTCGGAAATAGAAAAATCCGAGGGGCAACAAATCCCTCGGACCGAGGGATTTGTTGCCCCTCGGATTTTTCTATTTGCGAAGGAAACAAATCCCTCGAATTTCCAAGGGTTTTTGTTCCCTCGGAAATATAAAATATCCGAGGGAACCGTTCCCTCAGATTTCCCTCGGATTTCCGAGGGATTGCACGGAGAACATTCCGAGGGAATCTATCCCTCGAAATTCCCTCGGTTTCATATTTTCGAGGGAAATATTTCCTTCGGAACAAAATTCCGAGGAGGGTATTTCCGAGGGAAATATTCCCTCGGTTTATCCCTCAGTTTACCCAAAAACGAGTGATTACGTCATAAAACGAAATCGATAAAAGAAACTCTAAGTTTACAATGAGGTATTTAACCAGCAGAAAGAATCACAATATGGTTGATAAAGAAAGTTTTAAGAAGAGAGGTCGAACTCTCATTGGTTTACAAAAAGTATCACTATTGACAATGAATAGGAGGTATAAATCCAACTCTCACAAAGAGAAATCAGTGAAGGGTCATCCATAACCAAATAGACTCATTTGTAAGGAAAGTTATCAAATTGTGATTCCTCACAGGATAAGTATTCTAATATTTAGAAGCATACAATAACGACTTGGATAATTTTCAGGTTTAGAATTTCGCAAGGAAAATAGATAAACTGGTGATAGTGTACCATGCAAAATAAGAGAGTTTAAGAAAAAGTGTTTCACACTCAAGTACATGATCCTCTATGAATGAATAAGTTATTCACGAGGTAAAGAAGCGAGGTACTTGCTGAGAACGCAAAGAGGTAACTAAATTGAGGTGAACTAATTCTCATAAAACGCTAATTGAAAAGCGAAAATCCGAACAATAAGTAAATGACACATCGAGGAGATAAGTAGAAAAGATTGTGATTCCTGTCGTACTCAAAGAAATGGAACAACGTTGAAAAGATAAATAAGTGATCATCCAATATAAGTAGATGGTTGAGATTATTTCAAAGATAAAGAATAAATATATTCAAATGATCGCTTATCAAGTAGGATAATAAAATAAGTAACAGGAAATAACAAGGTATTATATGAAACGATTCTATTTAGAGTTGAAAGTTGAACATGACGACAAACGTCACAAAGTAGATAAAATGTCAAATACAAGGCACACAAACTCCAAATGAAAGTGTAAATGAAATGACAATTTGAATGAAACTAGATTGATGTTTCGTTGGACAAGATTACCCCCYACAGTRGAATGTCATRGTTTTTCCTAAAYWTYATTAACCTAWGTAAGTAGATCGGAATTTCTTAAATAACTAATGATAACCAAAACTTAAATAGTGACTTACGCACCAMAGGTCTCCTCGTACAGCTCGAGGATTATTTTKTTCTTTGATGTTGATTGATGTCGTATCTAYAGTATCCTCTAGCTTGCATCAGCCTTATGAAACTTATATCTAACTTTTCTATCTTAATCTTCCTTGATGCATTTCTTTCGATCGCCGTGCCACACGGTTTTGTCTTATAAACTTTCATTCCATATTCGTTATTTTCTTGAAAAATGATGGCTTGAGCTTGTTGATAATCTTATCGTGCATCATCCAATGGTTCTCTACTCTACCAAAAAGTCCCATATCAATCCTTGGTTAGACGAAAACGAACTCACATGACTTCCCTCCATGTCAAAGCAATGTTCGTAATTTTGATCCGTACATGCATCATCTCTTAGTTGTTCAACTCCTATGTTAACTCAACCCATTGTGATGTAGAAGATCTCCACTCGTTGACTTGTCTATTCAGTTTTTCAAATGTTTCATCTTAATAATTAGAATCGGTGACAAATGCAAGTTCACCTGCTACACTTTCTTGACGAAGCTTTATAAATTAGATAGGTCTCCAATTCCTTCGAAATTGGTAGTTGAGTCTGAAACCTCATTAGAACATCAAGGTTCAGGAATTGCTTAGCTAATCAAGCTTCCCCTTGAGATTCGCGAGAAGAGAAAAGTAATACTAAAATCTAAACTCAAGGAAGTTAATGATGACTTATAAGCAATGAAAATGTTAGGCTCTTGCAATAAGAGAAACTCTTCAATATAAACAAGAGCTCAGAGAAGTAATCAAATTAGAAGGAGGTTGAGATTACGTGGTGAAATAAGTGATGTTCAAGTTTGAAAATCTAAAGATGGAAAATCCTCGTGCCAACTTACTATCCAATCGACATAAGCAGGTAGTTACTTCTTACTCTTCCAAAGTCATTATTAATATTCTAATTATCAAGTCCAAAATGGCAGTGACATTCCAATCACCGGCCTATCTTGGGTACGCTTAAGTGCAACTCCTCTGCACTCAAGCTCTGATACCATCTGTAACGCCCCAAATAAAAAAACTACAATAATAGTAAATAAAATAAATAAATAAAACAAACTCTCACCTGAAATTTGTTTTCATATACATAAAACCTCTGTTCTAAAAATCGTCCTAGGCGGCGCCTGGGCGCTAGCCGCCACCAATCCGCCTACAATTTTCAAAAATCGGCCAAAGAGATCGCCGGGCGCCCCAGGTGCCGCCTAGGCGCCCTCGACGCCCAAGTCGGCACCTAGGCGCCAGACCCTTTTTTTTTTTTTAATTTTTATGGCCTGAAACAACGTCGTTTTTTGGCCTATTTTTTATTATTTTGATTTTGTAATATATGTTATGATATTCTTATTTTACTAATGAACTTATGGATCTATGCTGTTTTGAACTTTGAATCGAACAATAGGTTTAAACTTGTGAACTGTAACTTGTGATTATTACTTTTAGTTTTGAATTGTCATAGACTTTATTGTGTAGCAGGTACTATGTTGAAATATAAAATGGTTGGATATAATGTTGTAAATCGGGGTATTTATTCACAAATTCTAGGCCCCGCCTAGACCCCGCCTAGGCGTCCTAGGCGCTAGGTGCTGGCCTGACGCCTAGCAATCGACTAGCGATTTTTAGAACACTGCATAAAACACAATAAGAGGAAGTCGACAAAAGAAAGATCTAGACGAGTCAGTCTTCACCTTGAGAATCGAAGTCAACTTCATTCGCATTATCGTCGATATTTGGAGAGTTTGGTTTTAAAACAAACGAGAGCGTGAGCTAAAAGAGCTCAGTGAGGTCAAGCACATGAAATTACAAATTTTCTTTTGAAATATAAAACTGAAAAGAGTTTAAGAAAATAATTCTCATAATATAAATCAAAGCACTTGGTGTGCAAAACTATTCTCATATGTTTTATAAAACTCTAGCCAGCAGCTTCAAAATTAAAATATTTTAAATTTAAATAAATAATAAATTTTCTCAAAACTAACCAATTATCACATTTAAAACAGACAGATAATGTTAATTTGTTTTTAAAAAATCAATTGAAACAGTTAACAGTTAAACAGACAGGAAAATCTGTCTTGTTCTAAAACAGTCAGTTCAATTAGTGAGTGTCCGGGTACAGAACTCTGGAGGTGGCTCCCGCGCGTAGCACTTAGCTCCCCAAGGACTCTAGAGGTGGCTCCCACGCGTAGCACTTAGCTTCCGAGCCAGATTAACTCACATAAACGTAGAGTCAATGTCGATCAAACATGACCCATACGTTTCCGCTCACAATGAAAGGCGACACTCCAGGCCAAAGACTTAATCTCCTTATCCCTCCCAGTAGGCTCGACGTCCCTTTAGCTATGGGATTCAAACCCAGGGTACGCCATATTTCAGAATATACCCAAACTACGACCCAAATCCTGCTGTCGTCTCCGACCCGACCAGGAAAAATGAGAATAGGTACCACGAGTAGTCAAGCAAGAACCATAGACAACCTGCTCGATTGATTGCCCAAACTACTCGTGCCTGACAGACAGTGACAACGACAGACAGACAGTAACAGTGACTGACAGACAGTAACAGGCAGTAACACTCGATAACAGACCGTCAACAACAACAGTCGAGTTCAAATGATATCTTTGATATAAAATAATATAATTGAACTTATGATTAAGCACAAGCAAAAGGGCAATGCACACTTACATATTTTTCCTCAAAATACTATTTTTCAAAAGACTTATACAAACAGAAAAATATGTTTAAGCAAAAAGTGCTTTTGAATTAGAAAATCTCAAACTTATAGTTAAAAATATTTTAATCGCAGATAAGCACAAACAACGCATTATAATTTGAGAATTTTTAAACTCCCCAATTTAAGAAAGTTTTACTCACCTTCTCTGAAGTTCTTTCCAGAATCAAGCATATAACTACAATGGCTTTACGAGGTTCCCGATCTAGTACATGAAATGCCTCGTCACTTCCAGATAAAAGCCCATGTACAGTCCTAAAATATAATATATTTATAATAATTATAAATATAACATAACATAAAATAATATCTAAGATCTTAAGACACTTGAAAGTGAAGCTAATAATCTACAACATATAATATGATAGTAAGAACGTTCAGGTCTCGATTCTTGAAATCTGGAGTTCAAAATGTAAATTTGTAATTTTGGATACGCGTTACGAAAGAGGATATTATAACGAAGCTATGGTTCGAATTTGAAATCATTTGAAAGTCGTTTGACCCATTTTGGCTCAAAAATAAGAAAGTTGTACGGTTTTGAAAAATTAATAAAGTAATTGGGGGTCAAACTGACATTTTCGAAACTTTTAAAAGTTTGTGTGGTCAATATGCAGTTTCACAGAATCTGATTTTGGGTTAATTCGGATTAAATCGAAACTTAATTTCAGGGGACTAAATTGAAAATTAGAGGGCTCAAATTGAAGTTTTGAAAATTTTCGATTGGGTCCAAAACTATATCTAATTCTCAATAATCCACCCCTATACTTTTGACCCATTTCATTTTCACCCAAAAATTTCAAAACTAAGGTTAATCACATCCTTCCCATCAACATCACCTCAGCCTGGCGGGCTCTACTGCCGACAACTTCTTGACTGCTCCCCGACCAAGCTTCGACCATCACCGGTCGGTAAAACACACACGATCACACACAACACATATACTTACATACTCACACAACCTTTCAAGTTCAAAACCCCAACTGGATAAGATCCAAAACATGAAATTAATTAAGGGCTTTTGAAGCTGAAGTAAAGACGAACAAATTATTATATATTATATGTTAAATTTGGACCTGCCGTTCGCCGGAAATCGGCCGCCAAAGTTCGACGGCGCCGGCCGAAACGTTACATCGCACAAGAACTTCGTCGGCGTTTTGCCGATGATCTGGAGGTGGCGTTGGAAACCTTATGAGGTTGTCTATCTTTGGTGAGAATTCTGTTATGATCCGACGGTCGAATTTTCGTCACGAGCCCGACGAAGTTTGCTGCCAAAAGGTGTCGTCGAAATGAGCTGGAAGAGGAAGGATTGAAAAGGAAACTGACCCGTATTTCTCAAGTTGCGGCTTATATAAAGGAATGAGGCGGTTTGGAATTGGGCTGGCCTTTGGGCTTCAAATCTTTGAGTTAGGCTCAATGGTTTGGGCCTAATTAATTGAATAGGTTTAAAGTATTTTGAACCCGATTTAACACAATGAGTTAAAATAAAAACATACTGTGTATATTTATTTTCGTTACAAAATAAAATAAATATAAATAAAATAATTTCATAATACCCAATGTACAATCAAACAAAATATTATTGTAATAAGATATTTCGATTGACATGAAATAAAAATAGTGATATAAGGAATAATCAATTTAATTTTAATAAATTATAACAGTAAATAGATGGGGCTTCACAATTATAATTTATTAAATATTTATTTAGAGTTTTTTTATATATTTATGAAAAGATTATGTGGTAGTTTTGATTTATATAAGGTTAAGAGTAATTGTGGTCAGACAAGCGTATGATTATATATTATGTGAAAAATTAACATCAAATAGTAGTTGGTTAAATCCTTATTAACAACTGATGTTATACATTGTGGGTTCAAATCTCATTTTTGTTTTGTGATTTTACTTTTTATTGACATTACTTCAACATTTACACATTTTTTATTATATTTCAAGAGCCATAAAATAATCTTTGAGGAATATGGGTTTGAACCCACAATATTTAGGCCCGGATTGGTTGAACTGATTCAAACAACTGATAGCTGATGACTGATAGCTGGTAGCTGATAACTTATAATTGATAGCTGATAGCTGATTTTCAATTAGTGCTTGGTAAATTAATTTGATCAAAGTAGATGATTGAAGGGAAATTTACCAATATAGACATGATTAAAAAATATAAAATATTATACATAAAAAAATAAAAAATGAGATTATAATAATTAATGAAAACTTCCCAAAAGATTATTCAAAAAAAAAAAAAAAAGAAGACAAATACTTGAAAAATAACTAAAAAGATAATTATAATATAAATAATACATTAATTATGACTAATAAAAATATTTTCTTAAAATATAAAGTACTATATTAGTTTATAAATAAAATATTTTTTATAATATAAAAGGATAAAAAAATATTTTACCAAATAAGGTAAGAGCTTATTAGAAAAAGTTACGATTTGTAACTTTTTCTGAACAGGAGCTTAATAGGCAGAATAAGCTATCAAGAGCTTATTCTTGGTTCTTACCAAGCAGCCTAAAAGAGCTTATTGTGATGGAATAAGGTATAAGCATTTTCAATAAGTTCAACCAAGCAGACCCTTAATATTGATACCTAACCCCAACCACTCCACCACATGATCCTAATGTTCTGTTTTTATAAATAAATAAATATACATTCAAAAATAAGTTTAATCTTTCTTTTAATCCCACATAACTTACCAAAAATTTATTTTTAAACTTAATACAAAAGTTAATACTTCTCATACATATAAAATAAATTCTAAATAACTATTTAATAAATGAAAAAAGCAAAAATAAAATTAGAACCAATATACAATTTTATATAATAAATAAGCCTCGAAACTTAAAATCAATATATATATATATATATATATATATATATATATATATACACCAAACAATAATTTAAATTTATATATTTATTGAGATAAATTTGTAAAATAAAAAACTTAAAAATATTCTAGAATAATATAAGCCGTTAAAAATTATAAAGCAAGTTAAATAAATATTTAATCATAAATAGTTACTTGATATATTTAAAAAATATAAAATATAATTGAAATATTATAAAAAATATCAAAATAAATTAGATAAGAATATAATAAAGTGTGATTAACTTCTAAATAAATATTTCATACACAAAAAAAGGTGTTCACAAAAAGAGATGTTTACAAAAAGAGATTTTGGGTAAAGAGATTAATTGAGAACTTTTGTAAACAAATACAAAATATTATAAAACGATAATAAATAATTTCAAAATTTGAAATCAGAAGAAAAAAATAATAATATTATTTAAATTCATAAACTTATTTAATCAATTTTAAAAATAAATAACTTAAAAAATATTATATAATAATAATATAGTCGTTAAAAACTATAAAGTTAGTTAATAATGATGAATAATAAGTTGAATAATACTTATATACAAAATGTAGTGATACCAAATGTCACCACCAATTATTATCAAGTTGTTCACATCCTAAATCTTGACGTGAATGAGAAATTCATATATGTCATCACTAAATAAGACTTTAGTGTCAAAATAATGTTGTCACTGTTTCTCTTGAAGCAGTTACAAAATACGGTGTTGTCATGAAAAAGAACTTATCGTGATACTGAATGTCGTCACCATTTTTCATGGAAAAAATAATTACAAAATATAGTGTTGTCACGAATAAAAGCTTGTTGTGACACAAATATCGTCACCATTTATTACTAGTTTGTCGCTGAAAGATTCTCTCCTACCCATTTTTTTTCGTCATTCCATTATTGTGACAAATTATATTTAATCGTCATCAAATATGCGAATTAGTGACGAAAAACTAGATCGATGATGACACAAATAAATATTGTCATCAAAATATATTTTTCAGTGACAAAATTAAAATTCGTCACTATTGATAAACATATTATGATAAAATTTAATGCTTGAAAAAAAAAATCTTCATAAAACATGTGATTTCTTAGAGGGTCTATAATAATTTCGCAAACATAGATTAAACCTGAAAAGAGGTGGTGCATTGAGTAACATGACCTATCATAGCCTTAATGATTGAAGTTATCATCCAGATGAATAGAAGATGGCATCTAAGCAAGATAAGCCTGATTGGGTGCAGAAGAAGATGAAGAATTACCGAACGAAGTTGGAGTCACCGTGCACAGCAGTGCTGGCTCATGGCCTAGCACGATATCATCAAATACATGCACTCGTGTAGCCATGGCAGGATCGCCTGAGCTGGCAAATAAATTTCGTTTGAAAAAATAAAATCCGCGGCAAAAGAAAGCTCTAGATACCATACTGATACAAAGAATGTAGGGATAATGAAGTAAATTCTATATTGCTTAATTGTGTTTACAATGAATTGCAAGGTGTTATGTATACAACATATGCAAGAGCTCCAAATGGCTGTGACGACAATGTGCCTGAACTAAATATTAGAGGGTTAATTTGCTAACAGACTAGCTCACTTAACCATTAAGCTAGCTAACTAACTAGAGTATAAGTTTGATTAAGTTAATCTATTACCGGGGTTAATATCATGATAGTGAAAACGTCTAGAAATTTTTTGTAATACTTATGGACAATTAACTTTTTTTTTACTAAATATCTAGGCCAAACCTCTATCACTTGTTATTAGTTATTGTGGGCGTGTAGCTATGACTAACCAACGTCATGTCTTTGACCAAACAAATTGCTACACGGGGTTTCTATTTTATACGTTCATTTTGTTGGTCCTTGTAAGCTACAGTGTGGATCAACCGTAACTGAACCGGATGAACACTGCCTACGGTTCGAGTTCCGGTTTGTACTTGTCAGTTTGGTTTGTAAACGGGATTAATTTATTTTTAATCGTTGATTTTCGCGGAAATCGAAAACAGGCGATTAACTGCCCGTATTTCGGTTCCCGCCCATTGAAATTCAAAACATAAATTAAAAACAGGCGATTTCAGTTTTGGGTTAAAATCCATAATAGGTATTTATAAGAGGGCTCCATTGAATCCCAAATTGAAATCGAACCGCCTGAACCGATTCACAGTTCGATCTGTATCCATGAACCATTGTCAACAGTTAACTGTATCGTTGACCACGATTACAAACCGTTGGTTAGCCGGTTAACCAGAACCGGATGGACACGATTACTTCCAAGCTTGTGAACTATGTGCTTTAAATCATCTAACTTCGACATTGCAACCCAACATATATATTTCATCCGTCTCGTTTTATTTGTCGCTTTTTAAAAATAACTTTTTTCTCTTTCTATTTTTCATATTTTTCTTAGCAAAAGAGAATTAAATGCCAATTTTACCTTACTATTGTGAATTTAATGTTACTTTTATAATTTTATCCATCTTTGAATTTATCCATACTCCCTAAGTCCTGTCCTAAATTAAAGCTCTCCAGAGGTGCCTTCCCGTCCTCTCGAAAGATATTTTGAGTCAATATTTCAAACGTGCCCATATTTATTGTTCTAAACTGTGTTAATATATTTAAAACGAGTGTTGTAAATATAAAATTTCCTTCATTTCCAAATAAGTGTGGATAAATCATTTTATAAGATTTCTAAATTTTTATGGATTCTTCTAAATGACAAATAGTTTAGGAAAGACGAGCAGCTTAATTTTAAGTCTTTCTAAAACAAATACAGACAATATATACTAAAAATTGATATACCAAAGAAAACTCAAAATTTTATGTAAATTGATTTTATTCCCACTTTTTTTTTCAAGCCAGAATAGACTCTCTCAAACAACGGAAACCTACATTATTGTATTGAAATCCATGAAATGTACTTAATTGAATACACTCTCAAACAGAAACCTACATTATTGTATTGGAATAAGTACGAAATTAAATTCATCTTTAAACTCTACGGCTCTTTTTTTCTTTATCATCATACAATAACTTTGGCAATACTCGTTGACTCTTCCAAGCATCCACCATTCTCAAGATTTCACCATCTTAGCTTTGCAGGAAAATACTGCAAAAATAAATTAAATAAGACAACTTAGATTATAATAAAATAAAATAATAGTCGAACACCACCGAAATAGACAATCAAAAACTCAGGGATAACTAGCATTGAACGGAAAGCACGTAAGTAAACAAGATTATTCACAAGAAATACCAAGTTCAGTCTAATTAATAATAGTAATAATAACAGTCTCATTCAATTTTACAAACAAACAAAAATAGAAAGGGAAAGACAAAAAGCTTCACATCTGTTTCTATTTTGCAAATCACCCGCCAAACCCCTATTGCAGATATTTGTTAGATACAGACAGACCTCAAGTTTTGTGTTTAATACTGCAAAGGGAGATATTTGTAATTTTGAAAGATAGTCAGGATTTTTTTCCAGTAATTAGGCCAAAGCTTTAGAGGTTAGCAAGAAAATTCGCATAAAACGCCAAACAATTCCAAGCAAATTACCTTTTCGATAAGAGAAAGGTAATACGGCTTCACTTTCTCCACGTCAACCCGAACCTTGCTCTTGCTGTATAAATCATACTTGCTGCAAAAATATTTAAATAGGAAGAATTAGAATCAATCAACAAGAAAATATACATATAGATCACTAAATTCAATTTTTAATCATGAAGATGCCCAAAAGCTTACTTAAATATTTTAAGCCACTTAAGATTTTCCTCATCTTCCTCGTTCATCAAGTGCTTGTACGCACCGGACTTATGCAACGCTGCAACACGGAATAACATTGACAAACAATACGTAATTTGTTCAATGCTTTTATTAATTTCCCCACAAATTAAGTTATTTCATTTTGCTAACTTACCATAAAACGAGTGATATCTGATGATAAAAAGCCCAGCTGAGGGCAGAGTCGATTTGTTTTCCTTTGCCACCTGAAAAAAGACGAGCAAGCGATTGTTAAAACTATAGTTTGATGTGTTACGAAAAATTAAATTCCAGAAAAATCAATTAATAAACGGGTACCAAATACATGTAGTCATCATGCCCCCATGACATGAGCACATTGTTAAGTCCACAGCCTTTCTCATAAACTCCAAATTCGCTATTGTAAGCCGGATTGTTGTAGTCGGGATTTTCCTTGAAATACTGCAGTAGTCACAACATTAAAGTTATAGAATTTCAAATAATATCACTGGAAATTTAAGTCGAGAAGCACGTGAATAATACCTTGTGATGAACAATGGATTCATTGAACGCACATCCGACCGGATTTGTGTCACCTATAATTAAAAAATGTAACCCAATTTAATTAAAAGAAACTTTAAAAATTAACCAAACACATCTTTATATGTAGCCTAAAATGCTTACCTACAACTGCCCATTGTGGGAGCTCTCCAAATTCAGGAAGAAGAAGAACTTTCCCAAGATCTAAGCAACAGAAAGGCCAAATTAGATAACCACTATTTATTATTTATTAGTAATGAAATCTAATTAATAAAATAAAAATATTTGTTGGCTAATTTTTTAAGGATAATTTCTTGGCGCAAAAAGCGCACAAGTTATTCTTTTTACTACAGATAGTCCACCATATTTTTTTCATTTGTATTAGTCCAAATTACAAATAAAAGTATTAAAAAAAATACCCTTACATAATCAGGTGAGAATTAAAAAGGATATTATTTTAGTCAAGTTTTAGGGTTTCAAGTATCAGGTGTGGAAAATGATTATATTCATTACTAAGGAATTTCTTTAATTGGATTTTGAGGCCAAAATTCAGTTATCTTTAAAAAAGAAGCTATAATTTCACCTTGAGGTTTTTACCCCTAGGGGCGCAATTATGTCAAGGGCATATTTGTAATTTTATAGACAATTAGCTAAGGAGACTGGGACTTAAATGGGAAAATATATATACCATGGACAAGGGCAGTCAAATGAAGCCAATCCTCATCAGGATAATCTTTTCTGATGGCTTCAGCAGTTTGTAACAAATGCTCAATTTGAGGCTCATCCAAATCAGGATCACTTTCATCAACAACATTGTTAAGGAGCTCACAGCATTCCCATATGCTCATTTTCACCTTGTCCAATTTCACATATTCTTCTCTCATTTTCTTCACCTACAATTCATAGAAATATATTAATGGATAGAAAACAAAATTGATTGTGAAAATATAATGGAAAGAAAATAGAACATAATTATATTGAATTACTTACAAATTCATAAGTTTGGTGGATGTGATTGGTCTTGTAGAAAATTTCCACCCCTTCTTGCCTTTCACTTTCAGCCTCATAATCCCTATTTCACATTTGATAAATTATTTACAAAAATAAGAAATAAAGAATGACCAGATATTGGGCTTGGCCCATATAAGTTAAGGCCTTTATTTAAGTTTGGGCCACAGGAGCCTAGGAATATAGGTTGTAAGGCCTTTGAGTTAAGCCTCAAACAGAGATAACCATGCCGGTAATATATTTGTCTGATGATTATTGAACATTTTTAATCCGATTAATTGTGTTAATCAGATTCGCCTTCTGTAAGGCAATTACTGATCTTTGATTAAACATTTTTTCAAAATGCCATGTTTTGTTCCACATCTTATAACTCCCAAACTCAAACTATTCAAGTATGTAGTTAGTTGAATACTTAATGAAGATAATTTTAAGTGCATAATTTGAATCATTATTATGAAAGGAGTAAAGACCTAAAATCATGGCCAAATGCATTGGCATTTGGCACCGCAAATCCTCCATCCAAAATCAACCCCTCAGAGTTTATGCCCTTCTTTTGATCCACTTCAATTCCTGTTTTCCAAAAAATGGACACAAATAAATAACAATAGCAACTAATTATAAATTTGGAATTCAGATTCAAGAGGAACCCTATACAAATTTATTAATAATAAAAATAATTTAAAGAAAAGAGTAAAGTATGAAATGTGGAAAAATAAACCCAAGAAAAGCATGAATCTGGACAGAAACAACCATCAAAATCAATGAAACATAAACAGACTAAATATGTAATTTACTTTTAAAGGCCAATGGTTCAATGCAAAAAAAAAAAAAAAAAAAAAACAAAAAAAAAAACACTGAAAATTACCAAACTCGGGCTGATCAACGATGACCGTCATCCTCACAGAAAAAGGGGAGTGCCCAAAATTTCTTAATATCGAAAAAATAGAAAAAATAAAATATAAGTGGAGGATCAGAAAATAATATCAAGGAAATTGGTGGTGACATTATGATGAAAGAAAAAAGGCAGTATTTATAACCGCCGGAGAAGTCCTTCCCTGAGAATTCAAAACCTAGAGGTCCTTCCCTGGAAATTCCATTAAATCACTCTTTTATACGATTTTATCTTTTTTTTCATAATAATATACTTATTTATTTATTTCTACTTGTTTCTACTTAATTAATTAGAATTACTATAATTACGTTACATGAGAACTGAACACGTCCATCCAGCTGTTTATTTTTATTTTTTAAGTTTGCAAATAAAAACGAATAAAAGGAAAATAAAAGTCAGAAACAGTAAGTAAATGTATAATTTATCGGTGGGTGGGCCCTAGGATTAGTCAGCATTGCGTTGGAGATCACATCCCTTCTAAAAGACGGACGTCGAGGATGGGACCTACCACTGACCTGGATTTCAGTCAAGGATGGAGACTTTTGCGGGGAGGTAACATGTAATGTTATTACTCGTATTTTACCATTTGAAGAAATTTACACATGGTAAGAAAGTTATTAGAAATTATAATCTCTTAATTAACTACTCCTATTAGTTAAAAACAATATGCACATAAACAAATCTCTATATGATTAATACTATAATTTATTTTAAAAAATGTCATTATTATCCAATAAGTTTTGAAAAGTTAAAAAAATGATTGTTATTTGATTGAAACAATACATATAACTCTTGTTCGAAAAAAAATATTGCTATATCGTTTGTTCGAGCACGAACAAACGAATAAAGCGTGGGATAGTTGATTAGCAAATATTTGTCCTTATTTTTATTAGTATTTTAGTTACTTTTTCCTATTGTTTTTTGTATAAGTTGGATATTTTAGGCTTAAATTCGTATATTTGCACGTCCAGCTTATTTTCTCACATTTTGATCTTAATTGATGCAAATAGGTGAATTATCTTTATTTTTCACCTTATAGCTAAGTAACCGGAGGAGCTCGGAACGTAAGGAATGAAGAATGATGATTAAGAGACATGAATCGAGCGTTCCGGCGAACAAGTAGCAAGAATTTTGAAGATAACGGTTAGCCCTAGCGGTAGCCTTACCGCTAGATAACACCGTTACACTTAGCGGTTACCACACCGTTACCCATACTGTTATTACAATCGTTGAAGGTGGATTGAGAGCTTAACGATACACTTAACGATTATAAACCGTATTGTTACCATCTTCGTTAGAAAGCAACATGGACATTAATGATAGCTTTAGCGGTAGCTCGTACCGCTAAGTGCTACCGTTATCGGGCCCAGTAACCGACTTAAGTGACTTATTCTCCAAGAAATCGAAAATCTATAAATACCAAGCCATTAATCCGAGTTGGGGCGTATGTAGGTCATTATAAACTTACCAAAACGTATATATATGGTTAGAATCTCGTTTTTTTTAACATTAAATAGTTTAGATTAGAGATCAAGATCAAGGATTCGACGCTTGCGAGTTCCGAAGATGTTCGATAGTGCGCGGCCCGTTCCTCGACCATGATCCATCATTTTCTTCGGAATAGCTGAAGATATTTATGCAAATCCTAAATTTAATAAGTTCTCTTTTCCTTTTTATTGCTTTCTTAGTTTAATTTTCATAGTTTAAGCTTTAGATTTTCGTTTATGTTTAATATTTTTGCGTTCAGACTTGGATTGATTATGAACTTGAATTCGCTGAATACTTTGGATATTCGTTTTAAATATTAATATAGTTTATTTCATGCTTGGTTGTTTAAAATTTAAATTCAAGTTATTATGCAATTAGGTTCATGCTATTTAATTCCGTTTTTAAGATTCATGGTAGAAATTGCTTTAGGTTCTAGTTATGCTATTTGATTTGGTTATGATAATTGATTATCGTTGCGTTTTAAATCTAGATTAAATTGCCATAAGATAATTCTTAGTTCTTAAGCTTAAGTAATTAAAATTAGTTGAATTTATGATTTTAAATTCTAGTTGGTAAAATTAGTTAAGTTAACTAGTTTTAATTAAGTTCATACTTTTTCAAGTTTGTAGTTAATAATAAAAAAACAAACAAAACCTCAATTTGTATAAGTTTATTTTCTTAATTGTTAGTAAGAAAACATCCGAGATACTGAATCGTTGTCCTCGACAGAATCGACTTGAGTCAACTTCCCACCCCACAAGTGTCCTCGTACACTTGCGAGCAAGTTTGAATGTTTTTAAATTAAATATATATAAACGGGGTGCATAAAAGCTTCAATCAAAATTTTGGAGCCGTTGCGGGGGACAACAAGTAAGATTCAAGGATGTTTTTCATTTTATTTTCTATTTAGTCGTTATTTGTATAATTGCGCTTGGTTTGGATTTTGCCCTAGGTACGTTGATTTGTTGTTGAGTTTATGTAAGGTAGACGATCATTTCAACTCGATCTTGCACTATTTATTGACAACATCCATCGTTCAAATCCACCGAGAACAAGGCCTCTTTCCATTCCCGAGTGTGTTTCTTCTATAGCTACTGATTTTGTTTGCGATGATATTCCTGAGGCAATGTTAGGAGTACATTCTGTTCGCAATGGTAACGCTGGTAATGGACCACCTAGATCTCCACGTCGCAATCGAGACGAATATGATAGTGAACCAATCCGTTTGCAAGGACAAGTGCAGACCCGAGCTGATTGGGCTGAATTCCATTGAAACATGGAGAATAGGGAACAAGACGTGGAGGTGCATGGGAAATTCATAATCAGCATAAAGAGTATGTTGAAAATCATAGACGAGTAGATACTTGGTTGGAAGATGAGAAACAAAGCTACGAACAAGATAATTTTGACGGGAGATACATGAGCAAAAATAATTATGAGAGGAACGCGTATGACAATCGCTACGAGAGGGCCAATGACCGACTTGGAGAGCCGAGGGGCAATTGAGCACCTCGACAGCATGATTTGGCACGTCCGAAGGTTTTGCCTTTTGGGTCTGCTATTGTTCTTGGACCAACTGCAAGGGAAGTGGAGATTAAACCGCATCAAATTAATTTACTTCCAACTTTTCACGGAAATGCCCATGAAGATCCTTTAGCGTTTTTAAACTTTTTATTTAATGAAGTGGGCAGATTTATGGTTAATGACCTTAACCGGGAGGAGGTGCAAATGATTTGTTTTCCCTATAGCATGAAGGACAAAGCGAAGACGTGGTTACTATCCTTAGAACCGAGATCGGTAACTAGTTGGGAGATGATAAGCGAGAAGTTACTCAATCAATACTATTCGGCACAAACAACGGGGCCTCTTTGGAGACAAATTGCTACCTTTGAACAGTTGGAGGGAGAATAATTTTATGAAACATGGGAGCGTTACAAGACACTTTTACAAGCATGCCCCCATCATAACTACTACCCCGAGATGACTAATCAATTTTTCTTTGATGATTTGGTGAACATTGGAAAAAGTCAAGTTGAAATAGAGGCAAGAGGAGATTTCGAAGATTTAACACCCTCAAGGCAAAATGAGTGTTGGAAAAGCAGAGCGAAAAATCTAGACCAACCAACTCTCGACCTCTTAAAATAAAAGTAAATGAAGTATCCACAACCGAGACATATAAAGATGAAGGAGTTGGTCAAACAATCAAGGAGAAGTGTCGGGAAATATTTAACAAGGAATTAGCATCATGGAAAGCCGAGCGAGCAAGCCGGGCTTCTTCAAAGAGGACCGTTGCGACATGTGACCAATGTGGATCTACCAAACATTTAGCGATTATGTGTCCAACCAACAATGAACAACGAGAGGACGTTAACGACATCCAGTATTTTTCAAACCAACAACATTCAGGGCAGAAACTACCACATGCGCAAGCACCACTACCATCACCCCCAAACAATTTCCATGTGCAAGGGCAAGTGCCTACTAAAGTTCAATCAGATGATCAACTACTGATTTGGCAGCAGAATCAAGTGGCCGAGACTATTAGAAATCGGGATGGACTCGCGCAGGTTAGAAATGAAGTTGTGCAGTTGAGAAATAAAGTTAGAGATGAAATGAAGGAACTAAGAAAGACTATGAACGACCTCACTAAAACCACTCTTGAGAATTTAGCTGGCCAAAGGAAACTAGAGATAATGATGGGTTACATATCGACCTCTATAGCCAGAAATTTGAATCGAACTTTTTCGCTTTAAAATAAAAAGCTCGTCCGCAAGAGAACGGAGCTATTGTAGGTGATAAGTTGACTCGAGTCGAATCACAAGGAAGACTAATCGGAAACTATTCTGGTGTTCGATTTTACGCACATAGAAACTAAAATAAAAACTAAAATAAAATAAACTAAACACACGATCAAATAAAGTTTGAGGTTTTCTAACATCTACGAGCAATAAAATTAAAAGCTTTTAAAAACAATTAATAAAAGCGAGGGTCTAGTGTGCCGGAATCGTCTCCACGATCGGGGTTATCAATCCCGATGGTTTTAAATGACCCTAAGCACACTAGACCGATAAACTTAGCCAACAAAAATCATCATGATCAACAACATAATTTCAGCCCAAGCATGAAACCAAAGTATGAACATGAAGACTTCAATACAAGCATGAAATATAAAAATAAATTAACAACTAGAAAACATGTAAAAGGATTATACTAAACTACGCTATTAAAGTTCAACATCAAAGTACAACGAAATCCAAAGCTATACTAACATAACAAATGAGCCAAGTTTAGAAAACTAATTATCTAAGAAAGCAGCAGCCATCGAACGATCTTCAGCGATGAGAATCGGCCTTGAACGACGGACGGTATAGAAACGACAAAACTACAAACTATCTAACTCTAATTTTGCGTGAATTGAAATGGTGGCATGAACCGAGGGTCTTCTGTATTATTCTGACCTTTCCCCCTCGTCCCAGCACTCTCAAAACGAAGAAACCACCGGCTTTTTATAGAATTTCAAAAATAACCGCTCAAACTGCCGGAGCGTCGACGGTGCGTCGATCTACGCGAGTTAGGCTAAACGCGTCGACCAGGCAATGCATCGATCGACTGAGCTAGGATCGATGCAACAAAACATTTGCGTCGACGGTGCGTCGGTCGACGCGGGCCAGGCTGCACGCGTCGACCAGGCAGTGCTTCGATCGACAGAGCTAGGATCGACGCAACAGAATATTTGCGTCGACGGTGCGTCAGTCGATGCGAGCCAGGCTGCGGGCATCGGCAGTTAGTGTCGGTAGGACTCGGACACTGGGTAACCCAGTGTCAGACTGGTACCCAGTGTCAGCACAGTACATTGCTCGTCCAATCTTCGTCGTCTCGAGCTATAACACTAAAATAAAGAAAAATTAGATTATTTCATATAAAATAAAGTAAAAACACATTAAACACCAAACGAGACAAAAAACATCAAAAGGAAGAAAAACGATAAAAAGATAAACTTAAACACCCTAAAAGCACACAACATACAATGCAAAAACACATGAAAATCACATACAAATATGTACAAATCAATTCCCCCACACTTAGCTTTTTGCTTGTCCTCAACCAAAATCTAATCTAGACGTAGACAAGGAAAAGCTAATTACCCGATAACTTAATTACTAATGCATCCATATGATTCAAGAAGTTAATGCATTAGATCGACTAAAAACTCGACTAAAAGGACGACACGATAACGTTGAGATAAGAGATTTAGACTAGCTTCCGAACACCTAAAAGTAACGAGTTGACCTCCATGTACGTCACCCATCCATGCCTCGGCCAAAGTCTATCCCTGCTCAAACCGCCAAATCGTCACCCGACTAGCCCAGTCATCTATACAACTCTTTAACAATACAATCTAAGAAATAAAAATAAAAATAAGAACCCAACTTGTACAAGGTTTTCTATTCTTGTACTTATTCTTTCTTTTTCTTTTCTTTTTTATTTTTATTTTTCTTTCTTTTTTTTATATATTTTTTTTATGAGTACCTAAAGAGATAAGGTACTAAATGAACATAATTTACATCAATCAACAGCGAGTGTTCATTGACTCCAATCTTACGTTGCTAAGTGTAACTGATAACATTCTTCAATAACGCACGTGGAGTTTTAACGTCTCCAAAATAAAAAGAATAAATTACATAAAATCCTATAGAGGTTAACTGAAAACGGGGCTAGTAAAGAATATTCGACTCTTTGGAACGAAACAAGAATAAAACTGAAGACAAGACACTTCATTCCCCACAATTACACTATTGTTCGAACGGAAATCTAAATATCCTAACCTAAGCATCTAACCACGTCACTTCGTCAAGGTTCCAATCAATATCAATACACAAAACTCAAATCAACCACAAGCAAGCATACAAAAATTACTAACCAAACCAAGGACAAACCCCCCACACTTAAACCATACAATGTCCACATTGTATAAAATGAAAAATTAAGCAAGGTATGGTAAAAGGAAGAGAAAGAGAGATACGTCCCTGAAATCGCGCTTGTGATGATGAGTTGAGTGTCAAAAAACCATCCAAAGGGCCTCAACATTGAAGGGGACCTGAAACAAGAAGAACCAAACACACAAAAATATATAATTATAAAAGGAGCTTGGGTTGCCTCCCAAGAAGCGCTTGATTAACGTCTCTAGTTTGACGGCGTCCATTCAATGTCATCCCGGGTCTAAAAATAGACGACGGTCGTGCCACGCCTTGGTATTCTCTAGAAGCAAGAATTGGCGATGATAATCACCAAGGCGGGCATAAAAATCACGTCCCGAGATTCCAAACACTCCAACTAGCTTCGGAGGATGGAAACGCGAGTAATCGATCACCTTGAATATGTCAAATGGCACTTGTAGCATGGGGTGATCGGACACCTTCTCGACTATCTCGTCTACCACTTCAAAATCAAATTTCAATAAAGCTTTGGGTGGTTCAAAATGAGACTCAATAGTCTCACTTCCCTCCAAAATCGGCACTAAAACTCCATCTTCTTCACCAAGAGTAGGGAGACTCAAATCTCCATTATATTCCAGACACTCCAACGGCAACACCCCCACACTTTTATCCGCAGTGTCATCAAAAATCGCAAGGGGGCGAATCTCAACCAACTCCTCAATCTCAACCGTCTTACAAACCTCTTCCGAACAAACATCCACGATAGGCTCTTCCACATCAAATAATGTCACCTCGTCAAAATGAGGTCGATTTACCTCAACTCGAGTTTCATGATCACTAATACATGAATGAGACAAAGGATAACAATCGTAGCTCGGGATATAAGAATATGATTCGCAAGGAGCACACGGATCATTATATCTCGAATCGTGATATGTGGTTTTGGGAAAAAACTGCTCGAAACTCGAAACATAAGAGTTTGATGTAAGAAGAGGAAACGGTTCGTAGCTTGAAGAATCAGAATTGGGTAGAGCATACGAATCATATCCCGTGGAAAAAGCTTCCAAACCCGGGTTATAAGAATTTTCATTAAATNAAAAAAAAAATCATCCAACGGGCCTCAACATTGAAGGGGACCTGAAACAAGAAGAACAAAACACACAAAAATATATAATTATAAAGCGCTTGATTAACGTCTTTAGCTTGAAGGCGTCCACGGTTGATGTCATCCCGGGTCTAAAAATAGATGACGACCATGCCACGCCTTGGTATTCTCCAAGAGCAAGAATTGGCGATGATAATCACCAAGGCGGGCATAAAAATCACGTTCCGAGATGCAAAACACTCCAATTGGCTTTGGAGGTCGGAACCGCGAGTAATCGATCACCTCGAATATATCAAATGACAATTGTAGCATGGGGTGATCGGGCACCTTCTCGACTATCTCGTCTACCACCTCAAAATCAAATTTCAATAAAGCTTCGGGTGGTCCAAAATGCCACTCAATAGTCTCACTCTCCTCCAACACTGACACCATAACTCCACCTTCTTCACCAAGAACAAGAAGGCTTGAATTTCCAACATCCTCCGGGCACTCCAACGGCAACACCCCCACACTTGTATCCACGGTGTCATCAAGAATCGCAAGGGGGGCGATCTCAACCAACTCCTCAATCTCAGCCGCTTTACAAACCTCTTCCGAACAAACATCCACAGTAGGCTCTACCACATCAAATAACGTCACCTCGTCAAAATGAGGTCGATCTACCTCAACTCGAGTTTCATGATCAGTAATACACGAATGAGACAAAGGATAATAATCATAGCTCGGGGTATAAGAATATGATTCGAAAGGAGCACACGGATCATTATATCTCGAATCGTGATATGTGGTTTTGGGAAAAAATCGCTCGAAACTCGAAACATAAGAGTTTGATGTAAGAAGAGGAAATGGTTCGTAGCTCAAAAAATCAGAATTGGGTAGAGCATACGAATGATATCCCGTGGAAAAAGGTTCCAAACCCGGGTTATAAGAATTTTCATTAAATATTGGGCAATAGGAACTTTGTAGTTGATCAAAGTGATTAAGTGAAGCGTTTGGATCATTAACGCTTGAATTATAAGAAACTGAAGGTGGGACCCATTCAGACGAGTATAACGACCCCATGAACTGATCCACTACTTCATACCATGTTTTTAAAGAATCAGGCTCTATATTAGCTAACCACTCACTTGCCCGATCCTTTAATGTGAACATGAAAAGCCGCATCATCACTTGATCCCATGTAAGTCCGAAAAGAGGGAATGTGCTGGTTATAGCTTCGTACTCTCGAATAAAATGGAGCGGGTCTTCGCTCGGAAATCCATGAGAAATCGGGAGTTGCTCGAGGTAAAATTCATCAAGATCGTACTCCCGCATTACATAGCTCAAAGGAATTGCCGGTCGAAACCCATGCCAATCAGACATTGGACATAACATCCTTTCATCAAAAGGTGGAATGTAAAAGTCATCATATGGCGAACTCGATCGATGGTTTGCCATCGTCGGTCTAAAATCTCGAACCGTCAAAGAGTTGGCTACAAGCACAATACTCAACAAACGAGATTAAGCGTACCATAAAGAACAAAAAGAAACAAGAAATAAAAATCACTATCGGACACAAACACAAACAAACAAATAATAATACAAACAAAACTAAATAAAAGCAAACACCAAAAATCGTAGCCTTTAGCCTTCCCCGGCAACGGCGCCAAATTTTGAATCAAACTTTTTCGCGTTTAAAAATGAAAAGCTCGTCCGCAAGAGAACGGAGCTATTGTAGGCGATAAGTTGACTCGAGTCGAATCACAAGGAAGACTAATCGAAAACTATTTCGGTGTTCGATTTTACGCACATAGAAACAAAAATAAAAACTAAACTAAAATAAACTAAACACATAATCAAATAAAGTTTGAGGTTTTCTAACATCTACGAGCAATAAAATTAAAAACTTTTAAAAATGGTTTATAAAAGCGAGGGTCTATTACACCGGAATCGTCTCCACGATCGGGGTTGTCAATCCCGTTCGTTCTAAATGACCCTAGGCACACTAGACCGATAAACTTAGCCAACAAGCATCATCAAGATCAACAACATAATCTCAGCCCAAGCATGAAACCAAAGCATGAACATGAAGACTTCAATACAAGCATGAAATATAAACATAAATTAACAACTAGAAAATAGGTAAAAAGATTATACTAAATTACGTTATTAAAGTTCAACATCAAAAAACAACGAAATCCAAAGCTATACTAACATAACAAATAAGCCAAGTTCAGAAAACTAATTATCTAAGAAAGCAGCAGCCATCGAACGATCTTCAGCGATGAGAATCGGCCTTGAACGACGGACGGCATAGAAACGACAAAACTACAAACTATCTAACTCTAATTTCGCGTGAATTGAAATGGTGGCATGAACCGAGGGTCTTCTGTATTATTCTGACCTTTCCCCCTCGTCCCAGCACTCTCAAAATAAAGAAACCACCGGCTTTTTTATAGAATTTTGAAAATAACCGCTCAAACTGCCGGAGCGTCGACGGTGCGTCGATCTACGCGAGCCAGGCTGCACGCGTCGACCAGGCAGTGCGTCGATCGACGGAGCTAGGATCGACGCAACAGAACATTTGCGTCGATGGTGCGTCGGTCGATGCGGGCCAGGCTGCACGCGTCGACCAGGCAGTGCGTCGATCGTTAGAGCTAGGATCGACGGTGCCTCAGTCGACATGAGCTAGGCTGCGGGCATCGGCAGCTAGTGTCGGCAGGACTCGGACACTGGGTAACCCAGTGTCAGCACAGTACATTGCTCGTCCAATCTTCTTCGTCTCGAGCTATAACCTTAAAATAAAGCAAAATTAGATTATTTCATATAAAATAAATTAAAAACTCATTAAACACCAAACGAGACGAAAAACATCAAAAGGAAGAAAAACTATAAAAAGATAAACCTAAACACCCTAAAAGCACACAACATACAATGAAAAAACACATGAAAATCACATACAAATATGTACAAATCAAAATTCAAATGAGAAGGATAGACTTCTGAGTCAAACGGAGCAAGCCTCAGCTATTCATGTCTTGCGGAGCGAGAAGGTAATAGATAATGGCATCGAGCAAGGTAAAGACGAAATCGAAGCGGTAGCCAATATTCCAACGCCAACTCAAACTCAAACAGATTTGTCTAGCCCAGTCGATCAGATGCACGAATCACCAAACCCGTATGTTTCGGGGTTGTTAAAAAGGAAGAATTTGAATCCATACCCCTCTCCTACAACAATTGACAAATCGACCAATTCCTCGAGTACGCCACCAAAGAAGCTGACACCCTCGATTTATGGTCATGTTCCCTTCCTAAGAAGCTTACGTTCGGCCAAAGAAAATAAAAAGTTCATGGATCTATATAATTTATTGAAAAATGTTAATATTAACCTTCCCCTGCTAGAGGTGATAAAGACGATGACAACGTATGTGAGATTTTCCAAGGAACTAACATCAAGGGAAAGGCGCCTGGCTGCAAAATAATATGTGGCTTTGACAAGAGAAGTTAGTGATATAACAAGAAACCATTGTCACCCAAAGAGAAGGATCCTGGGAGTTTTTGTATTAATATTTCGCTAGGAAATGGACAGACAGCAAGGGGGATGCTCGATCTTGGTGCTAGCATAAATTTAATGATCTATTCTATTTACAAGGAATTTGATCTTATTGAAGCCAACCGCGATGTGACTACAATTGGCGGTTCGATCGATAAGGTTACCCTTGGGTAATGTGGAAGATGTGTTGGTGCAGGTAGAAAAGTTGGTGGTGCCTGTAGATTTCATTATTATGGACGTTGGTGAGGTACAAAGTGAAAATAAGGAGCACACCATTTTATTGGGACGGCCTTTGATGTCTACTATGAATGCATTAATAGACGTGAACAAAGGGAGGATGACCATGTCCGTCTTAGGCGAATCAGTGACGTTTTCACTTCAAGATATCCATGATTAGAGTAGATTTGTCCTTATTTTTATTAGCTTTTTAGTTCGTTTTTCTATTTGTATTTGGTATAAGATGGATGATTTAAGTTTAATTCCGTATTTTTATAGTTCCGACTTATTTTACCGTATTTTACTCGTAATTGATGCAAAGAGGTGATATTTTATTTCTTTCACCTTACAGCTAAGTAACCGGAAGAGCTCAGCGCATAATAGACGAAGTTCGATGTTCAAGAATAGGAGAACGAGCTTTCCGGCGAAACGAGTAGCAAAAGATCGAGAGACGGAGACAGATGCTCTGTCGCGTCGACTGACGCGACCGTCGACGCTCCATCGACGTGAGCCATGATCCGCGTCAGTCGACGCAGGGCCGACGCACCATCGACGCAACTTGCTGAAGCATCGACTGAAGGAGCGTCAGTCGACGCACCGTCGACGTAACTTGCTGAAGCGTCGACCGTTTCGCCGGAAAGCTCGTTCTCCTATTCTTGAACATCGAACTTCGTCTATTACT
>BMAC01000073.1:2028810-2080817 GCA_014905375.1 Phtheirospermum japonicum
ATGTGTGTAGTGTATGTTATTATATATATATATATCTGTTGCATGCTGTAGTACATATATTTATATATATACTGATAATGCATGCATGCTAGTGTGTTATATATATATATATATATAAATATAGTTTATATAGTTTGCTGTATATACATATATCATATATGTGTGTATGTGATCTGAGTATACAACATATAATTATAAATCTGATTAATTTTATGATATATATATATAATTGTTATATATGTGATTAATATATTAATTGGTTACTTATCATGCTCGTTTGATTTTGTGAAAATCATATTGTATCCTTTTAGAGTAATTAAAAATATTGTTTGAATTAATTTGATTTAAAATGGGCCGTCGTCAATTGAATTCGATTCAAGTTCCTCTTATTTAAAATTTTTTGTTTTCCGCTGCGCGACGGCACCATTAAATCCCAATAGGAAGGAGATACGAGCGCGAGCACCATTACGCGCATGACGACCATTATGAGAGAGCTAATGATCGAGTTAGGGAACCAAAGGGAGATCGAAGGCCTTGACAACGAGATTTGGCACGCCCGAAGGTTGTGCTTTATGGGTCTGCTATTGTACTTGCCCGACTACAAGGGAAGTAGAGATTAAACCGCATCAAATTAACTCACTTCCGACTTTTCATGGAAATGCCCACGAAGACCCTTTAGCATTTTTGAACTACTTTATCGATGAAGTAGGCAGATTTGTAGGTCATGGCCTAAACCGGGAGGAGATGCAAATGATTTGTTTCCCTTATAGCATGAAAGACAAAGTGAAGACATGGTTACTGTACTTAGAACCAAGGTCATTAACTGATTGGGAGATGATAAGCGAGAAGTTCCTAAATCAATACTATTCGGCACAAACAACGGGGCAAATTCGGAGGCAGATTGCTAATTTCGAACAAGTGGAGGGAGAATTATTTCATGAAACATGGGAGCGTTACAAATCACTTTTACAAGCATGCCCCCATCATAGCTATTCCCCTGAGATAATTAATCAGTTTTTTTTTTATGGTTTGTCGCCCATGGGGAAAAACCAAGTTGAAATAGCAGCAGGAGGAGATTTTGGTGATTTAACGGCCTACGAGGCAAAACGAGTATTGTAGAAACTGAGTGAAAAATCTAGAGAAACCAACTCTCGGCCTCGTAAATTGAAAGTTAATGAGATTTCCATCCCTGATCCTGACTTAGATGATGGCAAATTAGTCAAAGCAAAGTGCGAAGAGATACTTGAGGAGAAATTGGCAGCTTGGAAGGCCGAGCAGGCAAGCAAGGCCTCTTCGAAGAAGACTAATGCGATGTGTCACCAATGAGGATCCCCCGAACATTTAGCCGATATGTGCCCATTCAACAATGAACAACGTGGGGACATCAACGCCATCCAGCACTATTCGAATCAATAACATTCAGGGCACAGACCACCACACATGCAAGAACCACTACCACCGCCCCCGAATAATTTCCATGTGCAAGGGCAAACACCTACTACAGTTCAGTTGACTGATCAACTTTTAGTCTGGCAACTAAACCAAGTTGCCGAAATTATTCGGAACCGAGATGGCCTTACACATGTTCAGGAGGAAATGATGGGAGTTCGAGACGATATGAAAGAATTGAGAACGATGATGGCTGAAATGGCCAAAAGCACTCTTGAAAATTCGTCAGGACTAAGAAGATTGGAGTTAATGGTAGGACAATTGGCAATTGACATGGCATCATTGAAGAAGGAGAAAAATACTCTTCCAAGCCAAACAGAACAAGCCTCAGCTATTCATGTGCTGAGAAGCGGGAAAGAAGTGGATAACTGCATCGAGCAAGGAAAGGAGGGAGACAAAAGGGAGGCCAAAACCCAACCACAAGCAGATGCAACCAATTCGGCCGATCTAATGCATAAATATTCAAATCCAAATATCTTGAGGCCGACAGTAGCTGAAGACCCCATCGATTCCTTAAATTCGCCGCCCAAGAAGTTGACTGTTTATGATCATGTTCCCTTCCCAAGTCGCCTACATCCGGCCAAGGAGAATAAGAGATTCATGGAGCTATATAATTTATTGAAAAATATCAATATTAACCTCCCCCTGATAGAGGTGATAAAGACAATGCCAGCATTTGTGAAGTTTTTCAAGGATCTAGCATCAAGGGAAAGGCGTTTGGCTACGAGTCAAAATGTGGCTTTGATAAGAGATGTTGGTGATATATTTAAGAAACCATTGCCACCCAAGGAGAAGGATCCCAGGAGTTTTGGCGTAACTATTTCTCTCAGGAATGGACTAACGGCAAGAGGGATGCTCGATCTTGGCACTAGCATAAATTTGATGCCCTACTCAATTTACAAGGAGTTTGACCTAGGACCACTGAAGCCGACCACGATGAGATTACTGTTGGAGGATCGAACGATAAGGCTACCCTTGGGGATTGTGGAGGATGTCTTAGTACAAGTAGACAAGTTAGTAGTGCCGGTTAACTTTGTCATTATGGATGTTGGTGACGTACAAAGCGAGAACCGAGAACACACCATTTTTTTAGGACGTCCATTCATGTCTACAACGCTCATGGTGATCGACGTACACAAGGGAAGAGCGACTATGTCTGTAATTGGCGAAACAGTGATGTTTTCACTTCAAGATTTTCACAAGAGTCCTACATCGTTTGTTAAGAACGATTGTTCTACTATTGATTTAGTAGATTCTTGCGCGAATGAGCTCTTGAGCATCGGCACGATTGAAGAGTTTGATAATGTAGAAGCATTTGATGATGGATTGCCCATGAAGTTTAACGTGCCTCAAAATGAGACAAAATTGGAGTTGAGACCACAACGAGATCGTTCGAAGTTTGAGCCAAGAGAAGAGACGAAGCTACCGCATAATTATTCAAGATGTGTTTCCCTCGACCCCTACAAGAATTTTAAACGTACGAAGAAAAAGGGCGAGGCTAATAGCAAGGATTGGACAAAGAAGAAGAAGAAGTCGAACGAAGTTTTTAACGAGAATTTCAAGGTTGGTCAACTAGTGCTGTATAATTCCGATCGTAAGTTTGATCCAACCAATTTTGAAGTTGCATGGAGTGGACCATTTTTAATGAAGGAGATGGATGAGTATGGTGTAGCCACACTGTACGATGAGAGTGAGAAATCAAGATTCCAAGTCCACAAGCATCGACTTAAGCCTTATATCAAGGATTATAAGAAGAATCGTGATCGTACCAAGAAGGAGTTCTTGGACCCACCATGAGCTAGAATTTGATCAAGTAATTGCGTCAAGCATATGACGTTAAATGTTGCGCTTCTTGGGAGGCAACCCAAGCGTGCGTTAGTTTTCGTTTTATTTTCTTTTATTTTATTTCTGATAAATCGCTTATTCTGGACAACGGTTATATAACGGTAGCTCGCTACCGCAAGGCCTTACCGCTAGTTCCACTCGAAGCGTTAACGTTGACGATCAACCACTGAACCTACCGCTTACCGCAGCAATCAGGGATAATGATGATTTCATTGATTGAGGTCGCAATCTGACCCAAGTTAGCCGCAGCCCGGCAACCTTTGGATGAGCAGCAACCCAGCCATTTACGATGTTGGCCGCAATCCGGCCATTTCTAATCCAAAAAGACGTGCCGCCGGGCACTTGCGCATAGCAATTGATTGCAATCATGTTTTGTTTGTTTTTTTTTTTGTTTTTCTTTATAGGTTTGTTCGGGACAATCTAGTCACGTGATCTAAGACGAAGGATAATTGCACATGCGTTTTTAGAGAGACTCGGCCATCGAATTTTTAGGGATGTTTTCTTATCTCCCATACTCTTATTTTATTTAATATTTATGACAATCAGGAGATTGCCAAGTTTTTAGAGAGAGGGGGTGGTTGAGTATGGTTTATATTTAAAGTGCAATTTGATGTCTTTTTTTTGAAATGCATTAATTTGTAAGCGTGATTGATCGCTATTTCTACGTTTAATTGTGTTTGTATGGCTTACCTGTCGAAGTTGACTATGTATGATTATTTGTTTTCGTCTTTGAGCGTGCATAAGTGCATAATTTTTCAAAATTTATTATTATATATTGTAAAATGGTACTTGGACGCAATCGATTTCGCAAAACCTTAAAAGTAGCGTCAATTCAAAAAATTCTCATGCAAAAAAGCCAGCGAGTAGCCTGAGTGTTTATCATCTTTACATGTGCTTGAATAAGTTTCAGTCTTGATATCTCTTTGAAACCGCAGTGTGTAGTCGACTTTGAACATGAAGTTAAGGCACATATAAAACCCTATTCCGGCCATATTCATAAATCTTAGCCACTATAGATTTCGAATGAGCCAATCATAGCCAAATATCCATGCCTATAGCCATGAGTGTTTTTGAGACGACCCTACAAACCTATTAAAAGCGTGGGGTAGGAGTTCGTATTTTTATTGGTTATTTGAGTCTTGGAAATTTTTATTAGAAATTTATTACTTTTGTAATTAAGGACCACCATCCGAAAAAAAAATGAAAAAATTAATACCCCATAAAAAATAATAAAGGGGGAAATAAAAAAAAAGAAAAGAAAAAGATAGGATGGTGGATATGTTGATTAATTGCCCACGCGCTTGTAAAGGCTTGAGTGTAATTGTTTATTTTATGAAGCCTAATGATTAGAAGGCAAGAGTTGTACAAGAAGCATGCTATAAGCTTCAATTTTACTTAAGTGGTTTGAGCTTTCATTCGGTTTACGAGTTTTGAGTTGAGGAATAGCCTTTTTAAAGGCTACGTTATGAGAGCTAAGTGAGGTTTTTACTTTTGTACGAGGTGAAGCAATGTGCTTCTCGATTAGATTAGGTTGAGTGAGCGATTAGCCACACGACTTATATATTCCATACCCGTCCAAAGAGCCTTACATTACAACCCGCGAAGACCTTTTCTGATTCTTAGTAGTGACAGCACACTTAATTTGCGGTTGAAAAGAGATTGATTTTCGGTGCTTATTTATTGTGCATGTAATTGTATGATTTGAGTGTATACACGTCCCATGCAGAAAATACTTGAGTGCTTTTGAGCGTACCTATATATATTATCCTTAGTGAGGAAGCATGATTCTATTTTGAAGCGATAATGTAATAATGGTCGAGTAATTGACGTTGCATGACTTGTACCTATATTTTTAAAATTACGTATGTAGCATAGCACGACTCACTGCTTGACTTATTTTCATTCTAATCATACTTTGAAATTATCGTTTGTTCGAGGACGAACAAACCAATAAAGCATGGGGTAGTTGATTAGAGTAGATTTGTCCTTATTTTTATTAGTATTTTAGTACATTTTTCTATTTGTTTTTGGTATAAGTTGGACGATTTAAGCATAATTTCGTATTTTTATAGTTCTGACTTATTTTACCATATTTTAATCGTAATTGATGCAAATAGGTGATATTTCGTTGTTTTCACCTTACAGCTAAGTAACCGGAAGAGTTCAGCGAGTAATAGACGAAGTTCGATGTTCAAGAATAGGAGAACGAGCTTTTCGGAAAAACGAGTAGCAAAAGATCGAGACACGGAGACAGACGCTCTGTCGCGTCGAATGACGCGACCGTTGACGCTCCGTCGACGTGAGCCATGACCCGCTTCAGTCGACGCAAGGTCGACGCACTGTCGACGCTATGTTCTGAAGCATCGATTAAAGACGCGTCGACCGACGCAGCATCGGCGCAACTTGCCGAAGCTTCGATTGAAGATGCGTCGACCGACACAGCGTTGACGCAACTTGCTGAAGCGTCGATCCATGACCGTGTCAATCGATGCACCCGCCCAGCCGACACGCACGCCCAGGAAGCACCGATGCCGAGCACCAGCGTGCGTCAGTCGACGCTACGTCGACACACCATCGACGCGCTGGCCCAGAATTCGGATTTTAGGGTTTCTTGTGCGCCAAGACTTGCAATATCTATATAAACCCTCTATATTTCGGATTTTCAAGAGGTGAGACACCAGAACACACGACCCCCTAGGGTATTTTAGCTGATAATAAACATAATTCCACATCTCATAACGAGATTTGAAGACGGAGATCAAGGATCGAAGAACAARGCGTCCAAAACATCGAATTCGCGTTCGGGATTCAATCTTTGCCCAAGATCGACGTGCAACTCCGGAATAGCTGGAGCTTCTCATTGCTTTTAGTAGTTACAATAAGTTTTCTAAACTCTTAGTTAATTTAGTAGTTAATTTCTAGTTTAATTATTAGTTTAATTCTTAGTTAATCTCTTAGTTAATTCTAGTTTAATTAGTTTAATCATTTTTATGCTTGGATATTGGATATTGGTTAATTTAGTTTACTTATGTGATTGATTTATATTTAGTTATTCGTTCTTAGATTCATATGATACAATTACTTCATGGTAATTTCTTATGCTCATGCTCTTAGATTCATTAATTAGATTTTAATCATCGTTATTGCTCGTAGTTGGTAATATAGTTTAGAGTAATTAATTAATTTATCTTTAGTTTAATTTCTGCTTTAGTTTATAATGATCAATTCAACATCTTTTAAAACCCCAAATGTACATGTATGTTATTTTAGTTCATAAATTGAGAAAAACATTTGAAAGACCGAACAGTTGTTTCCTCGAGAGATACGACTCGAGTCAAACTTATCACCCTACAAGTACCTGGTACTCTTGCGAGCAAACTGATGTGCTTTTAAATTAATTTATTAAAAAGGGGTGCACAAAAGTTTGGATCAATCCATAACACTCCTTCTTCGTTTATGCGAGACGAATGTTCATTTGTAGATCTAATTGATTCTTGCGTCCATGACCTCCACTGCATTACCACTATAGACGAGTTTGACGTCGGGGACGACGAGGATCATTTGAGTGGGGAGGAATTAATCGAATTGTTGGGAATCGATTTAGGTGAGATTATAGATGGATTTGATGATTTTGAAATGGATAATGCACCTGAACCCGAGCCCAAAGTGGAGTTGAAACCACTATCAAATCGCTTGAAAGACGTTTCCCTTGACCCAAACAAAAATTTTGAACGTCCAAAGATCAAGGGCGAGGCATACGATAGCACTTAGACGACAAGGAAGAAGAAATCGAAAGAGGTTCATGACAAGACGTTTACAAATATGAAGTTCGAGGTTGGTCAATTAGTGCTTTATAATCACAAACGTAAGTTAGTTCCAAACGATCTCAAGACCGCATGGAGTGGGCCATTTTTGATAAAAGAAATTGATGAGTATGGGGTAGCCACTTTGTACGATGAGAGCAAGAAGTCATAATTTTAAGTCCACAAGCATCGAGTTAAACCTTATCAAGATGGAAGAATGAAGAACCGTGATCCTAAATTGGTGGAGTTGAGAGATTCACCACAAGTTTGGAATTAATCGCACAATATGGCGTCGGGCAAGCGAAGTTAAATGTTGTTCTTCTTGGGAGGCAACCCAAGCATTTGTTTTCTTTATCCTTTCTTTTTGAATTTCTTTTATGTATTTTTTTTCTTTCTAGCTTTTATTTTCTGCATTAATTTAGTTTATTTAGATTCAAAAAAAATAAACAATAAAAAAATAGAAATTGCTATGGTACGTTGATGCGTGTGTCGATGTGCAGAAAAATTGAGAATTAGGCCAGTTCTGGAGAACTAGCGGTAGTCTAGCGGTTACCTTTACCGTTACCTCCTACCGTTAACGTGTTTTTAGGCCCAGCGACTAGACTCCACTACTAACGTTATCGATAGCCCCAAAAAGAGATACTTGGCGGTAGACTAGCAGTAGCACTTACCGTTAGGTATACCGTTACGCCGAGCAAAAAGTTGTAGCAAGACGAGAATCTCTACTTCACGACCGTATCGCTAACTGGCGCACGTACAGATCACGACGATCGAGATGATGTGTTGCTGTCATGATTTCACCATGGAGAAGCTCGGCCTTTTGGATATTCACGGACGTTTTCCTTACCTCTCTTATTTTTACTTGTTCTTTATTTATGGCAATACGGAGATTGCCAGATCTTTCGGAGGGGGGGATGGGTCGAGCGACTTGCTATTCTTATTTATGCTTAATTGAATTCGTGATTTGTGATATATGATAATTAAATGTAATTAACCGTGATTAATTGCTACTTCCAAGCTGAGTTGTGTTTGTCTGGCTTGCCTGTCAAAGTTAACTATGTATGATTTGATTTTTTGTCTTTGAGCGTGTATAAGTGCATAAGATTTTTTAAAATTATTATTTATAAAATGATTTCACAAAATCTTAAAAGCAGCGTTAATCCAAAAATTTTTCATGCAAAAATTCAATGAGTAGCCTGTATAAGAGTGAGTTCTGTTTTGAGATCTCTTTGAAATCGCTTTGTGTAGTTAGCTTTGAACATGACGATTAGGCACAGAAAAAATAATATTTCTGGCCATATCCATATATTTTAGCCACTTTAAATTCTGAATAAGTCAATCATAGCTAAATAATCCATTTCCATTAGCCAAGAGTATTTTTAAGTCGACTCCTACAACCGTTAAAAGCGTGGGGTAGGAGTTCGTTATTTTTATTGGTTATTAGTGTTTTGGAGTTTTTATTAGAAATTTATGAATTATCGTAATTAAGGACCACCATCCTAAAAAAAATAAAATTAAGACCCCATAAAAAAAAGAAGAAAAGAATAAAAGGGGGTTAAAATAAAAAAAAAAAAGAGAAAAAGAAGGATGGTGAATCGTGTTAAGTCATTGCCTACGCTAATAAACTTATGAAGCCTAATGTTTAAAGGGAAATTAGTTGAGTTTGAGAAGAAGCTTATCATGAGCTTCTATTTTATTTAAGTGGTTTGAGCAAAAGTCGTTTTAGAGTTATGAGTTGAGAGAGTGTTTAGTGAGGTTTTTCTTTTGAATGAGGTGAAGCGCTTTGCTTTGTGATTAGATTAGGTTGAGTGAGTTATTTAGCCACACGACTTATATATTCCATACAAGTCCAAAGAGCCTACATTACAACCCGAAAAGACCTTTTTCGATTCTTTGTGGGTTACACACTTAAATGCGATTGAGATGAGTTTGATTTTCATTTCTTTCTTTTTGTGCTTGTATTTTGATGATTTGAGCATATACACGTCCTATGAAGAAAATACTTGAGTGTTTTTTAGCATACACCCCTATATATTACCCGTTGTGAGGAAGCATGAATTTGATTTTGAAGTGACAATGTAATAAGGGTGGAGTGTTTGAAGTTGCGTGACATGTATTTATATTTTCAAATTTATCTATGTAGCATCGCACGACTCTTTGCTTGAGCTTATTTTCATTCTTGTTATACTTTGAAATTATCGTTTGTTCGAGGATGAACAAACCAATAAAGCGTGGGGTAGTTGATTAGCACATATTTGTCCTTATATTTATTAGTATTTTAGTTACTTTTTCCTATTGTTCTGGGTATAAGTTAGATAGCTTAAGCTTAATTTCGTATATTTGCATGTCCAACTTATTTTTTCGCATTTTGAACTTAATTGATGCAAATATGTGAATTATCTCTGTTTTTCACCTTATAGCTAAGTAACCAGAGGATCTCAGAATGTATGGAATGAAGATTGATGATTAAGATACAAGAATCGAGCATTCCGACGAAGAAGTAGCAAGATTTTGAAGATAACGTTTAGCCCTAGCGGTAGCCTTACCGCTAGATAGCACCGTTACACTTAGAGGTTACCACACCGTTACCCATACCGTTATTCCAATCGTTGAAGGTGGACTGAGAGCTTAACGATACACTTAACGATTACAAACTGTACCGTTACCATCGCCGTTAGAAGGCAACAAAGACATTAACGATAGCTTTAGCGGTAGCTCGTACCGCTAAGTGCTACCGTTATCGGGCCCAGTAACCGAATTTAGTGACTTATTCTCCAAGAAATCGGGAATCTACAAATACCAAGCCATTAATCCGAGTTTGGGGCGTATGTAGGTCATTATAAACTTACCAAAACGTATTCCTATGGTTAGAATCTCATTTTTCTTAACATTAAATAGCTTAGATTAGAGATCAAGATCAAGGATTCGACGCTTGCGAGTTTCGAAGATGTTTGATAGCGCACGGCCCATTCCTCGACTAAGATCCATCGTTTTCTTCGGAGTAGCTGAAGATATTTCTACAAATCCTAGATATAATAAGTCCTATTTTCCTTTTTATTGCTTTCTTAGTTTAATTTCCATAGTTTAAGCTTTATATTTTCGTTTATGTTTAATATCTTTGCGTTCGAACTAGGATTGATTATGAACTTGAATTCGCTGAATACTTTGGATATTCTTTTTAAATATTAATATAGTTTATATCATGCTGGGTTGTTTAAAATTTGAATACAAGTTATTATGCAATTAGGTTCATGCTATGTAATTCCGTTTTTAAGATTCATGATAGTAATTGCTTTAGGTTCTAGTTATGCTATTTTATTTGGTTATGATAATTGATTATCGCTGCGTTTTAAATCTATATTAAATTGCCATAAGACAATTTCTTAGTTCTTAAGCTTAAGTAATTAAAATTAGTTTAATTTATGCTTTTAAATTCTAGTTAGTAAAATTAGTTAAGTTAATTAGTTTTAATTAAGTTCATGCTTTTCAAATTTGTAGTTAATAATCAAAGACAAACAAAACCCCAATTTGTATAAGTTTATTTTCTTAATTGTTAGTAAGAAAGCATCCGAGATACCGAATCGTTGTCCTAGAGAGAACCGACTTGAGTCAACTCCCCACCCTACAAATATCCTCGATCTCTTCCGAGCTAGCTTGAATGTTTTTAAATTAAATATATATAAACGGGGTGCATAAAATCTTGAATCAGCCACATTTAGACCTCGTGAATAGCTTTACAACTCGGTGCTTAGGTAGAATGCCAGATAGAGGCCTGAAGGAAGCAGAGGTGTTTTAGCGCTAATGTCAGAGCTCTAGCGTTTAGGCTTGGGGTATTGGGTCGGCTACCTGTAATAACTCGAGGTATGTGCTCGGGGCAAAATCACAAGGGAGGATTCAGAAGGATGACGTGGCGTAACGACCTTGGTTTTGTGAAAACCTTAAAAAAGGACATTTATACATAGTTTAAGTACAAGTTTAATTGAGGTACTTTGGATGACTCTTAATTAAGCCCTTACTCTACCAATTTCCATCCAAAAACTAACTTTAGGCATTGGAGGGGGGTCGCCAGAAAACCTTTGTAGTCCCCCATCTGACCATTGCTTTTAGGTGTAGGTGTGAGGGTTCGAAGGCAATAGAGGACTAGGATTCGTTTGTGGAAATCAGGTAAACCAATTGGCGTCGTCTATGAGTTTCGGATCTAGGTGTAAGACGTGAGCGTCATATCAAGTATATGGAGGAAATACGATAAAATCTCGTTGATGACCTAAACAAGACCCTAGCAGCTCACACGCTGGGGATTAACCACGGACAAGGCGGGTGCCTCTCAGGATGCCCCCTCACGGTGGAGAAGTGGTGGAGAAGAATATATGTATCATGGGTCCGCCACCATCATTTTCGCCACGCGTCGTCAAACTGAGGGAGGAGCAGGGGGAGTTGTCGATCAGCAGACCCACGTTCTGGAACAAGTGATGAGCACAATTGTCTCAATAGATGATACCTTAATAAAGGATGTTTTGGACTTGCCGGAAACAGCAGAGGGCCTGAACAGAGAGGTGCGAGAGCTTATGAGGAATTTAGCAGGTGGTGTCCCTTTGGCAAGGGTCCGGCAAGGCACCCCGTTTGTAGAAGAGGTGTTAAAGGGTGAATTTCCCGCAGAATACTAATCAATGCGTTTTGAGTATGATGGGACTGGAGATCCACTAGACCACTTGTATAGATTTAAAAATTTGTGATATATCGTTTCTTTGATGCAGTGATGTGTCGGGTTTTTTCTACTATATTTACCAAGTTGGCTCATCTGTGGTATAGTCAGTGGCCGCCACGTTCGATCCATAGTTTTGATGAGTTTAGCGCTTCATTCATGCATCAGTTCTCCAGTTGTAGGAAGTACTAGAAGATGGCATTAGAACTCTTCAGTATTCAGCAGAGGGAGGGAGAGAGTTTAAGGGCGTATGTGAAAAGGTTCACTACGTCCAAGCTTGAGGTGCCTTCAGCTTCAGAGGACATGCTGATGAATGTGTTGGCTCAAGGTTTAAACAATGGAAATTTCTTCCAATCATTAGTGGTGGAACCCCCTAGGGTATTTGGGGACCTCTTGTCCCGTGCTGAAATATTCATTAACTTGGAGGAGGCTTTGCAAGCAAATGAAGAGGTGGGCAGGCGAAGAGAGAAGGGAGGCAATGAGGATCGGGGCTCGTGAAAGATGGTTAAGCCTGAGTCGGTCATCAGTAGAGCGCGACTAGATTGCTATGCACCTATGGCCCTCCCGTAGGATGAGGTCTTTGTGATAATTGAGCATAGACCCAACCTGTAATGGCCACAGATGTATTCGATAACCCCGAGAATGGAGAAGTTTTATAAATCCTGTCATTTCCAAAATAATTATGGGCACACTATAGAACAATGTACTCATCTGAGGGTGAGATAGAGAGTCTTATTGAAATGGGACACTTGAAGTAATTTATTTATGTGGAGCGGGGTAGGAGCAAGGGAAACTATAGGAGAAGGGGATGATTCCCTTCTCCGAAGCGTAGTTTGGATCCTCTAAATAAAGAAGTGATTCAGATGATTGTGGGAGGTCATGGAGATGGGGACTCAAATAGGATAAGTAAGGGCTATGTTAGGGCGGCCACTCCGGATAGGTGGAGGGGGCTCGAAGTAGGGCAGGTAGTGAATGGCCCGACTATACGTTTTGGGACCCAAGATGTGGGCGAATTTTTAAAGACTCACACAGATGCTTTGGTCATCAGAGCAATGATAGCCAATCATGATATAAGGCATATATTTGTAGATGGGAAGCTCAGTAGACATCTAATACCTGGATTGCTATGAGGGTATGGATGTTAAGGAGAAGTTGGAGCCATTGGAAACCTCTCTTATCGATTTCACATGAGGTCCATATAGTCTCTAGAGACGATAGTACTTCCTGTCTTCTTGGGCAAGGAGACTTTTCTAAAAACCAAAATGATACGCTTCTTGGTCGAGGATGCGCCCTCGTCATATAACACAATATTAGTTCCATCGCTCAGTAGTTTCTAGGAAGTGGTGTTAGTATATCATATAAAAAACGAATTTCCGGTAGGAGGGGAAGTGGGTGAGGTCGACAGTGATAAATATGCGTCAATAAAACTATATATATATATATATATATATATATATATATATATATATATATATATATATATATATATATATATATATATATATATATATATATATAGTATTAAGCAGGGAAGAAAGAAAGAGACTTTTGAAAGGGGACAAGCCTCGAGGGTTCCCAAGGTGGAGGAGGAATCGGCATAGCGTGTGGAACCAAATGAGATGTTGATGATGGTAGAGTTGGTCCCAAGGGAAGTAGACAGAACTGTAAGGGTGGGAACCACCCAATCTCCCGAGATCCTGAAAGAATTGGTTAGTTTTTATGCGCTAATTTTGTCGTCTTCGCCTTGTCCCCGAATGAGTTTGTAGGGATTGACCTATCTATGGTAGAGCATATAAACAATATCAATCCCTCATTCAAACCTGTTAAGCAATGGAAGAGGGATTTCGAGTCTAAGAGGGAAGTCATTATTCAGGCAGAGGTGAAGAAACTGCTAGAGGCAAAACACATTAAAGAAATCTAATTCCCTGAATGGTTATCCAATGTTGTCCTCGTCCCTAACACAGAGAATAATTCAAGGATGTGTGTAAATTTCTAAGACCCAAATAAGGCGTGCCCTAGTAGACTCAACGTCAGGATGTGAATTGCTGAGTATGATGGACGCCTCCCAGGGCTATAATCAGATAAAACTAGTAGAGGAGGACCAGAAGAAAGTGAGTTTCATCATGCCCTTCAACACCGATTGCAATATTGTGATGTCGTTTGGCTTTAAAAATGCGGGAGCCACATAACAGGAATTGGGGGATAAGATGATCGTCAGGAAGTTAGGAAGAAACATAGAGATGTATGTAGGTGATATTCTGATGAAAAGCACCAAAGCGGAGTGGCACGTGGCTAATTTAGCAGAAACCTTTTAGGCGTTGAGGAAATACTGGATGAAGCTGAATCCTAAGAAATGTGCATTCGTAGTAAGATCGAGCAAATTACTAGCGTACATGGTGATCGAGAAAGATATCGAGGCTAATCCTAAGAAGATACATGCCATTTGAGACATGGCCCCTCCTCATAGCCCAAAAGAGGTCCAATGCCCGACGGGCCATTTAACGGTGCTCAATAGATTTATCTCTAGAGCGGTGGAGCACAGCCTCCCCTTCTTCAAGGTTTTGCATAAAGCTTCTGAATTCAGTTGTACCGCAGAATGCCAAAGGGCCTTCAAAGAGCTGAGAGCTACCTAGTTTGTTTGTTGTTACTTACCAAGCCGATCTCGGGGGAGACATTATACTTATACATTTCCATAAGGGAATGAACAGTAAGTACGGCCCAAACAAGGGAGGAGAGGAAAGTGCAACAGCTAAAAAGTTGAGGCCCTACTTCTCTGCTCATAAAATAGTAGTCAGGACCTATTTACCATTGAAATCAGTCCTTAGAAAGACGGAAACGTCAGGAAGACTCATCAAATGGGTAGTTGAGATGAATGAATTTTAAATATAGTTCCAAATTTGGGTAGTTATTAAAGCCCAGGCCTTGGTGGATTTTATGCAAGAAAAGACATGACCCCAAGAGAAGGAAGGGCAATGGGTGATCTTTGTGGATGGGTCAGCGGGAAGCGCTGGGTGTGGGGCCGGGATAGTTTTTGTTAGCCTAGAGGGAGATGACATGGAATATGTTGTCAGGTTAAACTTCTGGGCATCTAATAACGAGGAAGAATACGAGGCGTGCATTCAGGTGATATAGATGGATATGGAGCTGGGGGTTAAAAAATATCTTAATACATCTAGAATAACAGTTGGTCTACAACAAACTAGTGGTGAGTTTGAAGTGAGAGAGGAACGCATGAAAAAATACGTGGAAAGATTTACAAGGTGCTAGGAGATGCTAGAGCATTTATAGATGGTATAGATACTGAGACAGGAGAATAGGCAAGCTGATTATTTGGCAAAGGTGTCCAGCTCAGTAGTGGATTGCAAGGAGAGGCAGATCACCCTCTTGATGGCACCCGAGGAGGTAGCGGAGAATATTTTAGCCGAGCTGATAGAAATAGGAGATTGGAAGTCGGTGATAAGGACGTCTTTGGAGAAGGGGAGTTTGCCTGAAGTTAGTGGAGAAGCATCTAGGTTCAGGTGTCGCGCCATGCGCTTCTGTTTGATCAAATAGAAATTATACAAAAAGGTTTTCGGGATACCCCTACTGAAACTCTTGGGGTTGAAGGAGAGTGAACAAGTACATTTAGAAATACATGAAGGATGTTGTGGTAACCACACGGGAGCCTGATTACTGACCTAAAAGGTCTTCAGAGTGGGATACTTTTGGACCCACCTAAAGGCCAATCTAGAGATATTGGTAAAGGTGTGTGAGAAATGTCAGCTTCACGCTCCCTTAATGCATAGGCCGGCAAAGGAACTCATGACTATGAGCACGGCTTGCCCCTTTGACAAATGGGGAATTGGCCTAGTAGGACCTTTTCCCCTGGCCTCAGGGTAGAGGGAATTTTTGGTAGTGGAGGAGGACCATTTCTGCAAATGGGTGGAAGCAGAGACTTTGGAAAAAAATCACTAAGGAAGCAATACTAAAGTTTTTGTGGAAAAACATTGTGTGTCATTTCAAAGTACCTCGGGTTCTGGTATTAGATAATAGCATTAATTTTGCTGGAAATGGCCTATGGCAATGGTGTAAGAGAATGAGGATCAAGCAGTGTTTCACTTGGTGTATCATCCTTAGACCAATGGGCAAGTAAAGGACACAAATTAGATCTTGGTCTTGTGAATTAAGGCTCGGATGGATAAGGTGGGGGGAATATAGGTTGAAGAGCTCAACTCAATCTTATGGGCTTATCGTACCAACCTAAAGGAGGCAACCAAAAGCCCATTTAGTCTGGTATATGGTATAGATGTTGTTATACCAGTAGAGATTCATGCAGAAACACACCGAATGCATACCTTCGATAAGAAGCAGAATGAATTCATGATACAGGAGTCCCTAGATTTTCTAGCTGAGAATAGAGAAAAGGCTTTCCTCTGGATGGAGAAGATGAGAGGTCGGAAGCATCTTACAACAACAAGCTGTTCAAGAGGAGTTTCCAGGTTGGAGATCTAATACTGAGGAAAGCAGGCTTTACCAAGAACTTGGGAAAGTTGTGAGCTAATTGGGAGGGACCTTTCAAGGTGGCAGGAGTGCTGGCAGGAGGTGGCTACGAGCTGGAAAGCATGGATGGAAAAAAATTACCCAGGGCTTGGAATGTAGCCAACTTTAATATATGTAAATAGAGGTAAGAGGAGGCTTCCCGTACATCTTCGCGCCACATGCAAATTCCTGAGCAAGGTTCAGTTATTAATTAGATGTACTTAATTCCTCTTTTGCTAATAAAGTAGATTATACCCATATTGATGGGTGTTCGTTTTTATTGGGTGTTGGTTTTTATTTTTTATCACTAACAGGCTGAATGGCTGACAATAAAGGCCGAGCGAAAGGCTCAAGTTACATAAATTAGTAGATGCCAATCAAGCCCACCCTCAGCGGTTGGTCAAGCAGAAGCTCGAAGTATATGAATTGACGAATGTCACTCCAGCTCATGTGGTGGAAGCCCGAGCAATAAGCATGAAATAGAAAAAAGCGTTGACTAATATCTAACAAGTGCGACTTCACTCAAACTCAATTCAATTATAATTTTTATTAATGGTAGGGCCTGACCTGAAAGGTCAAGGCCTTATTACATAAATAAAATATACAGAGCAAACGCTCAAGAAAAAGATGAAACGTAAGCAAAAAATTTAGATGAGATCAATTAGGGGGTGGCAGAGAGCGTTCTTGAAGCTCCACAACTCATGGTCCACTCGCAGAATTTGAGGTAGTACATATCATCGCGACGAGCTTCCTTTTTAGAATAGTGTTCAGGTCCTCGTTCACCTTGAACAAGCAATCCACCTAATGGCGAAGATCCACTACTTCCTCAAGGAGGTCTAAGATATGATGCTCAGATGATTTTCAATGATACTTTTAGAACTGTCCTTTCGTCTCCAGCTAGTAGCGGAGTTTATCCATCTCTTCTTGAATCTCGTAAACATTTGGTGGAGGTCTAATCGATGAATGGGACATAATCTAAAGTAAGTAATTACTATGATAAAAATGACCAAGTGTAAAGGGGAATTATAAGACTTTGTGTTCCCACCTATATTATGAATAAGGTGCTACAAAATGACAAATACCCGCCTAAAGTGTACTATGAATAAAAGGAACGTAAAGGGGTTCACAAGCACCTATAAGCCAATAACAGGGGCTTGGGTATGCTTAATTAGTCAAAAAACTTGGTTAATAGAGCAACTCGGTGTTTAAGCGCGAATAAAAGTAAGGAAAAATAAACAGAAAAGACAAGGTAAAATAGAAAAGGATAAAAAGGTCATTCATTAAGGGTCTATTGCAATGTCACTTCATACATAATCAGGATAGGGGATTTATTACATAAGATCAAATGAGAAATACATGCACGATATTCCATCCAGCCTAAAGACAAAGTCTCAAAAACCTAGAACTGTTGGTCGGTGTAATCCGAGGTCGTTATGGCAGTATCTACCAAGGGGCCGAACCGATCATGAGAAGGAACTGCTAGATCCTCAAACTCCATCTTATGATTCCACGAAATAGGGGTGGCATTCGGATGAGTAGAGGCAATCGGGAGTGCGGGATCGACAGAGTCGGTAGGAGGAGCCTCAGCTCAAAGTGATGAAGAACATAGTCTACGAAGTACGCAACAACAACTGAATTGATCCAAGAGTCCTCATCACTAGATGAGAGGTTAGGATGATCTGGAGCATTATACAAAATCCCATTCTTATCAAAGGTCCCTACCGTATCCCTCGAGGCCTCCTACTCATCCATCTAGTCTTCACGTAATCTGCATAAAGGGAACCACTCCCACTAGAGTATCATTGAACTCCTCGAAGTAGATGAATATCTTTTGAGTGGCCTCGTGGACACGGTGCACCAGGGACAGAGCCTCTTCTAAGTGGAGGTAGTTTTTTTGGCCCTCCTTAACACCCTCAGCGTGGAATCTCTCGATTTCCATGGCATGATCATTATCTTGAGCCTCTAGTTAGGCCTTAATGGAAGTAATCTTGCTTGAGCTTGGGTCTGGGAGGTAGCAGCAGCCTCTTGGCTCTCTTTCAGAGAAGCTTAGGAATGCTCTAGCTTAGAGCTGAGTATAGAAACTTTGTCCTGTACGACCTTGAGGTCTGAAAATAATTGTGGGTCGTTGAAACTGTTGCGAAGGCAAGCAGTCATGGAGGAGGTCATGGCAAGGGTCTACAGAGAAGGAGAATCATAAAAATATATTTTAAGAGTCACAAGGCTGAAAAGCTCGAGTTTTTACCTTAGAGATACTCAGTGTCCAATCCTCAATTAGGTCGGCATCCCCTCATCTCTCAAATATCTCCTGATTTAGATTAGGATGGACACTTTGTAAGAACTGAACAACGGTATCCATCCTCATTTTTCATTACATTTTGCATGAAAAACATTTAGTTTGGGGTAAAGATGGATGGTCCCAAAGGCAGGCCCAAACTAGAGGGAGGGGCGCCCTTGGCACTCTTTGGGTTAAGCAGGATATCCTTAACAAGAGCCGTTTTAAAAGGTAAGGACCCACCAGAACTCGCTTAGGTAATGTTTCGATGGGGTTAGGGGCATGCGGTGGAGGTACCTTGGGAAAGGCCCAGCTTACGGATACGATATTTTCCCTGGTCTCCCCCTCTTTGGCTCTACACTACTTGAACATAATAGTTGGAGAAGAAAAGCAAGATGAAACAAATAGTAATAAGAACAATGAATCAGGTAGTTCAGAACCAAGAGTATTTTATTTACCAATATCTGCTTATAGGGGAAACTCAAATGGGCTAAGGCCGTAGTAGTAAAGTAAGGAGTGATGAATGAGGCGTGACAGGTTGAAGGTTCTCTTTGTTGTCTATTCTACAAGGTTCTGAGTACTTGGAGATCAGTTCTTGATGTTGTACCTCCATTGAGCAGTAATTTTCCATATCCACTCAGTGGGGAAATGCCAAGGCATAGAAAGTTTGACAAAGAAAAAAACATTATTTCCATTCCTTGTTGGATGAAGGAGCTTTGCCCAGAAACTTGGCATCACCTCGGGATTAGAAATAATAGAATCCAGAGGGGCTTGAGAGGCTTGTCTTGAATAAGAGAGAAGAGGAGGGTGGCGGTAGGCCTGATACCTAGGTTTTGGGCAATCATGATAAACCCTGTCATATTCCTGAAGGAGTTCGGGACAAACTAGTTTAGAGGAATCTTGTATAAGCGAGAGATCTCTATTAAAAGAGGAGGGATAGGGAAGTGAAGCCCGCCATGAAGCTAACTAATGAAAAAGGTCAAGCAGTCGAGAAGCGGATAAGGGGCTCTATTCTCCTTAGAAGGAAAAATGAGTTGGTAAGATGAGGGAAGGGAAATGTTGATCCGGATATACCCTAGATTTTTGTTGGTAGTGGTGTGCGATATATGTCGGGGGTCTAAGATAGAGGGAACCAAAGCCAAGGGCTCACCCGAGAAATATGGAGTTGAGGAAAATTCACTTCGGGACGAGGCTAAAGGGTTTGCAGACCCTGACCCCTCACCAGGTTCGTGGGATGACAGTTGGGATATATGGGGAATCTTAACATCATAGATGGATGTGCAATATATTGAAGGGGTAGCCATAATAAGAAACAATAAAAGAGAATGGATGAAATAATAATAAATATTAAGGTAAAAAAGAAGGATCGAACAATACCTATTCAAATAATTTGATATTAAGAAATTCAAGAATGGGTTGAAGAATGATGAAGAACAGCGAAGTAAGATAATCTTATCGGGGTGGGGGGATTTCTGATAGGAGGTGAAAGAAGGAAGTGGGAAAAAGAAGGAGCTTGGGGTGAAGTCTTATGACTTATAATATAAGAAGATATAAAATCATAAGGGGTGCTATAATGACCGTTGGTCTGCAGTAGATGAAAGGACTAGATTTCCTAGGCAGACACTAAAATCTTAAATAAGGGGCACGTAAAGCCAAGATAAGAAACCCTAAGGGGTTTGGAGAGCTCGGGTATAGCTTGAATTGGGCCTTAAAGAACTGTGGAGAATGGATTAATGGGCCTCATGAGCTGGGGGGGGGGCTTAAATTGGGCCGAGAAGAACTAAAGGGGATGCTTAATGGACCTCATACGTGAGAGAATAAGCTAGTAGTTTAAGATAGGGGCAAAAAACGCAGGAACCAAAATTCGAGATAACACCTCGTGCTCTGGCTCTAATACAGCGGGACCTTGTGCTTCTCACTCTACCTCAACTGGACAAGAGTGTAATCCCACCGTGATAGTGATCACCAAATACATGTTGGAGAACATGAAGGTGAAGAATATTGTGCTGCCAAACTTATGGAGAATAACCGTACGTTGGGAGCATTGTGCAAAGGGTATGTTCAAGATAATTTAGAGTTGGTTCAGGTCAAGTGTGTGAATGATTGCCTGCGTGGGGAGATCGTGAACCTCCAATAAGAAAGGGTCGAGTTGGAGGGGAATTTGTTGGGGATGTGAAAGAGCGAAAGTTTCTACAAGTACCAATACCTCTCTAAGAAACAAATAATTTATACATCAAAGTCACTTCACGGTGTGTTTTGTTTTTTCTCTCACCGTATTTTCATTTTTTTTGGGTTGTATCGAATTCTCATTTTGGAATCTAAGTGGTTTTTTTATCTAATCACAAGTTTTTGTTGATCTTATTATGTTTTTTGTTGTATGCTTGTTTTTCTTTTGTGCTCGTCTTATGGATTTGGTGATTTGTAGGTTAGCATTTAGCGCGCTCTGTTTGGTGGCTCTTTGCATGGGGGATTTGAACTTTGAAAGATTTTTGACAGTTTATGAGGATCCCCGCTTCTTGGGTATTGTTCCTATTGTAATGGTTGGGCTCTTATTGAATAAGTGGGAGAGTTCCTACTTCTCACATTTCTTTTTCCATTTGTCCCTTTATCCCTTCTTTTTACTTCTTATTTTCAATAGTTTCTTTCGTATTAATTATAACAATTAGGAATTCCTTTTTCATCACCTTAAGGATCAGCATAACATGCTTCCATAGGAGTAAGATGCATTAAAGTGCGAGGAAAAGGTTAACCGTAGGAACTTCTTCGCCTTGGAGGAGGAAAACTGGTTTCTTAAGAGGAGAGTGATTCTCTTCGCCAGATTTTGTTAGAGCTCCATCAAGGATGGGCTTCCCTCAAGTGAGAGGTTTTCACAAAGCAACCATTTTGGCAAAGAGTTCAACGGTTTGAAAGAAGTAGATCTTTAACTTCGAGGATAAACAAAGTTAGTTGACCCATAAGTATATCACTTATCTACAAGACAAAGAGTGACTGGAGTATAGGAATGACTCGCTCTCAAAAAGCTTGGCCATGGCTCATGAAGAGTTGATGAAAGAGAGAAATCTCAAGGAGTTCTATCAAAAGTTGTGGAGTAAGAGGCTTACTATGGTCGTTAAGTCGGATGATGCTCATGTTCTTAATTTGGATGCCTCCTTCGGGTCAAGAACCATTGGTTTAGAATTTATCTCGGCCAGAGCTGGAGATGGGGATAAGTACATTGTTTCTTAAGTTATTTTCTTTCCCTTCTAGTAATATTGCTCAGCTCGCCACTTTGGGTGGCTAGAGCCTTATGTACATTTGAATTTTATCTTTAGTAGATTTCTCTAGTTTCATCGCCCTTCCTCACATATATCAACGCTCCACTCATGACTAAAAATGGGTATCCAAGAACTAATGGGGCATTCTTATCCTCCTACATATACAACACCACAAAATCCATAAGAAAAATAAAGTTATTGACTTTAACTAACATATCCTCTACAATACCTATCGAATAACTCATAGACCTATCCGTCATTTGAAGCACGATTGTTGTAGGCTTGATAGTCTCAATCCTCAACTTCTTTGCTATTGATAATGACATCAAGTTGATGCTAGATCCCAAATCACACAGAGCATTTTCAAGTAAAATGCCACCAAGATTACAAGGGAAAGTGAAACTATCCGGATCCTCGCACTTTAGTGTCAACTTCTTTGGAATTACCATGCTGCATTCTTCGGTGATATTCACCATATCATTTTCCTCATCCCAATCACTTATTTCAAGAACTCCGCATAGTTGTGCATTTGCTGCAAAGCATCAACAAACGTGATATTTATATTAGTTTCTTGAAAAATCTCTAGAAAATTAAGCAAATTTCTCAGGCAAATTCCTCATCCGATCTTGTTTTGATACACTTTAAGGTAAAGGTAATAAATTAGATAAATTACATGATTTAGAAGTAGATTTAGGCTTCTCAGCCCCTATTCTGCTCACTACTCAATGTTACTTCTCATTCACCTTCTCTGCCTCCTTTGCAACTTTTTCTGGCTCTACACTCGGCATCGTCGGACCCTCGTATTCTTTACAACACATAATATGAATGGCATTACACAGCTCCTTCAAGTTTACTTCCATATTACTAAAAAATTCACCCTTCTGAAATTGGTTTCTAATGATGCTCGCCAATTGAGAGATTCGCATCTCCAAAGCCTTTAAGTAAGTTCCAAACGACCCAATGACTTGAACCAATGAAGTCTCAATTTTTTCAAATATGGCCTCATGATTTTCTAATCACTCCTTTGTTTTCCCTATAAAAGTGGTAAACATTTCCTCTATGTTCAACTTCTTCTCTTTATTGATCATCCCATTCCTCACTGAAAATCCCAGTGGAGGTTTTTATGCATTATTTAGGTTCGTATAGGACAGAATAGGATGATTACTCGTACCCAGATTATAGCAATAATTATTGGAACCCCGCTGGTTCATAAAATTCACATTTTCAATCCTACTCATATGACTCCTGGAACCACTCAGGATGATCAAATACATCATGCTCGAGAGGGCTGTAAGTTATGCTTTCAATGCGTTCATAATCTCATTCTCAGCCACATTAGCAATTCTCTTTGCAATTGTTAGCTCGACATGCCACTAGTAGCTGTTGGTGGCCACTTCATTTAGAATATGTAATATATCATTCATGGTTCAAGGCAGTAATAAACCTCTAGCTGAAGTACTAACTAAAATTTTTATTTGACCACTGATAACTGTTGGTGGACATTTCTTGTAGAAAAAACATTCTTGTTGTTCATCTAAGAAATTATGACATGAACATACCCTCAAAAGCTCTTAGAACCATTACCATGACTCGTATAACGTCTCGCCATCCAGATGATGGAATTAAGTGATCTCACTCTTTACCTTTAGAGTCTTACTCAGTGAAAAGAATCTAAACATAAATTCTTAGCACATCTCGTCTCATGTCTCCACTAATCCAAAACCTAAAGAATTATACTTAGACTTCATTATATTCTGAAGATAAGAAGAGAATAAATGAAGTCTTATCGAATCGTCGAGGACTCCGTCCATCTTAATTGTCCCAAAAATCCTGAGAAGTGCACCAAATGTGCATTCGGATCATCACCCGCATCTCCCCCAAACTACTTTTGATGCACCATCGATATCAGTTTTGTGTTCAGCTCTAAATTATTTGCTTGAATTTGGGGACCATTCACTCCTCCATAAGCCCGATTGGCTAAAGGTTGGAGATGCTCTCATGTAGGTCTTGATTGGTCATTCACGTTGGGTGGAGCCTATTATTGGAGTTGTAGTTTTAGCTATTGGAGTTGTTGTTGGAGATATTGAAGTTGCTCATTAGCAATTACCCCTGCATTATCGCCTCTCTCATCCATGTTTCGCTCTTGCTTTCTTCAAATTACTTCGATGACAAGTAACCTCAATCTCGGGATCAAAAGGTTCTAACACTAGACCTTTATAGCATGTGATCATATACTACCTAAAATCGAAATAGATTCAGACCCAACAAAGTAAGAGATAAAAATAAAAATAAAATATCTAAATTAAATCTAAGCTAACTATCACCATATATCACCAAAATCACTCACCCGATCCCCGAAAAGGGCACCAAAATATTCTTCACTGTTTTATTTGATATCTAACTGCATGTATACGATGTAGATTATAATATCAATATGTAAGGACGTATTCCACAAGGATCAGTTATGCAAACAATTGAGTAATTGAATTGTGATAGTTTAACTTTATTTAAACTAATAAATTTGTTTTTTCAAATAATTAAAATTAAACTAAACAAAATAATTCAAGCAATGCAAAGCAAAGCAAATGAAGGTTCTATCCTGAGAAAAAGACTATTGTGGGGGTTCAAGTTCAATGGGACATTTGACCAAATTTCATTCTAATTTCTCAAGTATTTATTCCCGATTCAGTTTGAAAAAGAAAATCATAAAAGTAGTTTGATTTTCCTCTCAAAGCAATTAAATGGGATATTATACATAAGAAACCATATCTCTATTCGAAATCCTATTTATAACTCCCAAAAGTTCAAACTATTTTCTAGTCTTCACAATTAATCTCATATCTCTCGATTTTATTGATTAATTTGTTTTTCATTCAAATCCTATTAACAATCTCCTCTCTTAATTTATGGTTTGGTATAATTAATAAAAATAATAGATTGTCAATCAATTATGCAAACATACAATCCAAGAACACAATAATAACTAAAGATCATAATTGGTAAATTAGAAATCCATAATCTCAAATCCCCATCTACTTTCTAGACTTAGAATAATAATAATTTAACTAGACATGATGAGATTAATATCATAAAATAATCTATAGTAACTCATGTTTGATACAAAATAAATTGAAAGATTAAACATGCAAAGTTAGATCTTTACAAAATAAATTTAAAGATTAAACATGAAAAGTTGGATCTTCAATCTTGTTCGATGTCTTCTACAATCATGTTCTTTGCCTTCCCAAGCTCCCAGAATCATTTTACAAGTCTTCCAAGTTAAGAATCTCCCCAATTCTAATTTTTAGACTTTATATATATAGTAGGGGAAGTCCTATGGGAAAAGGAAGTAAAAAACGATCCAAAAAAGTAACTAAAATATGTTTGGACTGACCGCCGAGTTCGCGACCAATACCGCAACACCGAGCTTACGAAAGAGCTCTCTATCTTTCCTTATGTCGCGATCGTTACACAAACCGCAACCAACTTGGAAGCTCACATGGTTTTCATTTTAACTTTATTGATAGAAATTCTATTGACAAACCATAAAAATAATTGTAAAGACAATTGAATTATCTTTCTATCCATATATTACATATATTAAAATTCCAAGTAATGTCAGAGTTATGAGCACTTTTGTATCTATGTATTATGAAACTTCTTGAATCTTTTACGAAAAAATTGTTTTTTTAGTCTATTACATTGTCAAGTTTACAAAAAAAGATCATGATATTGTCCAGTATCAAAACACCTATACTAAGTTGGTAAAATTATTAAAAAAAGGTACAAAATTATCCCGATTGGCTTTTTTGATGAGTGGCATTATTCGACACTTTCACATCATTTTTCTTTAATTTTAAACATTAATTGAAGAAAAAGACCTAAGAAAGAAATTTATTTTGATCCATTATATGGTCATATTCCATAAAAGATATGTGACATTGACCATTATCAAACCACATCTGCTAAGTTGGCCAATTCATCAAAAAAGATCCAAAAAAGCTTGATCGAGGCATTTCTCTGATGTGGATTTTTTCTATATTTTATTATCAATTCTCTTTAATTTAAAAATTAAATTGAAAACAAAATCCTATATTCCCTTCATTCATTTTACTTGAATAAAAGTAATATATATTATTAAATAAAAAATTTAAAAAGAATCAGTGATAAATATAAAAATTTAAAGTAGATCTTACAAAATTATAATATAAGTATATAAGAATTTCTATAATTTTTATTATTATTAATATTTTAATTAATAAAATAAAAAATAAATATGAAAATATAAAATTAATTTAAGAAATTATTAAAAATATAGATATTTATATGAAAGAAAAATCTAATTTTTTTCATATAAAATTTTATGTATGTTTTAGAATTTTTGTAATCTATTTTATGGTTTTATATTTATATCTAATTGTATTAGAAAATTTTTCTTTATTAATAATAATTTTCTAATATAAGCTTCTATATTTATTTTACAATTTCTTAATATTATTATATATTTTTATATTTATCATAGATTTTTAATAATTCTTTATTGAATCAGATTTTATTAATTAGATTAAAAGAAAATGGTGAGCAAAACATTTTTGTAATGTTTATAATTATAGGAAAAATGAAAAGAAAATATAGCACCACGCCACCTCATCAAAAATCTCAACCAAACTTTTTTTGGACATTTTTTTGTCAATTGGCCAACTTAGTGGACGTGGTTTGACGATGACCAATGTCACGTACCTTTTCTTGAATGTGGCCAATTTAATGGACCAAAATGAATTTTTCTCAGGTTTTTTCCCTTTAATTAATGTTTAAAATTAAAGAAAAATGATAAGAAAGTACTGAATCACGCGACGTCTGCAAAAAAGCACAAATGGGATAATTTTGTACCTTTTTTGATAATTTTACCAACTTAGTGTAGGTATATTGATACTGGACAATATTACAATCTTTTTTTGGAAAGTGGACAAATAATGGACTAAAAAAGTAATTTTCTCAATCTTTTGACAAATCTTGTCTGTTTGCTCGGAAAATTGCTTTTTTAGTCCAATATATTGTCCACTTTCCAATTTTGGACCAAGATATTGTCCACTATCGAAACACATACACGAAATTGGCAAAATTATCAAAAAAGGTACAAAATTATCCAATTCGGGCTTCATGGCTGACGTGGCAGGATCCAATATTTTCTTATCAATTCTTATTTAATTTAAATACAGAAAATCGAAAATAAAACCTAAAATACCGGGATTATCCCAATGTTTGACATGGCAGGATGAATATGAATAAATATGAAAAAAAAAAAAAGAATTGTCTCCCATTTTCCCCACCTTCCCCAACCCGTCGAGCCCTAGGTGAGAGAAAAAGAAAAATTGTCTTCTTCCTCACACTCCTCTCCCAATTCGACGGCGGCCAAACCCCCATCTTCAACCTCGCCGGCCACTGCGAGCGTCCTTAAACACCTGCACCTTCCTTAGCAAAGAGATCAAGTACTGTCGGCGCCGCCACATCAAAGTCTTGCTCTCAATCGGCGGCGAAATCGGAAAATACACTCTCATATCCAACAAAGATGCCGCTCACGCCGCCGCCTATCTGTGGAACAATTTCCTCGGCGGCAAACACAACTCCACCGCCCGGCCGCTCGGTGCCGCCGTCTTCGATGGCGTTGACCTCGCCATCAGCCAGGGCTCGCCAGAGCACTACCCCTAAATCTGAGATTGATCGACGAAACAATTCTCATATCAGGCGCGCCGTTTTGCCCGTTTCACAGTAAGTACTTGGGTCGGGCGCTTAAATCGACTCGATTCGATTACGTTTGGGTCCAGTTAAAAAAAATCCTAAGTGCGAGTATAATAATACCAGCGCGGATAATCTGATCAATTCGTAGAGGACTTGGACGAAGAGTAAAGAAGTTAGGGCGGCCAAAATATTTCTCAGGCTGATGGCGGCGGTAATATTCCGGCGGGTATGCTGACGTCAGAGAGACTATTCCCGAGAATTGAAAGTCAAGCAAGTATGGCCATTTTAGGTTTTATTCAAAACATCGGGGGTAATCTCGGTACTTTAGGTTTTATTTTTGATTTTCTGTATTTAAATTAAATAAGAATTGATAAGAAAACATTGGATCCTTCCACGTTAGCCATCAAGCCCAGATTGGATAATTTTGTACCTTTTTTGATAATTTTTACCAACTTCGTGTATGTATTTTGATAGTGGACAATATCTTGGTCCAAAATTGGAAAGTGGATAACTTATTGGACCCAAAAAAGCAATTTTCCCTTTGTTTGCTCTTTCTTCATGCATACTTGACTTGAGGATATCCTAAACATGATTCTTCAACCTTTTCAATGTGTAAAGACCTTATAAACTTGAAACTTCGCTTCTCTTCTCTTCAAGATCTTGGCATCTCACTCATGCTAAATATTCTGTAAATAGCTTACAAAATGAGCAAAACATGTAACAACATCCAAATACATGAAATTCAATTAAATCACGTTGTTTATCCACAATATATAATCAGATCCCAATGAAATAATCTCTAATATGCTTATAAAAATTATGCTTATCACCATCCCACTTAGGTTGGAATGACCCCTGCTTTGTGTAGAGCACGATCCTCAGAACCAGCTCACTGAGTTTGAATTTTATTTCTTTAATATTTATGTTATAGTAGTGCTCACTGTTTTTTATACTGCATTCTTGAGCACAGTCTCATGAATTTTCTCATCCAATCGGTTAAGGTCGACTCTCCATGCTTCAATGCTCTTCTCTTTGTCGTATTGGGCTACTCAGTAGGTTGAGACCTCAATTTCTACAGGAATGACTTCCTTGGTATCGAATGCCAGTGAGAACGAGGTTCTCGAGTGGATGATATGGGTGGTCAAGTATGAATGCAGCACCCACAGGAGATCTTCTTGACATTTTACTTTTATGGCTTCAAGTCTCTTTTTGAGTGCGTATTTGAAAATTGTGTTCACTACATCCACTTGTACATTCGACTGAGGGTGTTAAGGTGTCGAGTAATGTTTATTGGTGTGGTATTATTTGTAGAATGATCTGAAATATGAACTATCAAACTTCTTCACATTATTGGACGCAATTGCTAAGGGTACGCCAAATCGGCACACGATTGACTTCCAAATGAACTTTGTTATCGTTTGATCGGTTATGGTCTCAAGGTGTTCAGACTTTTCCCACTTCATAGAATAGTATATTGTGAGGACTGCATGTTCTGCCCTAACTTTTACTTTTGGTAGTGGTCTGATCAGGTCGCCCCCAAATTTGGCGAAAGAGCAAGGTGCATAGACCAATGTTAGCATCTCAGTTAGAACTCACTTGATTAGGGCATATATTTAACAGTCTAGGCATCTTCTCACCGTGGCGGTTGCATCTTTTTTGAGATCTAATAGTAACCTTGTTGTATCAATTAATGAGAGAGGGATTGGCCTCCGGTGTGATTTTTGCATCTTCCCATATATATTTCCTATAGCGCCCAGCTGGCATCTTACTTATTCAACCATGCCTTTCACAATAGTAAAGTGCATGGATTGAGTGAAGATCATTCTAGACCATTTTCTTCTTCAAAGAGTATGTCGTCTTGAAGGTATTTCAAGATACGTCGCATTTATCCCTTCTTTTATGCTCATTATAAGTTGTAGACCTGACCGCTCGTCAATGAAGCGTCAAAAATAATATTTATAAAAGTCCTCGATATTCCTCTACTAACTAGTAGCAGCGGCAAGTAAGGGTCGAACCCACGAGGAGTGTGGATTAATTTTTGATTATTCGTATTTAATTAACTAAGAAAACGGGGGTAGAAGATAATGAACTAACTAATGAGAATTAAATAACTAAATAAATAAAGAAAACAAATAAAAACAATAAACGAAATAAATAAAAAAAATAATAATAATAACAATAATAATAATAATAATAATAATAATAATAAAACTTCCAGTCCTAGTTCAGTTTCCACCCTCGTTCAATTCATCTAACCAATTGCAATATTATAATCCACTCATCATATGAAACTAAAAACCCTAAGTAACAATAAGTTTTGCTACTCAAATTTTCCCTTACTGTGTATTTAGTTAAAATAAGCTCTTTAATTAACTCTAATTATTGAATAACCTAGAATAACTCTCTAGATTCAACCCAACAACAGCATTAAGAATCAGGCAAAAAGGTTAATCTAAGCAATAAACACATAAGCTCAGTTTATTCAACTTATGTTGCTACAAGTGAAATAGAAATTACAACAATTATACGGGAAGCTGTCCTCTTTCTAGCAATTGATAACCAAATCCCTAATCTAGGTGGCCAATCCAAATTAAGAATTCAGCAATCAAGACATGTAAACAAGATAACAAAAGCAATTTCATATGAAGAACGAAATAAATATGCATAAATTAATTAAAACGTAATCTCACGAGGGTTTCCACATCCCTAGGACTAGATAAACAATCTAGTCACTCATGGAGTTCATTAAATAATAGAAGAAAAATAAAGAAATAAAATATAATTCTAAGATAGAAAGGGATAAGAAAGCTTAGATCTTGAATCTCGAGTCTTGGATCTTCAATCTTCAAGCTCCCTTGTTATTGGGTGTTTTGGACTCTTTTTGGAGCCTAGAAACCCTAGGATTTATGTTGTTGATGTTTTTGATGTTTAAGGGAGGTATTTATAGGTTTAGATATCTTGGGAAACAAGTTTCCTTGTAAAAATAGGTTTTCCACCCCTTCTATGTCATGTTATGCACTTTCCATAACTGTTTCCTGCACTTTGTATACCGGTTTCCTCGCGCAAATAGGACTCCCAGCGCCAGGCAAACATGGGCGGGCGCGCGTGCAGCATGGGCGAGTCAGGGTCGGCTGCATCGTGGACAGGCGCGTGCGGGTCGGTCGACCATGAGCAGCATCGACGCGACAGAGAACTTTCTGTATCGGTTTCCTGACTAGCAGTGATGTTAGTTGTAGGTCAGCTACCGCTGAACTTTCTATCACGGTTGGACCCAGCGATAACCCTTCTAGATAGCCCAGCTTTCTTTGCCAATTCACTCGTTTTGTCTCTCGTTTCCTCGTGCAACTCTTATGCATCATCCTTAAATATTTAATTCACCAATTTAGCACCTAATTACTGTAAAATAGATCAAAAATACACAATTGGTGCTCCTCCACTCATAATAATAAATACGCGAGAAATATATATATATATATATATATATAAGAATATTAAGCACATAAATACGTAGGTATTAGAACATTAAATAACGCACAATTTTTCGCCTATCAAATTTCCCCAAACTTAAACCTTGCTTGTCCTCAAGCAATTATAGAATTAAAGCACAAAATAAATAGAAGATAAGTAAGTCACTCGAATTGATCAAATGAACTCATCCGGACTCTGGACCCCATTATATTTCTAGAAATCGCAAGCGTTTCATGTGTTGACTCAAGTGACCCCATCAGTTAGGCAACCCTTTTTCATATACGCCACGTCAATGTACTATGGTGCCCCCTCGCTATTCGATGGTTCGACTCTATCCATTATTGGTTGCAATCGAATATCTCGTCCTCCAATTTATTTATTTATTTTGTTTTTTTAATTGAGGCCCGCAACTCCTCACTACCATTCTTGATAATTATGAGGCATTGGATAGGAGGATCGTCTTCATAAGGTATTTGATTTGTTGATTTCCACCTCGCTTTATTTGGGGTTTTGATTAGATTGCGACTTTTGAGTACGTGCATAAATTTGTTGAGCTACTAGCTTGTCTTCATTGGATTTCGCTCTTAATGTTTGTAAGCGAATTGCACTTGGTACACAGATATGCAGCTGTTTCGGCACCTTAATTCATTTTGATTTTTCAATTTTCTACTTACGCCATGCCGGTATACTCCAACCGGACTTTATTGACTTTTGTTTCGACTAACGAGATATTTTCACACAACCGCCAACTTTAAGGCCCCACACAAACTCATATTGAGTACGGCAACCACAAATACATATCAGCAATGCAACAATCTAGAATTGACGCCCCACAAATGAATCACAAAAGCACTAACATGCGTACTTTGACTTCTAAATCAAATGATGACTAAAGAATTTAATCGAAACATAATTCATCAAAGCAATTCAAGCAAGTACTTTTAAATTTTTAGTTCAATTCCCAGAATTTTATTGCAATAATTTTTTGAAATTTTTGAAAATTCAGCCCATATGCATTATAAATCATTAATTCCCACTCCCCCAAACTTAAACTTTAGCTTGTCCTCAAGCGAACACAAAGCAAGAACAAGCAAATCATAATAAATTATAAGGGAAGAGTAAAGGAAAAGAAATCACCCGGGTAAATGTCGAAGGGGTCTCGGTTCTAATGACGATCTTTTTTCATAAGATGTCCCAATCATCCAAATTCATCAACCAAGCGTTCTCTCCCTGCAACTGCAAAATAAAATTGATAACAAATAATAACGTAAATATTGGGTTGCCTCCCAACAAGCGCCTTTTCTTAACGTCGTCGGCTCGACGTGCTACCCTTCAATTCCATGGGGGTTTCGGTGGAGGTCTCAAAGTACACGGAGTCCCCATGACTTCATCCTCCTCAAATCTCACTCTTTTCAACGTCGGATGCTTAACCGGATCTTTTCGACTTGGTAGTGATTTCTCATAGGACTTAGCAAAAACAGTGTCGTTTATCACCACGTATGGAAGGTCATCTGTCGCCACCCTCACGAAGACTTCATCCTCGTACACCGCATCCTCCGTTGGGTGATTAACTGGATCCTTTCAGTTTAGTGATGGCTTCTCATTAAGATTGGCAAATGTAGTTTGTCCACCACCTCAAATGGAGGGATCGTAGTCACCACCTTCTCTAAATCTTCAACCCGCACAAGCGTCTCATCCTCCTTCATCACTTGGTACTCAGTCCATGATAGCAACGGCTTTGGCTTTGGCTCATCTTCGAACGGATAAATGATGGAATCATTCGTAGGCTCGACTTCGATAGGAGAAACGATGGAATTAGGAACATCATTTGTAAGCTTAGGCAGACTATGGTCAACATGTATCTGCCTTGTTTCTTCTTCCTCCATCTCGTATTCATCCTCTAACTCAGGCGCTAAAACCTCCGGAGCTTCGAATTCCTCCACATCTTGCGGCATAATGGCACTAACGCTTCCCATATTCACCTTAGGCTCATACGGCGATCATTCCTCTAACTGTACGTCCAACTAGCTTACGTGGTCCGCTACTTGACTCACTTGAGCTTCGAGATTCTTTATGCTGGACTGCATGTTGTGTTCATCGTGCTGCCACTCATCTATTTCTGTTGGAGCTTCAAGGTGTTCATCTCCATGTCTTTTACCATCTCTATGAGCTCTGGGGACACTTTTTATGTTTGTGGGCGGTTATCATATTGATTCGAAAATTCTTGTCCCCTTTGAAAATTTGGAGGGTCCCCCCCCCCATCTTGGCTCGTAAGGATAAGGATCGTAAGAATAAGGCTCGTAACTTCCCTCTTGCCATCTTCTAGGTCTCACTCCATAAGCGTTCGTATTGGCTTGTAGCGTTGGGCAGTCATAGGTGACATGATCGAATGTATGGCACAATCTGCATGGTCAAACCTGAGGGATCTTTTTCATAGCCCACTCATTGTGTTGTTGGAGTCGCAAAGTGTTAGCCGCCATTGTTTTCACCAAATTCTTTAGCGATGACCCGGAATTTTGTTCAACCAATGGCTTGGGATAGTATTGTGGATAATTGAAGCTCAATCCCCCATTCCCTAAAGGTTTCCTCTCCATTCCACACCTAGCATCATAAGAATAAAATTGGTGAGAGTACGGTGCCATTCCAAAAGAAAATTAAAAGATTTTTTATTTTTTAATTTTTTTTAATTTTAAAAACGTAAAATAATAAATACGTAAAAATCACAACTTAAACGCGCCACTCCCCGGAAAAGGCGCCAAAATTTGACCGCTCATCGTTGAAGCGTCAAAAATAAAATTTATAAAAGTCCTCGACTTTCCTCTACTAACTAGTAGCAGCGGCAAGGAAATGTCGATCCCACGAGGAGTGTGGATTAATTTGTGATTATTCGTATTTAATTAAATTAAGAAAATGGGGGTAAATATAATAAACTAACTAATGAGAATTAAAAAACTAAATAAATAAAGAAAACAAATAAACGAAATAAATAAGAAAATAATAAATAATAATAATAATAATAATAATAATAATAATAATAATAATAATAATAATAATAATAATAATAATAATAATAAAGCTTTCAGTCCTAGTTTAGTCTCCACCCTCGTTCAATTCATCTAACCAGTTGCAATATTATAACCCACTCATCATATGAAACTAAAAACCCTAAGTAACAATAAGCTCTGCTACTTGAATTTTCCCTTATTGTGTATTTAATTATAATAAGCTCTTTAATTAACTCTAATTATTGAATAACCTAAAATAAGCTCTCTAAATTCAGCCCAACAACAGCATTAAGAACCAGGCAAATAGGTTAATCTAAGCAATAAACACATAAGCTCGGTTTATTCAACTTATGTTGTGTTACCCCTAATGATACGCGACCATTAGTTGCTACAAGTGAAATAAAAATTACAACAATTACAAGGGAAGCAGTCCTCTTTCTAACAATTGATAACCAAATCCCAAATCTAGGTGGCCAATCCAAATCAAGAATTCAGCAATCATGTCATGAATTAAGCAATCATGATATGTAAACAAAATAACACAAGTAATCTCATATGAAGAACGAAATAAATACACATAAATTAATTAAAACGTAATCTCACGAGGGTTTCTACATCCCTAGGACTAGATAAACAATCTACTCACTCATGGAGTTCATTAAATAATAGAAGAAAAATAAAGAAATAAAACATAATTCTAAGATAGAAAGGGATAAGAAAGCTTAGATCTTGAATCTTGAGTCTTGGATCTTCAATCTTCAAGCTCCCTTGTTATTGGGTGTTTTGGACTCTTTTTGGGGCCTAGAAACCCTAGGATTTATGTTGTTGACATTTTTTAAGTTTAAGGGAGGTATTTATAGGTTTAGATGTCTTGGGGAACAAGTTACTTGTAAAAATAGGTTTTCCGCCCCTTCTGTGTAGGTTATGCACTTTCCATAACTGTTTCCTGCGCTTTCTATACCGGTTTCCTCGCGCAAATAGGACTCCCGGCGCCAGGCAAACATGGGCGGGCGCGGGTGCAGCATGGGCGAGTCAGGGTCGGCAGTGTCATGGGCAGGCGCGTGCGGGTCGGTCGACCATGAGCAGCATCGACGCGACAGAGAACTTTCTATATCGGTTTCCTGACTAGCAATGATGTTAGCTATAGGTCAGCTACCGCTGGACTTTCTATAACGGTTGGACCCAACGATAACCCTTCTAGATAGCCTATAATCGTCCTTTCTTTTCCAATTCACTCGTTTTGTCTCTCGTTTCCTCGTGCAACTCTTATGCATCATCCTTAAATCTTTAATTCACCAATTTAGCACATAATTACTGCAAAATAGATCAAAAATACACAATTGATGCTCCACCACTCATAATATTAAATACGCGAGAAATAAATATATATAAGAATATTAAGCACATAAATACATAGGTATTAGAACATTAAATAACGCACAATTTCTCGCCTATCAAGACCGTGGGCATTTCAAGTGTTAAGTTTGCAAAGTGTTCCACGATTAAAGTCTCAATTTCATTAACACACAATCTCGATGAAAGCTTGGGTAGAGAATTAGCAGGCACATTGTCATTCCAGGTTATGTTAATGATTTTGACCTCAAAATGCCAATCTCGTCTTGGTCAATTCTAGGTAAGAGGCCATTTATAGCTATTTAGACTCATTCTCCTAAATATTAGAAAAAACTCGAGTCACTGAGGATTTTTAAATTTTTACGCCCATGGACGTAGCGACCTCTAGGCCAGCTAGTAGAGCCTTGTATTTTGCTTCTTCATCAATTAGAGGATATCTAAAATGAATGACTAAACAAATAAACTTTCTATTTATGATCATCAATACCACCCGTCCCCAAATCAGTTGGTTGTAAGAATCCGTCCATATACGTTTGCCATTTTTCTGACTTTACAGATATTATCTCGATAATTGAGGTAAAGTCAATGATAAAATCTTCTAAAGCTTGTCCTTTGATTGCATCCTGCGGATCATAGATACCATTGAACTACCTCATTCAACTTCCCATTTTGTCATTATCCCCATTCAATATATCACTTGTCTTAATGGAAAGCTGGTAAGGACTATGATCTAAGAAGTAAACGCGTAACTTGAGAGCCAAGATTAGAAGTGCATAAGCCAGCTTCTCCATGCGGTATACCTATATTTAGAGTAATTCAAGGCATGGATTACATAAAATATTGGGTGTTGACCTAATTTATCCATTCAGATGAGTGTTGAGCTGATCGCCACGGTCGATACGACCAAATAAAGGTACAATAGAAATTGCTTTGTTTAGCCTACTGAACACTCGGTGGTTACATCAGGTCTTGCTTCAGTTCTTCAAAGGCCTTCTGGCACTATGTTCTCCACTCAAATATCTTGTTCTTTTTGAATACTTTGAAGAGGGATTGCATTTTCCTGTTGACCTAAATATAAACCTATTTTTAGGGTAGTCATCTTCCATGTCAGGCTCTAAGCCTGTTTCATGATTTCGCGTGGTTCCGGCTTGACTAGGGCTTGGATCTTATCTGAATTTGTGTCCATAACATGTTCGGTCACCATGTAGCCTAAGAGATTTCCAAAACCACCCCCCAAAGGTGCAATTCTCAGGGTTTTGCATTATTTTGTACGTTCATAGAATTTTGAATATTTCACTGAGGTGCTCGTTGTGGTTAAATGCACATAAAGACTTGGTGATCATGTCATTGACATCGACCCTCCATTGTCTTATTGACCAGACTATTGAACATTTTTAATGAGTTATTGATATGTTGCTCCAGCATTCTTTAGCCAAAAAAGACATCATTGTATAGCAATATGAACATTTACCAAAGAAGAAAGAGGTGTGCTCCTCATGTTTTAGGTGCTTATATATGTTATTGTAGCCTAATTTAGCATCCATGAAGCTCATGAGCTTGTGCCCTGATGTATCATCGACCATATAATCGATATGGGGCAATGGGTAGCTATCTTTTGGGTAACCTTGTTCGGATTAGAGAAGTCAATACATAGCCAAACTTTCCACTGGTAGTCTTCTTGATGAGGACTAGGTTCCACACCCAAATAGGTTACCTCACCTCTCGGATAAATTTTTTTCCTAGAAGATTGATAACCTCAAGTTCAAATGCCTTGTACATGTTCGACCCAATTTCCTTCTTTATTGAATGCTTGTCCGTGTGGTATAATCTATGATGAGCCTCTGACATATGTTCTCTATATCTATCTCTTTCATGTTGACGTCAATTTAAACAAAAATGTCCTAGTTTCCCTTAAGGAAGTTCATTAATTTTGCTCGAATAGGATCATTAAGGTCATGATCGATACGGAGTTGATTATTATTATTTGCCTCATCTATCTAGTTCATTTGTGCTCTTTGGCCAGCAGTATGTGTGTCTTTCTGCTTCAGGGTTATCTTCTTGGGATCTAGTTTATCTTCATAAACCATAAGCTCCTTACCAGGTCTTACCCCTATATCTCTTTCATTGCTCGACTCAACTTCAATGTATTTAACTCGCCACTTTCTGGTCCCATGTCTGTCATAAACGTTTTCTACTTGAGGCCAGCTCCATACCAATTCTTTCTTCAGCCAACCTTATCCATTGATCCTCCTAGGGTATTTCTTCATGCGATATTGCTCGTTCAAGTAGAGTTCGTCTCATTAATTTCATGAGAATGTTTGTAGATTTGTTCCTTTTTCTCAAATAGCCCGTCGTTGAGGGCCCACTTTGCTTTCTTCCGCCTGATAAAGCGAAAACGTGTCCTGCCACCTTGGCTAAGCCAGTCCCACATGGTAGTCCAAATCAAACGACCACCACACGCATATAATGAATGTATATCATCACATATAAATATCATATTCATATGACATAAAATATAAAACACAGAAAGCATAAACAATATTCTTATCGCAGGAAAAATTGCTTTTTTGGTCCATTATGTTGTCCACTTTCCAATTTTGGACCAAGATATTATCCAGTATCAAAACACATACATGAAGTTGACAAACTAATCAAAAAAGTCCAAAGTTATCATGTTTGGGCCGAATTGCTGACGTGGAAGAATGATTTATTTTCTTATCATTTTGCATTTATTTTTAAATATTAAATGGAGGAAAAAAGTCATTTTTGCCCTTCACATTTATTTTTTTCATTTTATTTATTTCTTTAAAAAAAACGAAAAAACACAACTCAAATTTGTAAATTAGGTTTTTTATTTGGAAAAATATATATATACATTAGATAAAAATGTAAGAATATCTTTTAAAAAATAAATATTTTGGTCCTTTTACCATTTTATTATTAATTCTATTTATTTATTTTCCCATTTGAGTTCGTCCATCCCCAATTCAAAAGAAAATGCTGGTTTAGGGTTGAGGTTGCTTTGCGGCTGTTCGTTGTTCTTGTGCAGACAGAAATGGGAATCATCACAATCATCAATCGAAATGTACTCTCAAACTCCAAATCTAACACCCTAAGGCACAAAACACCCTGAATTTCCACACCAACCAAACAATCCCCAATATTTATTATTATTATTATTATTATTAATTCACAGAATAGAAAGAGACGCTGGCAGCGACAACACTATTGATGTTCGCCACCAACAGCGGCGGCGGAGGAGGCTGCGATGACTGCGGCTGGATCGGCAGCGACGGGCGGAAGCCGTAGCCCTTCGAGTGCTGGTTCGCGGCGAAGTTTGGGTCTATATGCGGGGGAGGAGTGGGATATAAATTGGGGTTTTGGTGGAGGGCAAACTGGTCTTTCTGCTGCTGAGGGTGGTGGTGGGGGTGGGGAATGAAATTTTGTGGCTGAGCAAAGGTGACATGTGGGGCTGGGTGTCGACGACGGAGGAGGTGATTTGAGGTGCCGCGTGCGTTTGTGAGAATTCTAAGACTTCCCCTTTATTAGCGGTTGTTGCTCTTAATGGTTCTATTGTATCTTCGAGCATCCGTTGAACCAATTGGTAAACCAAGTGATCGATGGTTCTTTGCGGGCAGATCCGATCTATATATAAAATAACCCGTTTGGCGACCGAGAAATACATGGCGAACGCTCCACTTATTTTCGCCGACGCATTAGAATCGCAATCTTTAATCCCTTTCGTGATCAAGAAATCGAGGATAGGGCTTATGTTCCTGGGCTTGCTGGAGGAGGATGAAATGGTGGATCTGGGTGCAGAAAAATGGTGTATACTGGAGGAGGATGAAATTGTGGATCTGTGTCCAGAAAAAACCTAATTTACTTTTTAAAATATATATACATTTTTATAAATTAGGTAAAGATATTCTTACATTTTTATCTAAAATATATACATTTTCTTCAAAATTAAAAGAAAAAAACTAATTTACTTTACCTAATTTACAAATCTGAGTTGTGTTTTCCAGTTATTTTGAAAGAAATAAATAAAGAGAATAAAATAAATGAGAAGGGTAAAAATAATTTTTTTCCTCCATTTAACATTTAAAAATAAATAAAAAATGATTAAAAAAATAAATAATCCTGCCACGTCAGCAATTCGACCCGAACATGATAATTTTGGATTTTTTTTTATTATTTTGCCAACTTCGTGTATGTATTTTGATACTGGACAATATCTTGATCCAAAACTGAAAAATGGACAACATAATGAAGCAAAAAAGTAATTTTTCCTCTTATCGCATACAACTGCCATATTCATCGCATATATTCATATTCATCAACAAAAATGAGTTATACTCTGTGTTTTAAAAGCTCACCTAGGTTTCGTCTAAATATAAATATATTTAGGCTTAAGGTTTCACTGAAAAGCCTCGTCTCGCAAAAAGCTTGAAAAGTCTTAGAAATGACAATTAGAATTGAATGTCTCGTATATATGTAACAAGTACTTTATTTTTATTTTTTTGTATTTTAACTGTGTTTGTATTTTATTTCTTACCTTTTGTTAAACTCAAATATCTTAATATATTCATTTTAAATTCAATCGTACGAGATTTTTACCAAATTAATAAAATTAGTAATAACTTAGTTTTAAATATTATAAAAATTATTTTTTCGTTAAAATTTAAAAAAATATACAAATAGTCTTTATAAATTGTATTATTTAACTTACTTATCAATAAAAAAATAATCAAAATAATATAAAAAACAAAAATGCCATTTGCCGTCTAAAATTCGCCTAGACACCTATATATTTCTAAAATTTGAGATTCGACCTCGTGAACTTAACACAACTCGCACATTTTAGAACTTCTTATATTCCTCAAATTCAGCATCATGTTTTCTAAATTTTCGCGCTTTGCAGTTTGGCATAAGTCAATGGTGCCATGATTTGTAACTCATAGAAGCACGTGGAGAGAACATATATGTGATAAAAGATTACTCCTTATCAACCAGGAAATTCTATGAAAGTTTCGTTTTTTTTTGTGGGGCAAACTCCCTAAACAAAATGATTCTTATTCCAGCACGTATACTTTCAACCTTACTAAATTTATTATCGAATAATAATTTTGACCTAATAGATATGCGAACTCAGTACTTATACAACGTAAATCATGAATATTCTCCCTTATCACTAGATAAGCGAGAAACAAAGAAAATTATTTCAAGATACTACACAATTCTTTTCATAAATACTCTAATTTCTCAATATATATTTCTTCCTCTTCCTAATAAGTGTTGTTTTAGCTTTAAATAAGAAAATTGAGAATTATGTATACCAACTAATTTACCCTCAAATAATACGGTTAGATATATTTTCCCAAAAAAGAAACACCTTATATCTCACTCTCATATGCGCGAATTTTTGGAAAAATGTTTATGTTACTACATGATTAAGAGAATGAAAGATTTTACGTTGATATGTTAAAAATAATAGATTTGTTCGTACTAAGACAGTGATAAATACACATAAAGGGTGAAATATATATATTAAATAATATTTATTAAGAAAAAAAATTAAGATAACAAAATGACACTTATTAAAAATTGAGGGAATATTACATTTAGTAATGATATTGAAGTTATAGGATATACAGTTTTCATCATTCATCTTTATTCTATCAATATTACTATTTGGATTTTTATTACATATTCATAAATTTTGTCGGTGGAAATTCAATCACGTTTATTTCGGACCATAGTCCATAAACATTCACACCACAAGTTGGGTTGGCCATTTCTACTTATTCGTAAAAGCAATTATATAAAGAAGATAAAATATCCCGGTTGGTAATCTATCCTAGTCCAAGTGTCCAACTGCACACAATATGAGCAAGACACTGAAAACTCTCGCCTCTCGTACGCTGATCTAGCGGAGTAGGTAGCTTGCTTTGAAGGCTATTTAACGAACAACTTTATCTCACACGATGCAATTATTTACATTCATGTCAGATTATTACACGCTACACGCAATTTAACTGATCTATATAATTTGCATACTATTACGAATTGTTTAATCAGCGGATTTCTAAGTTAGTACGTCAAATCAGAGTGTATAATTAACGTTGGTATTTTACAATACAAATGTCTTTGTTTTTTCGGTATACCTTGTCGACATCTCTCACCATGGCTGCCGCTACATCCTCCACTAACGCCTCACATCTGACACACACATTTATATTTGCGGAAATCCTCGCCAACAATTCATAACCATCGATTGAGTCGGCGTTGCTCCTACCTCAACCCTTCAACATCTGAGACTCTTGGTCTTCAAATTGCTCAATTAAGAAAATGAAAACCCTTCTTATTGGATGATCATGATACTTCCCGAAAATTGAAATTCATGATCACTTGAAAAAGTCTATTTTTTTTTTCCAATAAGGTACCAAAGTGGATGATTGACTCATTACATATTAGAAATAAGTGCAGGAAATCCTTTAGTGACGCGAACTCCTATTTCTCAATGATTTCCACAATCAAGATAATTGGTTGAATCCCGTGAAACCATTTCATAAAAGTTCTTTGATAACGGAACAATGAGCTTTCTGACTAATATCCAACCACCTACGGAGGTTGGAGGCACCTTCTCGAACAAGTCACGACAAACTAGGCTGCTCTTATACCTGCACACATAAATAGAGCTTCGCCTCTTCATGAAAACCCTAAGGAGACACACATAAATAAAGCTTCGCCTCTTCATGAAAACCCTAAGGAGACAGTGATTAAGACACTAAGTAAAAAAGAAAATGTCACCACTTTTTTCTAGCTAAAAGGAGGATATTTTATCGTTGCACATCCTTGGTGATATTTATCAAGCGAGACAAAAAATGAGAAATCATTAATCGGACGAACCATATATTCGAAGGGGGATAAACCCTTTTGGATTATATAGTTACAAGACAAACTCAAAGGTCTTTGGGGGTATCAAATTGTGCTCGGTGTAAAATAATATGAGCCACAGCATAAAAGCTGCAAGGATAAAGAAAGTTGCAAGCTTTGGCCATTAAAACAGCAGACAAAACAAAAGCGGCTATATTCATGTGTATGCTCATTAGTTAATGATAAAGTAGGGTTGCAATGGTTCAATATATAGCTGAATAACCCTAGAAGAAGTCACTAGAATTTCTATACGTGTACACACATGATTTGCTGCTAATACGACAAAAACCCTCAGCTCAAAATGGCTTGATGAGTTGTCCATTCGTGTGACGTGTGCATGATCTCATTCTTGTCTTTTGTGATGAATACATTTTCATGCCCCTCAATCTGAGTGAGTCCAATGGCAAGACAGATAATTTATTCCTTAATCAATGAAAGATTGTCCTGCAATAGGCTTGGTGAATACATCGGCCAGATGATCATATGATGGTAGATGTTGAATAGAAATGATTTTATTTTGCAGTTTTTTATCTGACAAAGTGCAGGTCAAAATCAAAGTGCCTGGTTCTGGGATGATGAATATGGTTACTTGCTAAGGCAATTTCACATTGATTATCCATCCATATCCTTGGGATTCTAGGCTGATCAACTTTAAGTTCTTTCAGTAGCTGCTGCAACCAGATCACATCACAAGCCGTATGTGCTAAGCTTCTGTATTCAGCTTCACAACTAGACCTAGACACAGTGGGGTGATTCTTAGAATTCCATGAAATGATGTTTGATCCAAGAAAAATACATGAACCAGTAGTTGATCTCCTGTCATCTGGATCTGTTACCCAAGCAGCATCTGCAAAAGCTATCAAATCCAGATTTTTGGAATGATTGAAATGCAAGCCATATATCATTGTTCCTGCAAGATATTTGATAATTCTCTTAACAGCCTTCCAATGAGTTTCCAGAGGTGTTTGCATGAATTCGCTAACTTTATTGACAATGTAGGCAATTTCAGGCCTTGTGATAGTAACATACTGCAGTGCTCCCACTATACTCCTGTATAATGTGTTGTTGTGATGAGGATTGCCTTTAAGGAAAAAATGTTGACTGATTTTATCAATAGTAGCCTGGATTCTCTTCTGGTTGCTGCCTGTGATGATGATGTCATCCAAATACACTATTATGATTATGCAGTCCGCTTGATCATGCCTGAAATAGACTGAAGTGACAGCTTTTGAAGCTGAGAACCCCATTGATATCAACACCTTTCCAAATTTATCAAACCAAGTTCTGGATGCCTGTTTGAGTCTATGAAGAGACTTTTTGAGCTTACACACGATTCTCTTGTCCTGGTTCATCAAATCCTGGTGGTTGGTGCATGTACAACTCCACACCTATATCTCCATTGAGAAAGCCATTATCTATGTCAAACTGTCTGATTTCCCTGTTCCTAAATAAAGCAATGTTCAGTACTTTTCTCACAGTTGCAGGCCTACCAACAGGGATGTAAGTTTCAATATAGTCAAAACCAGGTACTTGAGAGTACCCTTTTGCAACTAGTATAGCTTTAAGTCTGGATACAGAATCATCTGCATTCCTCTTGACTTTGTATATCCTCCTGCATCCCATGGATTGTTTACCATCAGGCAGCTTGTTTAGGATCCATGTTTGATTCTTCATCAGTTCTAAATATTCCTTGTTCATAGCATCCTTCCATTTCGGTGTGTTAATTGCTTCATGATCATCAATGGACTCCTGGATCACTTCACACACATATGCTTTAGGCTTTTATATTCCTGTTTTTAACCTGGTAAGTATTGAGTGAGTTCCTAAATTCTGATTGGAGACATTAGTAGCAACAGGTGCATCAACATTGGCAATAGGTACATCAATATTCTCAATAGATAAATCAGTAATTATCACTCCTCCTTACAGAGACTCTAAAGAGGATTGACTTTGAACAGATGATGAGGTTTGAGAAGGAGTGTGTGTATGTGTGTGTGTGATGTTTAACTTGAGGAAATTGTTGAGACTTGATTGGCATCATTAGGGTTGGAAACTGGAATTAGAGTTATTGGAGGATTTAGATGCCAAGACTAGAACATTAATGCTACCAATAATCAGTGATGATGGTGATGATAATTAGCTATCATTGCTAGGTGCTGAAGCCTTAGTTTTTGAAAAGGGGAAGATCTTTTCATCAAAGAGAACATGTCTGCTAATGATCACTTTTCCTCCAGCTAGCAAAACTTTGTACCCTTTACGATGAGGATTGTATCCAATAAAGTTCCCTGGTTCACTTCTGAACTGAAGCTTATGTTTGTTGTATGGTGTGAGCAAGGGATAGCAAAGACATCCAAAGGCTCTCAGAATATGTAGCTTTGGTTTCTGTTTGTTTAAGGCTTCAAAGGAAGTTTTGTCATTGATAATTTTGAAGGTGTTCTATTAATGATGTAGGTGGCAGTTGAAAAGGCACTATCTCATTGCCTTGTTGGTATGTCAGACTGAGCAAGCAATGCTAAACCTACCTTAACCACATGTTTGTGTTTTTTCTCAGCAACTCCATTTTGCTGTGGAGTATATGGACATGACATTCTATGAGTCATTCTATTTTCAGACTGAAACTTGCTCATAGAAATGAATTCTCCTCCATCTGTCTGTAATGCTTTCACTTTTTTGTTGTACTGAGTCTCAACAAGGGTTTTAAAATGTACAAATGCCTTACGTGAATCTGGCTTATTCTTAAGGAAGTAAATCCAGGTAAACCTGGTGGCATGATCGGTGAGATTTATGTAATAAGTAAAGCTAGATGAGGATTTCACAGGTGCTGGTCCCCATCAGTCACTATGGACCAGGTCAAATTCATAATGATGCATTGTGTGAGAATCAGAAAAAGGTAATCTATGAAACTTGGATTTCATACATAAGGAGCACAAAGCATCATTTTCATTAACATCAGAGAAATCAATCTTACAAGTGGCAAAAGCCTTTTTGACAACATCTACGGGTGCATGCCCCATTCTGAAATGCCAAACATCTAATGTGTCTTTATTCTTAATCTCAGCTGAGTTTATTGAAAATCTGGAATTTGAAGGAAAAACATGATCTAAATGGTTTGATTCCTGGGATTTGATGTTGGTGAGGTTAAAACAGTAGATGTCTTCTTTAATTGTCCCTTTGATCCATTCCCATGGATGGATCCTTCACAACACAAGAAGAGGGGTGAAACTCAATAAACACTTTGTTGTCCTTAGCAAATTGAGATACACGGATCAGATTCTTTGTAATGGATAGGACATGTAGTAGGTTCTTTAGTAAAAAAGATGGATCAGAGTCTCTACAAGAAGAAGATTTAACAAATGAATTACCAAAATGAGATATTGAAAAACATGTGCCATTCCCCATGTGGACTTTCTCCCCTTCTTGATAATCAGTAGCCATATTGAGATTGTTGAGATCATAAGTGATGTGATTAGTAGCTCCTGAATCAGGATACCAATAGTTGTCATCCTTTGCCTCATGATCCACTCCACTTGAAACATTAGCACTCATGTGACTGTTTTGATGCAGATTTGCTTGATGGCCAGAGTTTCCAGAATTACTCATGGGAGAAAATTCCATATTCATCCTTTGATAACATTTGTGTAGTATGACCAATGAAATAATATATTTGGCATTTTATCTTGTAAAATCTTCCTCTTCATCCTCTGCCTCTATAATTTCCACCTCTGAAAGATCCTCCTCTACCTCTGCTGCTTGATCCTGATGTGTTATGGAAACCTCTGCCTCTATTTGCATAGTGAAAACCTATTATTCCTCCCATGTCTCCAGTGTTGAGATTCACAGAGAAGCCATTCTCTTCTGCATTTCCAAACTGATTCTCCAATGTCTCCAATCTATTCTCAAAGCTGAGAAGGATCGAGTGAGCCTCAGTCAGTGTTATAGGGTGAGTAGGACCCCTAGATATAAGAGAGACAAGGACCATATTATATTTAGGACTAAGTCCTCCAAGTATGTAGAGAACTTGATCTGACTCAGAAATATTTTCTGCAGCTGCTGATAGTATATCACAACAAGATTTGATCTTATTAAGAAAATCCCTCATGCTCAAGTTTCCCTTTTTCAAGACTTGCATTTGTAGCCTTATCTACATCACCTTTGCCTTATTCTGGTTGGAAAAGGTATTCTCGATGGATCTCTAAATGTCAGAAGTAGTAGTTAGCCCCACAGTTATGATGAGTAGACTCTCTGTGAGAGAAGACAAGATCCATGAGACCATGAGCTAATCCTGCCTTTTCTAATGTACATAAGTTGGAGGCCTCTCCAGCTGTTGTGATGTATTGGCTTGGTGCTTTTGCATCTCGAGTAAGGTATATTTCTAAACCATATCCAGCTGCTGCTGCCCAGATCTGTTGCCTCCATAACGGAAATTTGCTATCATTCAAATTTATTGAACTAAAAAAAACTAAAAAAATTAAAGCATTTTGAGTGGAAAATCTAACCTGATTCAATTAAAGCATTCAAAAGACCACAAATCAGTGCTGCGAATTACTGTGGACTACCAGTTGCGGTACCTTTTTCCACAGACTCGAGCACTTGAAATGCTTCGTCAATTCTCCGAGCATCACCCAAACCCTTCATGAAAAAATAATAGCTTTAATTCATTTGCTACTATTATATATTCATGGAGCAAGACATGCTGATTCCACAAGATATCACAGAATAAATGCATTTTCAACTAGAAAGTGTATAATATAGTTCATTTACTGAATGAAAACGATAGCAAGGTACAAATTGAAGCTAATTATGTTATTGATTGGAGACTATTCTTCCAAAGTTAAATTTTCGAGTTAGAGTACCTTCAAAAGTGTACCATAGGTAACTTCATCAACCGCACAGCCCTCTGGCTTTGACATTTCATCGAACACTTTAAGAGCACAATCAATATCGTGGCAATGGACACAATCTTGCAACACAGCATTTGATTGTGTTCAGCTTTCCATGTTGCTCCAGCGCAACCTCTATTTCCTCAAATATCTATTAAAAAAAAGATTTTATTCTACTAGATGTACATGCTTGGTGTACACAACAATGCTGAAATGAAAAACGAATAGAGCAAGGACCTGAGCAAGTTGTCGGCGGCGCGTGAGCTGAACGACGTGGGAAGTGAGAGGATTCAAATTGAGTGGGTCGGGGGAGGAGGATGGGTGCCGCGAGCGCGGCAGACATTTGTGCGATTTGCCAGAGAAGTGTTTGTGTAAATGTCCAGGAGAAGCCGTGGTGCTGCAAAGGAGTGCCGGCGTTAGCGACGAATCCGGGGAAGAACAAATAAGTAATACGGTTCCATGGATCGGCAAGTTTTGCAGTAGCATCTACATATCTACAGTCAATCGCGATAATACCTAGTCGGTTTGGAAAGAGAAAGAACTGAGAATCAGATCTGTGGATTTTTGGTGATTTGGAAGTGGTGACGAGAATCAGATCTGTGGATTTGGGGGGCGGATGTTACTGGGGCGGACGGGATAGCCGGTTGACGGAGAACGAATGGGAACGGGTGGGCTGAGAGCAGCGAAGAAGAAAATGATGGGGGTCTGGTTTGTTTACGAGTCGCGGGGGTGTGAATAATTTTGGCCGCTTGTATATTTGTTTTATTTATGGTATTTTAATATTTATTTAATATAATAATTCACGCCGGTTTTAAAAGGAACCGATGTGAAAAAACTTTTACGTCAGTTTTCAAATAACCGACGTTAAACGTCCAACGTGGAATCTATATTTTGTAGTAGTGCGAATAGACACTCAGTCCCCAATGGTCAGCAGGGGTTTCAGAGTAAGCATGACACAAGATGAGAATATTTTCACGAGTCGTCTGAAATTGTAAAATACTCATTTGCATCAATATATGTCAATCTGTATGGAAAAACTTTAAATGACATAAACCGTATCGGGTAAAAAAATAATAAAAACAAATATTAAATTAGAATTGGAACCACCGATTATAATGTTATTAAATAAATTGTTTTGGAATATTGAGTATTCAATCATTAAATAGTTTAATTTTGGAGTAATATATAGCATAATTTTTACGGTACCGTAAATGCACCATTTTCACTTAATCAAACTTATTGGATAAAAAATTGATTACCGATATTGACAAATAAATAAATATAAATGAAGAGGTATGTGGGATATGGTGCATTCATGATACCGTAATTATTTCTTATATATGAAAAAGAAAATATTAAATATAGTGAACCACTATTATAATTTTGGAATCAAAATTGGAACCGTCCAAATTGGTCCCATTTGAAAACCGTTGACAGAGTTCAGATTCCGAATTAAAACCCGATTGGGACCCTTTTGGCTTCCGCCGGCCTCTCTCTGTTTGAATGTTGAGGAGCAGAGACGGACCTAGGGAGGTGCTGGTGGGGGCAGTCGCCCCCACTCACCTTCTACCGGTATCTTAGGATAGTATTATTTAGTTAGTATTTTAAATGTATAAATACAAAATAATTATATTTTGCCACCCCTAATAAATTATTTTCTAACTTCTATATATCATTCATAATGTTATATATACATGATAAATTTTCGAAAAGATAATTTACTAATTCTCAATTGAATCTTTTATAATCAAGTTATTATTATGTATTAAAATTTATTTATTTTTCATTGCCTCAACCATATTCATTTTATAGTAAATTAAATCTTTTTTTACAAGAATGTAAAACTAGGTAAGACATAAAAATACGAAAAAAATAAATTTTTTCATATTAATTCATTCAAATAAATATTTTTTTCTATTATTTTCAAGTTAATATTTAGTAAATGTGAAAAAAAAATTCTCAGGGGCTGCCGCCCCCGAACCCCATACATTTTTTTTCCTTACCTAAACTTTCCTAGTTTGCTACCCCTCCCTAAAATTCTCGCGTCCGTCCCTGAGAAACAGATAAGAAAAATAATTAGGTACTTGGACATTTTATTCAAAATGAATGGATATATAGTAAGAAAAAAATTGTATTTTTTGGGGCAAATTGCTTTCGATTTAGTACTTGTACTCTAGATTTTTTTTTTATTGTAACATGGGGCAAATTGTATTTTTTTTATAACTTTGAGGACTAATATAATTTTATTGTAACATACATTTTTACATATAATATTGTTTGAAGTGGTGTTTTATAATATAGTATGTTTATAATTTTGCAAAATACTTAATGATTCCCAACTTCTGATATACTAACATTTACTTGAAATTTTGATGGCAGGAAAAGAGGAAGAAGTCCCAAGAAGTGAAATCTCATAATAAGTGTCCACAGAGGACATCTCGTGGAGGTTACAAACTTTTGGAACAAAAAATGATGGAAGAGAAGGTTAAGGAGAGACAAAAAGCCTCACAGGATCCTTCGGAGATTATCCCTCCTCCATCTCCCCCAACTCGGCATGAGAAATGGAAGAGAGCGCGCATGAATTCTCATGGACAATATACCACTCCAGAAGCGAGAATTATTGCTGAAAAAATTGTAAGTTGTCTTTCGTGTATCAAATAGAAAAATGTATTAATTTTTAGACATGATTATCAAAACTAACCTCTGTACTAGAATTAACCTTATTACATTTGTTGCAGGAGTCTTTAGATAAAAAGGATTTCGGTTATAGTTTTCCGTGCGATGGAACAACAGTCTTCCGGTAGTTTCAAAGAATGTGGCACAAATGATTTACTTGCTGTTGCAGTAGGCAAGCCCGATCATCCTTGCCGTGTAAGAGGAGTTGGGAAAGGATATACAGTGAGTACCTACTTTGGAAACCAACTCCAACGTAGTGGAATGGTGTCACGAGCGGAATTCAATAACACCATTTCTGAAATGGAGATGAAGATACAAATGATTTTGAGCTCTCAAGCCACATCCGCCGGACAACCCATCACTCCAGTAGTCGATAGTGCAAAAGGGAGTAATACTTTTGCGGATCAAGATCCGGATCTTTTGGCCCCTCAAGATGAACACAATGATGAATATGAGTTATATGTTGAGGATCCTCAAAGGAGATTGGTTGCATATGGCCGTCTTGTCGATTTGGGGTTAATTGTTCACCACAAGAAAATGAAAGTTGATGAGGTGAGAGTGACAGTAGTACGAGTTGTAGTAGAAGATGCTCAAGTTCCATTCCCGACAGAAGAGGTCACTAAGGTTGGAGAAGCACCAAATAATTTCATTGTTTGGCCAAGAAGATTGGTCGAGCGTGTTGGTCGAAAGGTACTTATCTCTTAATTTGATCTACATAAATATTATTGGTAATATATAAATTTAGATTGTGATGTAAATAATTATAATTTTGATTATTAACAARAGTAATTATTAATTATAATAATAATTATAATTCTTATTATTAACAAAATTTATATTTTTATTTATTTGTAATTTACAATATTTGTGGAGTCACTTAAAGTTTTCTTAAATTGTAATCATAGAGCCTTTCCAGAAAAATCAATTATTGTTAAGAAATCTGGAAATAGTTATTATAATTCAGCCCCAATTATAATTTAGCCCCAATTTTAAAGTTTTTTTAAAGTTTATAATTCAGCCACAATTCAACCATAATTTTATAATTCAGCCCCAATTTTATAATTCAATCACTTAAAGTTTTCTTAATTATAATTCAGCCCCAATTTTAAAGTTTTCTTAAATRTTATAATTCAGCCCCAGTTCAGCCACAATTTTATAATTCAGCCCCAATTTTATAATTCAATCACTTAAAGTTTTCTTAATTATAATTCAGCCCCAATTTTAAAGTTTTCTTAAAGTTTATAATTCATCCCCAATTTTATAATTCAGTCACTTAAAGTTTTCTTAATTATAATTCAGCCCCAATTTTAAAGTTTTCTTAAAGTTTATAATTCATCCCCAATTCAGCCACAATTTTATAATTCAGCCCCAATTTTATAATTCAGTCACTTAAAGAAAGTTGATGAGGTGAGAGTGACAGTAGTACGAGTTGTAGTAGAAGATGCTCAAGTTCCATTCCCGACAGAAGAGGTCACTAAGGTTGGAGAAGCACCAAATAATTTCATTGTTTGGCCAAGAAGATTGGTCGAGCGTGTTGGTCGAAAGGTACTTATCTCTTAATTTGATCTACATAAATATTATTGGTAATATATAAATTTAGATTGTGATGTAAATAATTATAATTTTGATTATTAACAATAGTAATTATTAATTATAATAATAATTATAATTCTTATTATTAACAAAATTTATATTTTTATTTATTTGTAATTTACAATATTTGTGGAGTCACTTAAAGTTTTCTTAAATTGTAATCATAGAGCCTTTCCAGAAAAATCAATTATTGTTAAGAAATCTGGAAATAGTTATTATAATTCAGCCCCAATTATAATTTAGCCCCCAATTTTAAAGTTTTTTTAAAGTTTATAATTCAGCCACAATTCAACCATAATTTTATAATTCAGCCCCAATTTTATAATTCAATCACTTAAAGTTTTCTTAATTATAATTCAGCCCCAATTTTAAAGTTTTCTTAAAGTTTATAATTCATCCCCAATTCAGCCACAATTTTATAATTCAGCCCCAATTTTATAATTCAGTCACTTAAAGTTTTCTTAATTATAATTCAACCCCGATTTTATAATTCAGTCACTTAAATTTTTCTTAA
>BMAC01000073.1:2103011-2161452 GCA_014905375.1 Phtheirospermum japonicum
AGCCATTTTCGATGACCGAGGTACACTGTCTTCTTGCCATGCTCAAGCTGATGAAAATCAGTGTGCTCTCCACATTTGGGACATGCTTTATGGCCCTTATTACAATACCCGGACAAGTTGCCATATGCTGGGAAATCATTAATCGTAAGGAAGATCATTGCCCGCATCTTGAAGGTTTCTTTTTTGTATGCATCGTACACATCAACGCCTTCCACGAACAACTTTTTCAAGTCCTCCAAAAACGGCTGAAAATAGACATCTATGTCATTTCCCGGTTGTTTTGGTCCCGAAATCATCATAGATAGCATAATGTATTTGCGTTTCATGCACATTAACGGAGAAAGGTTGTAAATTACAAGTAGAACTGGCCATGAACTATGTTGGCTACTCAAATTACCGTACGGATTCATCCCATCCGTACACAGTCCCAGCCTTAGGTTTCTTGGCTCGTTGCCGAAACAAGGATATAATTGGTCCATCTTCTTCCATTGAGGCGAATCACTCGGGTGTCGAAGTTTGCCATCATCGATTTTCTCATCGGCATGCCATCTTAAGTTCTTAGCCCCGGTTGGACTCGCAAACAAGCGTTTGAATCTTGGTATTATTGGGAGATACCATAAAACCTTCAATGGGGATTTTTTTTACCACCATCACAAATAGCATCATCATCATTATTCTTCTTGTAACGGGAAGTTCCACATTTTGGACACTCGTGCAAATTTTTGTAATTTTTTCTGTAGAGAATGCAATCGTTAGGACATGCATGAATTTTCTTATATCCTAGGCCCAGAGGACACAAAATCTTCTTCGCTTCGTAGTTAGATTCTGGCAATTCATTATCCTCTGTAAGCATCCCCTTCAACAAGCCAAGCAACTCCGTAAAACACTTATCGCTCAACCTATGCATCGCCTTCAACTTAATAAGTTTCAATATCGCAGACAATCGGGAATAGGTTTTACAGCTCGGGTAAAGAGGTTTATCGGCATCGGCTGACAAGGAATCGTAACTCTTATTTGCATGTGCTTGCTCAAATGCCTCTGCTCCAACATCATTAATCGTCTCTTCTATTCTATCATACATCTCTTCATCAACGTCTTCATTGAGGGCATCTTTAGTCTGGGATACATCTGGCATGTCAAATTCACCGTGCCATATCCATCGTGTGTAGTTCTTGTTGAAACCATCACAAATCACATGTTCTCTAATTTCTCTAACACTTAATCGCTGACTATTCAAGCACTTCACACATGGACAATAGTACCTCCCATTATTGTTAGGAGCATGAGTCTTAGCAAACTCTATAAACTCATTAACCCCACTCTCATATTCCTCTGTTGATCGTATACCATTTATCCAACTACGGTACATACCTACATAAAGTTAATTAAAACCTTCAACACTCGTTTCTACCAGATCATAAAATCTTATTAATTAAAAAAATCTAAAAATTGAAACTAACAAATCTTAGTCGTTATCTCCGAGTTTACAATAGTTTACAATTTCAGTGTAACTTTATGTTAATAGTGATTGTAATTTTAGTATTCTGAACAAGTTATGTAAATTATAATACTATATTGTTTTTTTAAATTTAAGCACAAATGTGTTGCACCCTCTTATATACAATTTTGAGCCTGAAGCTTCCAAAGGTAATCTCAATTGATTAATTAAGAAGAAACTTTTAAGTGGTGGATAACGCATTTGTAAAAGTCGTATCCGTGGGTTCGAATCTTACCGCACACCGGTCCCCTACCATAATTTTATTTAATAAGAGAGAGTGAAAATCTGAGTGACTTAACAATTTCTCTCTCTATAACCACCAAATTACCACCAAAATTCGATTCCCAAATGTGTTAAGAATTATCATATATTATGCTTAATTTATTTCCTATTTGTCCCCATTCCGAAGCATTTTTCTTATTTTCTCTCTCTCTCTCTCTCTCTTTAATATTTTATTTTATTTTTGGAGAAACGGAATTCCACTTCTTTCCTCGGAAAAATCAATTCACATGCCATTAAAATATCATGCCATTAAAATATAATTCCAAAAAAGTGATGAATCACAACTCCAATCCAAAACACTTGACATAATAATAATAATAATAATAATAATAATAATAATAATAATAATAATAATAATAATAATCAATTTGCGGAAAAAGCTGCGATTACCTCGGCAAAAGTAGATGAAATGGCGACGAGAAAAGTGGCAGCGGCCCAGAGGAAGGCGCCGAGGGCGATAACGTGGGTCCGATTGCGGCGGACGGCGAGGTAGGCGGCGAGCGGGTAGCAAAACGCCTGCACAATGATAATTGGGGCTGAATTAAGTATTATTTCAAAATCTAGGTATAATTTTGGGTTTGATTAGCAATTATTGTAGAAATTGGGGCTGAACTATAATTAATTGGAAAATTAGGGTTCAGTTTTAGTTTTTTAGTTAATTCGGGAATCTTAATTAATTAAAAAAAATCAAAAATTCGAAATTGGGGCTGAACTATAATTAATTGGAAAATTAGGGTTCAGTTTTAGTTTTTTAGTTAATTCGGGGTTTTTTTTTAGGAAAATATGATTAACATATTGGTTGAATAGGAATTATTTCTAGAATTGGGTTTTAATGTCAAAATTATAGTTGATTGTGTTTTATTTCAAAAACAAGTTTCAGTTTTGGGCTTAAACTTTAATTGTTACAAAAATTAGGGTTGAATTTTTAATAACTATATAGTTAGTGTTGAGGTAGACGTACACTTTAAATGTGATTTAAAATAGTGAATTAAATGCCTGAGAAATATAATTACTTTTACGTGGTAAAAAAGTAAACAAACTACATAGAGATTTTCAAGTTGATAGACAAATCCAATACCTATGACTCTTCAATGTGCAGGCCTTAACTTGTCAACAAATTGAGGAAATCAACTAGTTTTTTTCTTGTGTAATTAACCTTCATGTCCACAATATTCTACTAATTCACCAAAATTCGATTCCCAAATGTATTAAGAATTATCATATATTATGTTTAATTTATTTCCTATTTGTCCCCATTCCGAAGCATTTTTCTTATTTAATAGGTGATATTTGAACGACAGAACCATATGGCAAGTGGATATTTGCAATTTTGAAAAATTAACCTAGTGAACAAACTAAGAGTGGGGTAATATTAGCATTTATCCCCTTGGAGTAACCTGGCAAGTTGATAAATGCTTGTTAAATTGAATTTCATGCTTACAAACAAAAAATCATACCTGAAAACAGCTCCAATTTTGTGCTGAGGAGTTGGCAAAAGCACCAAGTAGTAGCGCAAGAATTACGAAGTTGCAATAAATAAAAAAGTCACATAAAGGTAAAAAATAAATAAATAGATAAAAAAAATTAAAGAATAGACAGTACGAACTTTCTGAATTTAATTTAAAAAAATCTGAAAATATATACTAACAAATCTCTCGTATTTTAGATTCCAAATCAACTGCATTCTCAATTTCACCATCTCATTAAACAATATTATTTACAATTAGATTCTCCTTATAACACCCACTACCTCCATGAATTCTCAAAATTCCTCCGTCAATCACAATAAATATCGCATAAAATTACAAGAAAGCAAAGTATCCTGACCTTATAAAGATTTAGTTATCCCTTAACAACATTAAAAAAAATAGAAAAGAAAAGAAAAAGAAAACCTGAAAATAATTATAAGACACTGAATTAAGAGATTTCTATAATTAAAAGGTGACAAGTTTTTTTTTTTAAATCTAAATACTATCCAAATATAGTTTTTATAATTTCTATCCTAAGTAATTGTATATTTTACAATCAACGATTGATGCATTATAATATATTATTAATCCAAACAAATTAATAAACAAACAAATATTAATATCTCTGCACACTACTAATCCATTATATTTAAAGATTTTAATATTAATAATGTATTTTCTTACTTAATTAATTAATTGACAAGGTGTTTACATTGTCATCACTACTAAATTAATATAGTAAAAAAGTCCACCCCCTCTGCCACAAGAAAATATAAGACCTTAATTCTAAAACCGACCACACCACCTCACTATTCTAAAAAGTCCAACCCCTCTGCCCCTAAATAGAATGTTTTCAATGTATGGTTACTCTTCGATTCGGTCATGTATAGCACTAATGGCAGATGCAGATGTATCACATTTGGGGCATTAAAAAGAAGTCTAGCTAGGTGACCTGGCTCGAGTCTTACACGTACCACATATATTATTTGGATCCTAACTTGGCCTGGAGATTCAAGTCAGACCACATTTTTACTTGTCGTGTTCGTGTTCGATTTTTGGATGAGTTGGAGGTTATTTTGAATATGTATCAAAATTAGATAAAACTCATATAATTACATTTTAAGACAAATTGTGGATCAAATCGTACTAATTTCGAGTCATACTGGTACATTTAACTATTGTGACTACCCTGCGATTATTATTATGAGGGTTATACTGGGGCGGGACTCAGGCATAGGCATGATATTATTACATTGGATGATTCAGCCTATAACAAACATAAGGTTTGAATGTGTAATATTTCCCCAACAAGTTCAATGTGATGGGCAGATATAAATTGTGCTAAAAAACAGTCAAATGTGATAGATATTTAGCTTAAATCGTCATAAGTTTCATTCAAATGCTTAACTGGTGCAATGCAAGATTTTATTTTTTTTGTTCTGTTTCTTTTTTTTTTTTTAATAATTACCACTCTAAGTTTTGTTTTTCTTTAAACAAGACAGTAATCTTGACTACGAAACGACTGCAAATACTAAACCATAAAATGTGATCTCATATTCAACTATTAGTACGACTAGAAGACGTTTATAGACCTCCCCCGTAAGTGTTCAATACCTTCCGTGTCCAGCTTAGAGTTAGCTGCACAAAGTTTTTCTTTTTTATTAACATTCAAGGTGTTCCCCACTGCTTAACTCAATTATGGCGAAATGTTAGTAAGATGAAAATAGCATTTCCAAGCAAAACATAGCCCAAAAGATCAGATTTATATATCTAAATATAAACCATGTTCGTCTTAACTACTATTTATTATGATACATAATTTACTCGAAGGTATTTATTTCTGTTATTGTGTCTTATAAGACATGATAAGATATATATAAGGAGCACCCTCACTTATTTTTGTCAGAGTCATTTCACATCTAATACAATAGAAAATAAATACTAAGTGATAATATAAGCTATCTTTAATGTCATTCATAATCTAGCTTTAATGCCATTCATTAGTACCCTCCTAAGTAGGAAGCGTAAATTATCAGTACCAATGCCAATATACTCATTATGATAATTATATCCTAGAATTCAAGATTAGATATTTGACTTCATTAACCAAAGCTTATGAAATATATTTGCATTATAGATAAAATTAGGCTAAAACAGAAACCTATACCTCATGAAATCTATTAGAGATGTTTTTTGATGCGTACTTAAAGTGAAAACTAAGCAATAGCACAACCAAACTATATTAATTTCCCAACCCTACAATCATTTATCTGTTCCCATCGAGAAAAAGTAACTTTTTATTAAGTTGAGAAAGATTTAAATATGCTTTATATATTTCTACACTCAATTATACAAGTAACAAAAAAAAAATTGAATAGAACGTAAACCATAAAAGAAGAAGAATCCGCAATGGGTTCGATCTACTTGAGACAACGTGGACGATGGACACAATTACACACAGTCTTCCTCAGGTTCGAGCTGGGAGCGGCGGAAATTTTTCTGCAAAGGGAAAACTGAAAAACGGGATGAGATGAGAAATGTGTTTGACAAAAGCCTCTCTGTATTTTGTTTGGAAAACGGGCTGAAACTTAATGGAAAATTGATTAGTTAATTTGTATTATGAAATCGAGAATGGTATTTTATTTACCATATCAAACTTGGCCATGAAATATTTATAGGATTAATCATCTGAAAAACTGAATCTCTATTTTACCTTGTGTGTGTGTGTGTATTTTTAGACCCTAATATTTCACGTCTTGATTCAATCACTATCTAATAATTTTTTATCATCAAATCCACAACTATCGTATCTGTTGGTGGCTTTTCGTTTAATCAGCATTTTCACATTTTCATTAGGTTTATGTAAAGGAATCTTCAATTACTCTATTATCATTTTCTAACTTTTGATCTCGTTAAATCAAAATCTAAGTGGGTTTTTTCCCACTTTGATTGCATTTTAAACTTGCATTTTATATATAAGGCGTCATATAATCACAATCAACTGGCTATTCCCTTTATCATCTTCATCCCACAGGACTAAAATTATAAAATACACAAATAAATTTCTAGTAAATGTACACACAATATACAAAATCCAAGACTTGAATGTAGTGGTTTAAATCTAAGATTATACTAATAGTCATTATTTTAAGCACCACCAAATTTACATACATTTTCATCTGATTGAAATGATAAATTTCGCAACTCAACAGAAAAAGTCTAGGAAAATATTTGGTAAATTATGCTTGAAGAAATGTAACTATCTGTTATATCTATGCTTTAAATATTCAGGATGCAAAGTCTTATGCCCATCTCTTGAATGTTCTTACTCCAGAACACATTAATCCATCTACAATCAAAGTAAAAGATCCTCTAGAAAGAGCGAAACTGGTTATTGAGCATTCTGATAGGATGGGTTACAAGAGATACTTAATACCTAAAGATATAACGATGAATTATTTAAATTGCATGATCTTTATTATGAAAACAATGTGGATTTTGTTTGGGAAGTGTTTACAAGCTTTGCACTTAAAAAGAGTTTTAAAAGGGTTGCCACTAAAAGCTGAAATGAAAATAATAATAATAATAATAATAATAATAATAATAATAATAATAATAATAATAATAATAATAATAATAATAATAATAATAATAATAACAACTTCCTAATTCTAATTTTTCATAATTGAATCATGATTTTAAAACTAAGAGAGGCCTGCTACAATTCTCTGATTTAATAAGTTTTCAAACGTATTCACCAAATAAGACTCATACCCATTCTCAACGAATTAAACTTTTATCTTTTATTTCCAGACACTACCAACTTTTTTCTCAAAAGCTAAACTCTTAACTGAATGTTGACAGATACCGAAGAAAACAAAAAAAAATTGGGTTCGAAATCATAAACCCTAGAAGAAGAAGAAGAAGAAGATGCACTCAATTACACAAGTAGATCGACTCTCAACGAATTAAACTTTTATCTTTTATTTCCAGACACTACCAACTTTTTTCTCAAAAGCCAAACTTTTAACTGCATGTTGACAGATACCGAAGAAAACAAAAAATTGGGTTCAAAATCATAAACCCTAGAAGAAGAAGAAGAAGTTTCACTCAATTACACAAGTAGATCGACTCAATTATACAAGTAACAAAAAAAATATGAAGAAAACATAAACCTTAGAAGAAGAAGAAGAAAACCTGAGTGAGACCGCCTTCCAAATCAGCAATGGGTTCGATTTACTTGAGAAAACGTCGATGATGAACTCAATTACACACCGTCTTCCTCGGGTTTGAGCTGGGAGTGGCGGCTTGCCGGAGCGAGGTGGGAAAGGGGGAAATTTTGGGAGAGAGAGAGAAAACAGAAAAAACCGGGGTGTGAAAATGTGGACAGATCAGTCTATTTTTTTTTTTTTGAAAAAAATAACGGGTTGAAACTTAATTAAAAATTGGTTAGTTTAGTAAATTGGTATCTAGAACGGTATATTATTTACCGTTCTGTATCGGTTGAATTTCGAGAACGGTAACTTATTACCGTTCTGTATCGTAGATTTTATCCAGAAGGGTATTAAAGATACCGTTCTGGAGAGTAAACATCTGGGCGGCAAAAATTTTTCATTTATGCGGTATTAATTTGACAAGACTTTTAAGAACGGTTTTAAAAATACCGTTCTTGATTGTTGTATAAATGCAGAACGGTATTCAAATACCGTTCTGGAATGTATAATTTCCAGAAGGGTTTAATAATACCGTTCTAGAGTAAAAGGACTTTCCAAAACGGTATTTCAAATACCATTCTGTATTGACTCGTATCCAGAACGCCTTTCAAATACCGTTCTGGAATGTACACTTTCTAGAAGGGTTTAAAAATACCGTTCTGGGTTAAAAGGACTTTCCATAACGGTATTTTGAATACCGTTCTGGATTGACTCATATCCAGAACGGTGTTTCATTTACCGTTCTGGAAAGTCCTTTTTCCAGAACGGTATTCAAATACCGTTCTGGAAAATTATCTATCCAGAACGGTATTTTCAAATACCGTTCTGAAAAGTCTAATCCAGAACTGATTTTTAAATACCCTTCCAGATGCGCCAGGATGTTCTGTTCTAGAATGCAGTTTCTGCACTAGTGGAGTTTGGTGATAACTTTAATAGTGAATGTGTTGGTTTAGATGATTAGTTTAAAAGTAAATCGTTGTGGTTGAAATATGTGTAAACTGTTCATATTGTAAAATGCTCTTATTTTAACTAATTGATTTATATTTGGATCTATTAAAATGGTTGATATATACTAGTATTTTGTAAAAAAAACTCGTATTATATTTACTTTTATCAGATGTCTAGGAGTCCTGGATGCAGATCCAGTCTATGTCGATCAGATATGGAGTCAGCTAATCGTTTAGCTGATTTTGATGATGATTATGTGGGCCTTGGTATTAAGCATTCAGCGCCGACGCCAGATTTATCTATACCAACAGCATCTGATGCGGGTACATCCCGACAGCCCTTGGGCCCACCAGAGAGGTGATTCCTTGTTTATATCATCAAAAAGAAGTAAGTAAACTAATAATTATAAATTTCTAATCATTGTTATTATTAAATAATATTTGTAACCACAAACACAATTACAGGCTACATAGCAGGGAGGTCAGGCTGACCAACATATTTGGAGAGATCATGGAGAATGAGTTCCATCCTACCGGGTGGTAGTTTAAGACAGTCCTTGAGGATATTCATCGATTGTGGTGGGACATATTTCAGGTAATTATTTTGTGTCTACATTTATTAATGATTAATGTAACTTGAGAATCATGTATCAATTGAATTGTAATTATTATTTTATTTTATAGGATCTTGTTATTGGGACACGGACATGCCACAGTCTATAAAAGAGGCATTTGTTCACAGGATGGATGACAAGTATGGGAAGTGGCTTAACGAGTATAAACGCTTTCATGATCATATTGGTCAGCCGTCGAGGATCGTTTACGAGGGGGTCTGGAGGTAAATGACTTTCTTATATCTTATTTTTATATTAAAAATTTTCATTATTACAAATGATTTATATTTTATATATCATGCATCTCAACTAGGGCATGAAATATAGAGTAGGATAAGCCCGAGAACATGAAGAGGTCCAAACAATGCAGTGCCAATAAGCGGAGCGAGCTTGCTGGTCTTGGTAATAGGATGTCGAAGCACATTGGGGGGTCTAGATTTACGATCGATTATTCTTATGATATCATAAGTAATTTTAGATCATAATACATTATTTATTTTTTTATTTAATGTTACTTATCTGATAATTTCATTTGGATACAGGAGCGTGTGATGGGTGAGCGGGCCACTACGTACTAGGTTTTTGTACGCACGCACAAGAAGGACGATAACACGTGGGTCAATACGAGATCTAGTAATACTAATGTGAGTCTCTCTTTATTTAACTTGTTTTTTGGTTTTAATATAGAATTTACTAACGTCTTGTATTTCAAGAGGAGTAAGAGCGGCGTTTGGATGATGCGCGTACTTCTTCAAAGGATTCGGATAACGAGGTTGACCCTAATCTTGTTTATCTCGACGTCGTCAGGTAGAGTAAGAGCAGATATTACGGCATCGGTTGGTTTGAGAAGTTGGTGGCTGCTACAAAGGATTTTAGAGGCAACAGTTCCTCCTTCAGCACGATAGGAATCATGTGAGGGAGTTCGAGGCGCAGCTTCAAACGCAGAGGGGGGAGTTTAAGGCCACGAGACGAGTTGAGTAAGGGCGAGACGAGTTTAGTAAGGGATGGAGAAGAGGTATAATGAGTCTGAGCTACTAGGTGAGCAGCAGCGGCAGGAGCAGTAGCAATTTCAGACACAAGTGAAGGCGCAAATGGCCAAGTTGTTAGCTCGATTACAGCAGTACCCATCGCAACCTCCCCCGCCATAGGACTCCTTCGATTGAATGTCTCTATAAACTTTTTCTAAGATTTTTGTTGAACAAATTGAATAATTATAAATTTTATGAAATTTATATAATTATTTAATTAATTTGTTTATTTATTAATATTTTTTTATTCTTGTTTTAGTTTGTGAATCATTTTGGGTATTTTAATAAAAAAAATAGGGATTAAAGATAATAATTAAAGAAATATTTAAAAAAAGAACATGGGGAGCCTGGTCTTCGAAAAAATCAAGGGCAATGCCTTGCAAAATCGAGGGCAGTTTCCCCTCTAAAAAAATCAAGGGTATTTCTACCCTCGGAAAAATTGAGGGCAGATCTACCCTCGGTTTTGTCGAAGGCAATTCTACCCTCGGTTTTCTTGAGGGAAAACTACCCTTGGTTTTTTGAGGGCTATAGTGCCCTCGTTTTTCCAAGGGCAAGATTCAATACCCCGAGACTTGCCAAAAAAATGAACCTTCAGTAATCCCCTTGGAAATTTACCGAAGACTTATTTTCCCTTGGTAAATTTTACCGAGGAGAGTTTCTCCGAAGAAAAATTACCCTCAAATTTTCTCTTGGTAAATTAATTACCAAGGGATTCTTGGTTATTACCGAGGTTTTTCTGTTAATCATTTTCATAATTAATCATCATAAAACATAAATGAGTCCCAGGATCTTAAACTTCATGATTTTCACAATTAATTATACAATAATAATATCACTAACCGTGAGCAGCCATGTTCTTCCATATGCCCGGTCTGATTGTTGAAATAATGGAATATATCTGATTTTTCTCTCCTGGCGTCTCAACCCCAATCTATAGTTTTTGTGAGTTTGATAGATAATGAAAACTGATTAACTTTATCAGCGGAGAGAGGACCATATATATAATTTATCTACTAAAAGCAGTTATAGTAGAATAGATGAACCACACGGTCTATCAACGTGTGCATAGTTGGATGAAAAACCAACTCTTTAACTGACTAATAATAGTTATTAAATCAATTAATTATATAAACTATTAATTAGATATTAAAACTAATTAATTAATATCTAATTTATATATATGACACACTGGCCACATATATCTAAAAAGAATTCCTCCCTAAAATTTTAATTTTTTTAGTGAATGATATACAGTTTATAAGTTACACTTGTTTCTTTCGAGTTTTCATATTTTGATATTGTTGTAAACACTCAAATGTGAATTTTCTTTGAACGAATATTTTTTTTTCTTCTGAAAAGTGTTCACGACTTGTAGTTAGAGATATGACTAACCGAATAATATAATCCAAAAAATGGTTAAAATTAGAAAATTAACGTTTATTTTTTTGGTAATATAATAGTCACAAATAGAATAGAATTTCTTCCTAAATGTGTCAACTAGAAATATAGAACGTAATTGAGAGAGTAATAAAATAAAGTTGGCCAAAAATACGCAAATAATAGGCACGATAAGCATTCAACCACTCAATGACAGCATAATTTAAGATTTGAATGGTAAAGTGTATTTGTGCGTGTGTTCCCTGTGAATCACTGATTGTTACGGAATATTGGTATGATACGATACGGGTATGAAGATACATCTTTAAATTTTAAGAATAATAGATAAATATATATAAAATGTTAAATCATATATATATATATATATATATAATATATATATATATATATATATATTATATATATATATGATTTAACATTTTATATATATTTATCTATTATTCTTAAAATTTAAAGATGTATCTTCATACCCGTATCGTATCATACCAATATTCCGTAACAATTATATATATATATATATATATATATATATATATATATATATATATATAATTTAGTCTTATTAACAAAAAAAACTAAAATTTTATAAATATCCAAATTCCAAATATTATAAGTTTCAAAGAAACATATAACAAGTAAATTATTTATACAATAAAAAATATTTTATTTATTTTTTAAAACCTATAACATTTGTATAATCTCTCAATTTGTGATTTTATATTTGGATGAATTAAAATTCTTATGTACCTTTCATTTAAATTCAAGACTCGAGGTGGTCAAGATCTTCTTTAAAAAATGGACATTTTATGGGTACGTATTTATACGTGTTCGTAAAAATATCGTATCCAATAAATACGCGGAGTGATTATAACACACTCATGAAAGTATCGTGTTTCATAGGTGTTCCCAATTAGATTTCAAAAAATAATAAATATATATTTTCAAGTTTATACAAAAGTAAGGATATTCTTCTGTCTATCATGTCAATTTAAGAATTTAAGAGTATGTAAAATGGTGCAATGATATTAGGCTTCAAAGTGATGTTATAAGTAATAATATCAAAATCGTATTATGTTAGCAGATTCAACGGTGAGAGGAATAAAAATAATAAAAAAATACTAAGAACATTAAAAATAATTAAAAACCTTAAAATTATTTAAATGATTAAAAACATTACAAAATAATCTTGCATTAAAAGAATCAGTATTTCTTTTCGAATTTTTAAATATCTTTTTCGATTATTTATATTTCTCAAAATTGATAAATTATTATATTTTATTTCTTGAATTAAGAAATTATAAATTATAAATTTAGTGTTTTTTATTTATATTTATTCCAATTTTTCTGAGTTTTTAAATGTTTTTTGATTTTATATATTTTTGGATTGTTTTTAACATTTTTCAAATTTAGTTAATTGTTTTGTTTTAATTTTTGAATTATAAAAGTATAAGTTATTAATTTCTGTTTTTAATTATATTTTCCAAAAAAAAAAGCCAAATGTTTTCAATTTTCTAATTAAAAATAAATATATGGGGATTAATATAAGTTGTTGCAACGCTTGATTCACCGCGGGCCCCGCACGTTGACACTCCATATCCCGCGTGGGGATCCTTGGATCACATTGACAGTGGGGTTTCCCCACCCACCATTGTGTACGCTGTAAGAAGTGATATTTGATATGTAGTCATAATTTAATTTTCACTTAAATATAACTAAGCAAGTTACACTTCACCTAAATAATTATAATTTTAATTTCATTAGTCAGAGGTCAGATCAAGTCCCCTCAATTTGGGTATAAGTCTATTTTTAATAGAAAGCTGTTTATTATTTTATGTTATCACAACCACTTTCGCCTATTAGTCTTTAATTACGAAAGCTGTTTATTATTTTACTCGACTGAAGGTTCTTGTAAAAAAAAGGGTAAGTTGTGTATGTAAACATTTTCATTCCTCATTCTCTCATTTGCAATTAATCCGAAAAATAATAAAAAAATCCAAACAATTTTTTTCCTCTTCTAAACATCAAATTTCAAACAACTTACCAAATACATTTTCATTTTTCCCAAAAAATCCAACATCTTCCCAATTACCACTTTTTCTACTTAGAAATTGAAAAAACGAAATAGAAACAATTCCATATACCAACAAGATTTCTTGTTATCAATTTAGACATGATTTGGATACCGGAATTTGCACCTAAATTGAAATAAAACTTGAATAATTGATATTTTTATCACATGGAGAGACGTCAACCATGGAAATTGGCTCCTAAATGAAATAGATTGCACAAGTATCAACAACAAGAAACCAAGAACAAAGGTAAAACTAATTTACGTATGGCATATTCAGATATACCCTACACTTGCATGAAAAGAACACGCCACCAAACTCAACACAAGAATCTAATACTTGTCTGTGACTCTGTGTTGTACCATCAACTAAACCTTTCAGAAACAAATCACATGATTGTCGATTGTCAGCATCTGCCATTCACCACCACAACAATTTACCAAAATGCCACAAGATCTAATGTCCTCACATTGGTGCAAGATTTTTTCTTTTATCTTTTTTTTTTAATTTCTTTTTCCTTTTTTTTTTTAATAATTCTTTCTAATTAATAATAACAGGCGAAAGCAAATCTCATGTCAGAATTTCATTCGTTTGGATGGACCTTGCTCGATGATGGGATCAACAGACGCCAACGGCTCTGATTGTTGGGTATCGGAGCTTTTCTCCCCTTCGGCAGTTGGAGGGGCATAGCCCTCCGGAAAAGGTGGCGGTGGTGGGGCTGGTGGCAGCTGTAAAAATATTGAAATATCTATTAGCAATCAAACTCCATGTAATAAATCCGGTAGCAAATTAACCTAAAAAAGTTGGGAAAATTACAAAAAACTACCCCTGAAATCAAATTAATTACGAAAGAAAAAAAAAACTCCAGTTATCTTTCATAATTACTGTATTCTACCTACCAAAGACAAATGTGTATTTGAGATTTTGAAAGATCTTGGGGTAGTTTTGGAATTAAATTAAAGATAAAGGTAGTTTTTATAATTAATCCTTAAGTAACATTCTCAGTTCATAAGTTACAACTTGCACAGAGACGTGAAATCTGAAAACTGATAAAAGCCATGTTACATTCAAGATAGTCCAGACAAATAAGTACTCAGATGTGAGAGGTAACGACATTGTTATTGTTCCACATGCATCCACTCGACTCAGAACAGAAAACGGTCTATTTATTCGCCAAATAGAGATGGTACATATCTGTACAAGAGGATTAGTTTTATCCACCATTAAGTGTATTCTCTACAAGAGGACTGACATAAAAAGTTTCTCAATTCCTCTACTGCCCTACACGACTCTTTTTTTTTCCTTCTCTTTTGAGAACATGAGATGGCAAATTTATACAGCCATTGACAGTTTGAGTGAAAGCAAAACATGGTATATATACCTTGCGCTGCAGTGATGCAAGAATATGGTCTAGACGCTTAAGTTCCTTAAAGTCAATGGTCTCTTTGGCAGCTTTCGCTTCAGAGGCTGTACTCTCGTTTTCAGATTCGACTGAGTCAAGAAATGCAAAAAAATAGTGACACTGAACAGAGGTATAATCCAAATGTAGAAAAAAAATGCACCATTAAACAAAATTACAATACAAATTATGGCATACAATGTATGAAGCTTGACCATGAGTTTTAGGATGTTCTTCAGAAAAATAAAAAAGAGCACTTAGATTAAAAGAGGAAAGGTCAACAGTATTTTACTAAAATACTACTCCCTAAGTCCCAAAATAATTGTTATGTATTAACACAAAGATTGAGAAGCCATATACAATAACCTATATGCCCTTACTTAAGTTTAATTATTAAGTTATTTTCTACTGACTCGATTTCAAGAAGTCAATAAGTTGTATCTTTCTCTCTTCTCAAGTATCCTTTCTTAATTTCCAATTCTCATTCAAATATGGGCAATTTTGGTAGATTAAGGGCATATTATCTTGAATTCCGAAAACGACATTCATTTGGGACATATATTTTGTTCTAAACGAATTTATTTTGGACGGAGGGAGTAGGAAGTACAAGGGTGGTTTCATTTGCAGAATGCAATGTAGTTCTTTTGGAATTGGAAAATACCATATCCGATTTTCTCCAACTTTGATGCTGCGGTATTAAAAGCCTTTGATATATGATACAGAGCACGTCCCTGCCAAAAAGGGATAAGATCACTATTAAACAAGCAACTCCTGAAATCCTACGCATTATAGATACTTCATACCTAGAGAGCCGTTGATTTCCATCTAATCAAAAGAAGAAGAAGAAAAAATACAAGAAAAATTCGGATCAGTTTCATCAAAATACTTGTTAAAAAAGAGGCACACTCTTGTGAGGCAAGGCAGTGATTTGAAAGGCGTGAGGCACCCCGAAGTGTCATGTATGTCTATGGCCTAGGCGTTCGCCTCACCAAAGCGAGGCGCTCTAATAAGTGAAAAATTATAAATATATATGTATTTACAATCATAGACAGATAAGTACAAAATTCATAGTTTTAACAAGATTGTAGAAAAGGGAAAAGTAAATAAAAAACAAACCAGCTGCTGATGACAACAGATGGTCGTAGGACGCTGCGGGCATGTTGAGACTCGCCGGAGGAGAAATGCACAGGGGATAAGGTGCGGACAAGAGACGGCAACAGGATTTTTCTTCTATGTTTTATTTGAAATTAGAAAACTAACCCTAAAAATTAGGGTTTGGGACTCAATTGCGCGAGGTGCTCGCCCCAGGCCTCATGTGAGGCGTCGCTACGCAGCGCCTCTGTAATGCTCGCTTCGCCTCACATGTATGAGGCGCTGAGACCACCAAACGCCTCGCCTAGAGCCTAGGCGGAACCTTTTTATCACTGAGGCAAGACAGTCTAATCGTTAGCAGGTCCCCTAAAAGTCTAAAACTAAATTGTAAAAAAATACCAAAATAAATAATTAAATATTATATTTTATATATATATATATATATATATATATGTATGTATGTATGTATGTATGTATGTATGTATGTATGTATGTATAGAAACCCCTAAAAACTAAACTAACTAAAATGGCTAAAAATCCTTAAAAGTAAAGTAAAAACCCTAAAAGACTGGAAAACCCTAAGAAAAACTAAATTAAAGAAAAAACTCAGAAAGGAACCCTAAAAAACAAAGAATAACAAACAAAAAACTAAAATTTGTGCCCTGCCTAACGGAATGTACTCCGTTAGGCGAGTGTACACAAATTCTTGTAATTACATTAAAAAAATAATGCGGGCACATTAAGCTCATGCTCTCTATTTTTCTTCTAATTACATTTTGATAAATTATCAAAAGGCATAGAAAACGAATGTCGACCCACCAACACTTTTTTCTGCTATTGTATGAACATAAAACCCTCAAAGTCCCACAAAAGAGAGACTCAATTAAGGACAAAATAAATGAATAATGGCAATCAAACTCCATGCATGAGTAAAAGGAAATGAAAAGAGCTAAACTTTCAAACAAATTATAAAAATGTCTATCGTCCAAATATCATATAAACACAATACAGAGACTTTGATGCAGAAACAAAGAGCTTAGGTACCTAATACTACCAATAACTTAAAAAAAGCAACACGTGATAGATAGGTAAAGGCATACTAACAACTCGAGATGCGAATACGTTGCAAAGCTGAGGCGCTTGATATATTGATCCATCCAAAATGTAATAAGTTAGCATCGGCGTCACTTTCTCTGGGCCATCCCTCTTTTGCTTTCTAAAGACAAACAGATGGGGCTCCAACACTTCACTCAGCATAAACTCCATTCCTGTCATCTTCCTTCATGCAGGCAATCAAACTTCAATTAGGCATGTATAAGTATAACTAGGGCAATTTCATTCTAGTACCAAATCCCATTTCCATTAATAAGCTGCATATAAACATTTTTAAAAAATGCTCCAATTCCAATAACTGAGCCAAACTACACAATCAAAACATTATCTTTTATACTCAATTAATAGAAATATTTTTTTATCTTTTTTAACAATTCGTGTGTGTGTAAATAGTTGAATACAGCATAAACACTATAATTTCTTTTATCAACCAAAAAGAAATTTATGCAAAACAAAAAATTGCTCCAATTCTAAAAGTTAAACTAACTCACTCTCACTATCTAATTTTCAGATTATTCGATTGAGATTGAATTAAAACCACAAAACTCAATTTCGCTGAGAAAAAAATTGGTATCTGTGTGTATATACATAAAATAAGCACTTACGAGAGGTGCGAGATATCGAGTGGGTGAATAGCGCGGAGGCGGAGCTGCTCATTATTGCACGAGTAATCATAGAACGGAGAGAGAGCGAAGTAATCGAAAACTAGGTTTCGATCGAGGGGATATGTGTTGAGCCATAGTTGATCTCGAAAACTGATGCCGGTCATGTCTGTTCCCGGCGGTGGTGGAGCCGCCGTGGGTCCTGGAGGCGCCATGCCGTCCATGGGCGGGTTCGCCGCCGCGGCAGGTGGAATCATCGGCGTTGTAGCCATTGGGAACAGCAAGCTAATACGATTGGACTCCAAAGTAAATCTCAGTACTTTGTGTGCACTAAAAGATAAACGAAAGTAGAAGAAAAAATAAAAAGGGATATTCTATATGACCCCAAAAGTTCCGGAAATATGCAATCGTACCTGTGATTTATCCCATTAAGGCCCTTTTTGGTCCAGTTTTTTCGAGGAGGCTACCGTGTATGCAAATAGAGCAATGCTACTTCAACATTTGGTTGGACAAAAAGTTAGACAAAACCTATTAATATATCTCTGGATGAATTATATTACCTTTTTTCACTTTTTTTTTTTTTTTTTTAATTGGGTGTGTTTGACCTCATTTAAGGATAAAAATATTAATAATTAATTATATAAAAAAATAATAATTCTTAATATGAGTTGTTTCTTTTTATCTTTTCAAATTATAAAACAAATTTTTGTGTAATTGTATATATTTTATTTTTTTTTAATTTTAAAAAAAATTGGACAAAACCTATCAATATTTCACGAGATGAAAATGAATCTCCTATTAAAATAAAAAAAAATTAACTTTAAAAATATAAACACATTATAAAAAATATCACAATTAACTACATAAAAAAATAAAATATATACAATTACACAAAAATTTAAAGTTAATTGTGATATTTTCTTATGTAATATAATTCATCTAGGAAATATATTAATAGGTTTTGTCTAACTTTTTGTCCAACTAAATGTTCAAATAGCATTACTCTTGCAAATAGGAGGTTTCGATTATGAAGAGGGGTTTGATTTTAATTTAAATAATTGATTAGTTAAATTTTTTAATTAGATAGTATGGTAAATTTAGGTTAAAATTAGAATTAATTTTTTGGTAAAGAAATTAATTTTGAAAAAGTTACATACAGAGCTTTTTGAGAAAAAGGCTTGAAATATGTGTTGAAATGATAATTTTATTCACAAATTGCAAAATATAATAATAATTATTATAATAATTAATTTCCATATAAAAATTATAGATAACTAATTATTTTGACTAAATAATAGTATTAACTATCAAAGTTAAATTTAATATATTCAAAAATACACAAACCAAGAAACTTTTATATATAATAGTTCTTAAATAATGATATTTATTTCGTAAATGTTATTAATTATTATATATTTTAGTTTTATGGTATTGACAAAAATAAACTACGAAAAATTGTGTGAATGACCTTTTTGGTCATTTTACACAATCAAACACATATTATTGCATGATTACTTACCAAATATTTCTATGAAAATAGGTGTAAAGATGTACATTTTATGTATAATATTATTTATATTTTTTAATCATATTTGTATCAGTAAATTAATATTAAACCAACTACTTTAATCAACTAGTTTATCAAATATTAATTTAAAATCAACTATTAGCTACCAGCTATTAGTTATTAGTTATCAATTTGTTAAATCAACTTAACCAGTCAGGCTCTAATACACGTAGATTGAACTCTTTCAATTTCTAAAATAAAACAAAACTAAGCATCGGTGCACATATATGTAATCTGATAATTATTACATGGACCTATGTGCACTTTGCTAGGTTCGATATCCATAGATTTATTATTGTCTAGTTATATGTGATAATATATTTCCGTTATATATGATATATGACAACAATGAGAGTTTTTTTATTTTTTTCATTTTACGGTTTAGTTTTTCATTTTTAGGATTTAGTTTTCCATTTTATGGTTTATTTTTCAAGTTTGGGTTTTAATTTTAGATTTATGATTTTAGTTATTTGTGATGAGATATATTAGTTATATGTGATGATATATTAAAATTATATATGATAATAAATTAAATATTGTGTGTACTCTACAAAATGCACCCTTATCCAGGGTATAATTACTCTGTAATTCTTATGATATATTACTTAGTTTAAAATTCAAAACATAGTTACATAAGGAGTAGTTTTTATAACTCTCCATTTATATTATTACTTTCTAAAAGAGGATGATCCTTAAAAAATATTGTGTACACTCTAATTGCCTAGTATTAGATATGGTCTCTTGATGTTAGGTTGTAAATTATTTATTGTTAAATGTGTAAAGATAATAATAATTTTCATTATGATTTAGTCTTCCATTTTTAGGGTAGTTTTTCGTTTTAGGTTTATTTTTTCATTTTATAATATTAAACTTTAGGTTTAGAATTTCAATTATTTTATGATGCACTACTACAGAAACAACTTTCTAAAACTGTTAATTAAAGGCGGTTCTCTGAAAACCGCCTTAAAAATACTTTTAACGGCGGTTCCGTCAAAACCGACGTTAAAATTGAATATCAGCTGATTTTAACGGCGGTTCACTATAAACTGCCATAAAAGTGACACATTTTACGGCGGTATTTTAACAACCGCCGTAGAACCTACACATTTTACGGCGGTTTCTTATGAACCGACGTTAAAGAATTAGTAAGTACAGTAAAAAATCTCTATAGTAATACTGTATATAGGAATAAACTCCCTATAGTAATAAAAAGTTCAAGTCCCAACTTGGGACTAGTTATAAATAAGAATAAACTCCACATTGTCATAAGTCATACATTTTTCAAGTCCCGTCTTAAGGATTTATACCTCTATATAGGAATAAATGATTAATATATTATAAAAATATTTATTAATTATATTTTTGTTTATCAAAATCAATCACATGTTTAGGATGACTTAAAATATTTATCTATAGTAGATTGTGACATCGACTTAATTTTATAAATTGATACTTGATCCTTCAATTTGAGAGTGCTCAATAGTTCGCTTGCATGTGATCTCTCTTGTTGAAGCCAAAATAATTTCAACTTATTTAACATAACTAAAGCTTCATGACACGAAACTTGTGGCATTTCAGTACTATCATCTTGCGGATTATCTCCTTCGTCTTCTTGCCTGATTCCCACGATAATTTCTTCATCGGTTAAGATATAAGTAATTTGTCGCTCATTCGGATGATTAAGGAAGACATCAATATCCATTTCGTTGTGGTAGTGTAGTGCCTTAATTTGAGAGCTCAATTCAGTGAGTAATTTTAGCCTCTCTTCATCCATTTCACTCGCAACTTGTACTTCATCAATACTAGAGGTCCGAATCTTGCAATGTTTAAAGCAATTTTCAATCGTTTTTGGCTTCACGTCTATTGACCAAGAAGCAGCAACATTTACAATTGAAAGGCCCCTTTGTATCAAAGTGAGATTGAAAGGGATGTTGAAAATCCTCCTCCTCAGACGGACAGTGTTAGAGGTCAACATGAAGTTCATATTAGTTTAAGTGATTTCTCTTTCAGACAAAAGGAGAAGTTATCATCCTAGTTTCTATCTTCAAGTAAAATAATGCCCATTTTCATACTCTTCCCATATATTTAATGCTGATGTAAATCTCCATTTTTTTTGTACTTGATAACTCTGATCCCACGGTGTTGAGTGGCGGTCGCCGGTTAGCCTTAGTGCTCACTCTCTTGTTCTAGAACGGTTCGAGCGGAGATTGCTACCATGGGTATGATGAGATTTTTGTATCGCTTTATTATTTTACTTTTTATTTAGTGTTTAATTTCTTTTCTCTCGTGATCATTTTTTCCCCTTTTGGTGCCTTTATTGCCGTTTGTTCTCGTTTTAGTTTGACTGGTTGGTGCTATATAGTAAATAGTGTTCTTGACCCGTGCGTTTGACTGGTTGTAATTTTGGATTTTTCAGTTTGTAATGATTTTTGTCAATATATATAGTACTTTGATGTTGCTAGGATATTGTGTGGATAGATTGCAATTGATGATTTGTTGGATTAGTGTTCCCTGATTTTTTGGTTTTGGTCTTTTTCGCAGTGTTCTCAGAACCCAATGAGCATTGCCAAGTATCAAAATGACAGAGGTATGATAAAATTATATTTTTTCGATGTTGTTTTGGGACACGGCTGGCCAAGTGAGATTTAAAGTCTTGGAGTTGCATTTTATAGAGGGGCAGATTGCTGTGTTTTGGTGTATGACGTGAACGTAATGAGGTCCTTTGATACCCTTGACAACTGGCATGAAGAATTTCTCAAGCAGGTTGTTTGTCTTGTGTTTTTATGGATTAGTTGTCTTTATTTTCTGAATATTGTTCCTTTTTGATTGAGGAGTTTCTTGTTTTGCTGTTCTTGTAAATTTTTGAATTGCATATTGGAGGCGAAATCCAACTTTGTTGGGAAAAGAATGGTTGATCTGATCCTGGTCTATAGAAGAAATTGACTGTATTTTTTTTTCCTTCTTTTTTCAATGGTGAAAAATAAATATTAACCACAAGTTTGGGGAGATTGGCAGCTTTTGTCCAGCTTTCTAAAAATATATAATTGCCTCTGCGACTTGACGAAGAAGAAATCTAGATTCAAGTCCACTTGTTAGAAAAGTGGGAAATATAGTGAATCTATACTGAGAATAAACAATACGAATTTAGTAACTAGAAGAGTTGGGGAAAGAAGAAGAAATAAAGACTGGAAGACAAAAGGAAATTCTATACCTTGTTTAAATGTTACTTATCTTATGACTAAGGATACCAAATAAGACTCCAATAAAATTAAATATCCCTAAAGAATGTATTTGAAATGACTTTTGTAATTCTGTTTCTTCTTCAAGTTTGTGCACTGTTACAAAATCCCGGTTCAATTTTGATACAAGTTTAAATTTCTGGATATAGAGGTAGCTAGTAATTGCGGGTCGGGCTGAGAATGTGTTTGTTCTAATTATTTCTTGTGATCATAATTTTTGCATCAATTATCATGATTCTATTTTCTACGTACTCGGTGTATTGTTATAAATTCGGGTTGGATTTTGATGTAAGTTCAAATAGTAATTTCTGGATGCAGGGCAAGCTAGTAATTGCTAGCCGGCCGGGAATGAGTTTGTTCTAATAAATTCCCGTGTTCATAATTTCTTGCATATCAATTGTCATTTATCATGCTTTGCGTTTCAAATGAATGAGAAATAATTTAAAGCCAACGACAATGTTTTAGATTTACCTACTTCTGTATAACTGGAATTAATTAACTTGCAGGAAAAGAATATATTTATCCATCAAGTTATGAATGTGAGTATATACGAGGATTTCATGGCTGTAAAAGAATGCTCAGCATGATCTACAATTGAATCCTAACTAAATAAGCTTATATATATATAATATATATATATATATATATATATATATACTATATATATATTAGATTTCATTCATTTTGAAATTCAATTACTTGAAAATATCAAAATATTTTCTATTAAAAATCATCTATTAAGAATTCCTATTTTATTGATTTGATTTTTGACCATTTGATTTTTATATAAAAAAATGAGCAAATATATAAAAAAATGAGCAAATCTCGTCTTTCTTTCCTTTCTTTCTGAGATATTCTTTTTTTTTAAATAAAAAGATTAATCAAAAATCAAAAAGTAGAATTGTCAAAACTTCCCAACCTTTTGACAAGAAATTATATATATATATATAAATAACTATTATATATGATGATATATATCAATTATATGAGAATAAATTAAATTATTGGATGCACCTTACAAGGTGCACACAGGTGCACGATATAACAACTCCTTTAACGAGGGTTAATATTACACTTTTTAACGTCATGTAGGAAAGAATAAAATATAGTCATGTGGCTTGGGGGTCCACTCAAAGAATAATAATAAATAAATAAATCTTAGCGACATGTCCCATTATTTTGGTGTTAACAAATCATCTTAACTATTGATCAATAAAAACTTAAAATGTATATTCAATTTAATTTATGTGCGAAAATGGTATTAGAGTCTAGATTTATTACGAAACTTAAAAAAATTATTATAATTATATGATTAATTTTTGGTAAGTAGATTTATCTCTTAAAAATGTATACGAATAAGTGTTCAAGATATATTCATTGCAGGCAATGTTTTCAAATTTTGGAAATATACGAGTTAAAACAGCAGGAGAATATAACATATTGTGACAATCGATATGTTGAACAAGTCCTCGCAGGAGTTAACAGAGAAACCTTAAGGCAATGCGAGAAACAAAAGGCTTATCACCTAAATCACCTTTAGGTATATTAGATGTTAAAATGGATCTAATGAATCATAGGAAAGCAACTCATAAATCTCTGCAACAGATCTAACTACAATGAAGTGATATTAAATTCCTCAAAAAATCTAAAAGATATTAGAGAAATTCAAAAATTGGTGCAAGAAGACAACCATAAACATCGTATCCAAGTTCAGACAAAAGAGATACTTGAACATCAAAAGAAAATACGAAAAATCCTTGTTGATGTTCAAAAACGAGTCAAGGCCCTCGAAACTAAGTCAAGTTCATCTGAAGGAAGACGACGTATAACTTTAGAGATAAAACCCCTTTGACATCAAAAATGGAAATCTACTGAAGTTATAAGACAACCAATTAATAAAAAAAACTGATGTCTATTATCAAAGGAATTTTTTTACCTTTCAATAAGTGATGGAAAATATCAATATTGAAGATCTACACGACCTTGTTGAATCTTTTGCAAGATTGGGTATTGTAAATCTAATATTGAACTTAAGAGAATCTTTGGCCTTAGTTCAAAGGCCTAAACCACCAACAATAGTTCTCAATCCAAGCAAAAGTATGACTTCACATGAACCGGTACCAGACGCATCAATACCATATATAAGAGATTTCACTGTAAAAGGTGATCCTACAGACATAGTGGGTACCAAACAACATTTCTAAAGGCCCAATATTCTTAACAAGCTATACGAGAAGTCCCAACTTGATCCCATATATCCATAGGGATTAATGTTGAATCTGGATATTCTAGATTTTATGAATCGAGAGATATTGATAGACATTCAGCGTCCGCAATGCGAATTGAGGCTGGAACTCTCGACCTAGAAAAAGAAGGGTTCATTTTACTCATTGAAATAAGTCTTAAAGGACCTATAAAGATAGCATGGGATCTAACATGATCAAATATGAAAATGGGAGTTATATCTAGAGAATCTTTAAAAGGAATAGCAGATAATATGGCCGAATTATTCAAAGTCCATTTTATTAGCATACGATTTTTTGAGGGTATGGAGGAAGATAAACTGAAAAATACTGACAATCCTTCTATCACCTCGAGTTAAAATATATTATCTATATAGACGAATACAACAAGATATTCAACAAGTGCTGGAGGAAAGCCAAGGCGCACGATAAAGATATAGCGCAATTATTCTTTGTAAAAATACCAGATTACAAGTCAGCAGTTGATATGGATATGGTTTCCAAAACGATGTTATTTTTATAATCTAAGTTAGAAGAGTGGTCTCATTAGAAAAAACTTTACAAGAATTATAAGAGATTAAGAGGAGTCAATAAAGTTTCTCCGTGTTGTAAGAGATTAAGAGGAATCAATAAAGTTTCTCCGTTGTTTCAACCCAAAAAATGACCAATGTTAAGAACACCTGGAACCTGGAACACTCGCCTGATCTGCACCGCAAACACAAGTTAGAAAGGACCACCAGTGGTTTTCCGGTGGAAACCTCTCCGAAGCTTAAGTCAGTAAGTGTTTGAGGTGTTTTTCAGAAAATAAGAAGGAATGCTCCAAGAATGACATACCTCTTTCAGCCTTGTGGTTGAGATACTTATAGTTTCTCCTAGTGGGGAACCCAGCCGGGATCTCAGGAGCATGTGCCTCGAATCACGGGCCGTTACGCAACCAATTCTGATAAGTGGTCCCACTTGTCTCTTTATTGGGAGTCCGGAAAATAGGTCTTCCCCGTTCCAGGTCTTCCTCCTCATCACCTCAGTATCAATACCGGGCTTGGCTCTAGTCAAGTATTTTCTGGTAGAGCGCTTCTGTCAGCTCAGGAGAACAGAAGAGCTGTACCCATCTTTCCTGATGTCCTGTTTTCCCAACGGGCCTAGCCAGACCCTCGCTCAGGCCAAGTCGATCTTGTTTTATTCACACTACTCCAGATCTCCAAATTAGATCTACCCCAAATTAGGTCTGACCAGTCTATTGCCCCATCAACTCCTCCCCCTACAAGTATTGGGGTAGAACTGCTATACCCCCGGGGTGTTCGCCATAAATGAGAATTCACACGTTCATCACTCCTCGTGCTTTGCACGGATCCCGAGAAATCCACTTGAAACCTAATTACAGGCGCTAGTGGTGTCGGTTCATTCCCCAAATCCATTACCATATTTTCACACCTTCCCCAGTACTGCCACGTTAGCCCTACTCTAGGGCGGTTGTCGCTCCAGCTCACCGCCTAGGGTACTTTTCTTCTGCCAACATTAAATGCGAGGGTCCTATTAAATCCCGCCTTATCGATTTCCATTTTTCAAATTTTATCTTATCTCTTTTTATTCCCGCTGAACTCTCACTTTGCATTTTTCAGTTCTCCAAATCTCTCAAGCCTCCTCTCTCTCTCTCAGAATTTATGGCGATCCTCTTCGATTTAAATTTCTCAGTTTGATTTTTCCAGCAATCTTTTACAAACCAGGTACCTCTCTTAACCCCTGATTTCCTTTTAATTTCCTTAAAATGGCGTCGTCTTCTAACGCTCCCCCTAACAACGCTTCTTCGCCGCCTGCTACTTCGACGATGGCGATACTAACTTCCCCTTCACTATCAGACCTTCCTATAACAATGAGAGTTTCTTCTCCTTCCCCATCAGGCACCCCCACGGTGGGCTCCGATTCTTTATCCCTCTCTTCTTCGGCAGCCGCGGCGGTGGCTGCCCTCTCCTCTTCCTCCGGTGGCCTGGAATATCCTCCGGCCGCCGCCGATCACCCCAAAATCACCTCCATTCTGAGTAAAAGGATGGTGGAGGAAATTCGCCATAGACACAAAATCTCCAATCCTTATGACGTCTATTGCCCTCCGATAGGTATATTAGCCTGTCAATCGCCGGCTGGATGGTTAACCTTTTACCAAGACCAGTTTCAGGCAGGCCTACGTCTTCCCGTACACCCGTTAATGCTGGAAATAGCCAAAATATACCAGATACCCGTTTTTCAATTTACCCCTAACTCCTTCCGTATCATGGTCTGTTATAGTCTAACAATGCGTTATGCTGGTCTGGACCCTTCTGCTCATACCTTCTTCCAGCTTTTCCAAGCGAAAAGCTCTTTTCCAGGTTGTTTTTACTTGACAGCCCGACCTGGAGTTCACTTTTTATTTAAACTTCCTACCTCCAACAAGGATTGGAGGAAAAAATTCTTCTTTGTTTATTGTAGCGAGGACTAGGGTTTCAATCCTAAGCCCATTGAAGGATTACCTACATATCCCCCTATGTCTTCTACTAACAGGTCTTCCCGTATAAAGAAAATTATTTCTACTTTAAATGAGAATCCTCTCCATGTGACTGACCTTCTCCTTCCCCCTGTCTTGGGTTTTTTTAACAATGGGTCCGAAACAACCCCTTTAACCAAAGAGATCGGTATAATTTATCTCCTTCTGGGCTTGTTTTGCTTATATGTTTTACCCTAAACTCTCTTTTCTTATGCTTCCAGACAAGATGATGCGCGAAATGATCGAGGCAGCCAAGAGGAGAGCCAGCGGAACCTCCAGGTCTGCCGAGCATGGGGTGGGACCTTCTAGACCCGCTCCAGACTCCCTTCCAGAAGCTAGCTCTAACCCTGCTCAACTGCCTCCTCAACCTGTTCTCGCGAGACCCTCTTCCTCTGACTCAGAGGGAGATACACTTCCTCTTTCCAAGAGGCCGCGCACAGCCCCCAGCGAGCGTACTCTAGTCCCCTCAGCTCATAATGCTCCTCCTGCCGTTACTCGCAGCAGCCCACCCCCGATTAATTCAATCGCCAACTGCTCGGGGGAGACTGATGTACAGTACATGCTCCGGCAACTGCTACCTGCAGACCAACCAGGCTTGGAAAGAATGACGGATCATCAGCTACTGGATTCCTGGTGTCTGGACGAAGCCTGGGTAAATTTCTTGTTCCTCATACCCATAGCATACCATTTGCTCCTGTGCTAATTTTTATTGATTTTTACTGATTAGGCTGCCTCCAAGAAGGCCCTTCTGGCCACCCGCATCACCAGATCGTTAATCCAATTTGATGTGGTTAAGGAGAACAAGGAGCTCATCGTGAAAATGGAGCGCATCAGGACTCTTGCTAATGAGAGAGGAGTGCAGCAAAAAAAGCAATTGGAAGAGCTAGGAGAGCTGAGGGAGAAGCTCAAGAAAGCAAAGGCTGCAACTAGAGAGATGATCAAAGCACAGGCGAAGATGATCGAGACCGCTCGTGCTGAGGCAAGGGACGAAGCCCTGGCTGAGGCTCGCAGTCTGGAAGATGAGACCTTGATCAAAGCCAAGGCGGAGTGGAGGATGGAATTTCTAGGCTCCGAAGAGGGCCTCAAGTTAATTCAATCGGCTAGGGAGGAGGCCCAGAGAGCTTTCCTAGGGTCCAAAGAGCTCTACTCCTTGCTTCTCCCCGAGGCCATGAACTATTATTATTTCGCCCTAGACGAGCACGCTAAGTGGAGTGAAGCCAATGTAGCCGATCCCAACGCTATCTTTGATCGGGATCTTCCCTTGAAAACTCCTCCTGAGCCCGCATCTTTTGTTTACGCCAAGGAGCAAGACCGTTTGCATCTCGCTGAGGCTACAGAGTTCGCAGAGCACATCCTTTCTCTCTTTCACTCTCCTCTGCCTGCTGTGTCTCATCCAGACCAGGATCTCACCTTAGCTGTCCTCGACTCTTCTCCATCCCCAACCTTCACTGGTCTGGGTAAGCTGCCAGGAGGAACGTCCCCCGGTGCCCTGGTTGAAGATGCTGTGGAACAGCTAGCCACAGAGCTGGATGTAGAGCCTTAGCTTTCTATGCCTTTGTTGTTTTTTTAGACAGATCTGATGTATTGCCTGTGTGGCTTGTTTGATTTATATTTGAAGTTTGTACTGCCTGCCTTTGGATAAATAATAAACTTCTTGTATTTTGTCTCGTTATGGCTTTCGAGTTCTCTAGGGTTTCCTGATTTTCCGGAAACCCTAGTACCCTTACCATTCTCTTTCCCTGTGCCCTTACTTCCTTAAATACATGCCTGTATTCATTATTTCACCAATCAATCTGAAAAATGTCTTCCTCTCCTTTGATCGAAGAACTTAATACGGTGAAGAGAAAAAACATCTCCCTAGTTGTGGAGAAATTCAAGCTTTCCGACCAACTGGTCGCGCTCAAGGAGAAAGTTGGTTATCTCTACTGATTGCTGGAGAGGAAACGCCAGAAGAAGCGTTTCTACAAAAGAGAGTGGGCTGAGCTCCGGCAAGTTAACCGCCAACTCCAAGAGGAGAAGGCGGACTTGACCGAATCGGTAGGTTGCCTGACCGCCGCTGCCGGCGAAGTTCCAACGCTTGCCGATCGTTCTGACAAATATCGCCGCCGCCTGCACGAAACAGAGCGTGAACTCTGGCGGGTTTGTCGAGCTCTGGCTTCAGATCAGAGATCTTCTCATAGCTAAACACCTTAGCTTTATTTCTCACTGTTTTCTTGCAATCTCATGTAATCAAAGTCGCCAACCTTTTCTGAAAGGTGTAGGCGGCCAGTGTCTTTTGTGCGATAATGTATAAATTTCTTGAGTTCTTTCTCAATAKTTGCTCAAATAATCTGTTAATCACTTTTTCATTTGCTCCTAATCGTTCAATTAATGCACACAGTAATGTTGACTGTTAAGCATTTACCTCTGAAGGTTTCGTACCTTAGTCCAGTCCAGCACATTCATACGCTCTAGCTGACCGACAGGTTAGGCATGTATGCATAGGTTGGTTTGTTGCTTTTGACATTCAGATCAGGAGATCAATGCGTGTGTCTTCTAGCTAGCCTGAGCTAATGCCCACTACCTGATCAGGCAAATCGAGGCGTTCACCCCTAGCCTGTACTGACCTGGACTTAGAATCAGGTTACATAAAATCGAAGACATCCGTCCTAAGCCAATTCTGGCTAATACTAACAAACAAGTCAGGCGAAAACTGAGGACATCCGTCCTTAGCCAATCCTGGCTGAACCGACAGTCAGGTCAGTCAAAACTTTAGGACATCGGTCCTTAGCCAGTTCTGGCTTTACACTGGTAATCAGGGCAGATAAAATCGAGGACATCCGTCCTTTTTAGCCAATCCTGGCTAATACTAAAAAACAGGTCAGGCGAAACTTCAGGACATCCGTCCTTAGCCAATCCTGGATTAACCGACAATCAGGTCGGGCAGCATTTTAGGACATCCGTCCTTAGCCAATCCTGGCTTTTCTAAGTCCTTTGCGCGCCAATATTAATGTAATTTCCCGCCTTTTCTAAGCCCTCTGCGCGCCAACTTAATTTAATTTCCCGCCTTTTCCTTTCCTATATATAATGGCATCTATTCTCTATTTCCCCGCATAATGGCATCGTCATCGTCTTCCAACAACACTTCCGTCAAGGAGCATATCCGACTGCTTCATGAGAGGAATCGACTCAGGGAAGAAGTTTCCCAGTTGCAGGAACGTGCGGAGAAATTGGAGGAGAAATTGGCTGAGAGGAAACAACAATACCGTCATGAACGACATCGCCTTCAGCAACTCATTCTCGACCTGAAAAGGGAGAACTCTGAATTGTATGTCGACTGGGATATTGCCGTGGATGTATCGGACCGGTTTCGTGTCCGCCTTCTGGAACATGAGGAAGAGATCCAACGACTCCGTCAACTTCTTGCTTCTACACCTCCGTCTTAAGGCTTTTACTTTTATTCTGTTGTTTTTTCTACGCTTGAGATTTGTACCTTTGCGATTGTAATGCTAAGATATCTCCTTGTATTTTCTATTTTCTCTGTAAGTGTCTTTACCGTTTATCAATCAAAGACTAAAGGTGACTCATCGTTAATACTGAATTCTGGGATTCATTCAGAAATAATGATCTTACTGGCCATCTAGTTAGGAGAAATTACGGGAATCCTCGAACGTTAACTCTGCAGTTTTTCATTTAATAAATAAGCAAACGTTAAGGGTCACAATTACGTATAAAATCTTTGCAGATTGGTAATGTTCCAAGCACGGGGAATATCGATCCCATCCAGCTCTTCCAGCACATACGCCCCTCCCGCCAGAACCTTAGTGACTCTGAACGGGCCTTGCCACGTGACATCTAATTTTCCTTTGGCCCTTCCTAAATCAAACCTTCTCAAAACTAGGTCTCCTACCTGAAATTGCCTCTTAATTACAGATTTATCATATGTGGCCTTTATCCTCCCCTTGATATGGGCCATTCTGGCTGCGGCCTGCTCTCTTTTTTCTTCGATCAAATCCAGGGCATCTTGCCTCAACAGCTCGTTCTGCTCTTCATCGAAATTTGAATCCAGTGTGTCTCTAAGCTGATCTCCGCAGGCACTACGGCGTCCATGCCATACACCAGGCTAAAGGGGGTTTCACCTGTACTTCCCTTTGGATTTGTGCGATATGCCCAAAGTACTGCATTCAACTCTTCCACCCATTTTCCTCAAGACCTTTCCAATCGTGACTTAAGTCCTTGGACAAGAATGCGGTTAGTCACCTCGACTTGACCATTCGCCTGCGGATGGTATACAGACGTGAAATGCTGCTGGATTTTCATCTTAACACACCAGGCCTTAATTTTGGTTCCCGTGAACCGAGTACCATTATCTGATATCAAGACTCTTGGCACACCAAAGCGACAGACAACATTTTTCCATACGAATCCCATCACCGCTTCCTCCGTTATTTTTTCCAGAGCTTCCGCCTCAACCCACTTACTGAAATAGTCTATGGCTACAATTAAAAATCTTTTCTGGGCTGGAGCCATTGGAAACGGACCAACAAGGTCAATTCCCCATTTCGCAAAAGGGCAAGGGGAGCTCATTGTTAACAGCTCTTCCGCAGCCTAATGGATCAAAGGAGCCATCTTCTGACACTTTTTGCATTTTCTCACGAAGACCTCAGCCTCCTTCCTCAACAAAGGCCAAAAATAACCTGCCCTCAATACCTTGATAGCTAGGGCTCTGGCCCCCATGTGATTGCCGCAACACCCCTCAAGAATCTCACGCATTACCGAGCTCCTTCTTCCTGACTCAGGCATCTCAATACGGGCTGGCCGAATCCTCTTTTAAACAGCTCTCCCTTAATTAGGCAAAACCTGGCAGCCCTAGTTCGTATTTTCGCCGCTTCCTGTCTGTCCTCCGGCAAGACCTCCTGTTCCAAGTATGCCTTTATAGGAGAGCGCCAGTCCTTCCCTTCGATGATTGAGCATACCTGATCTGTTCCAAATTCTCCATCCGCCTGTAGTAGAGTAATCACCCTTTCTTGACAATCTGCAGCCGAGCTGGCCACCTTTGCCAAGAAATCAGCTCTTGCATTTTCTTCTCTAGGTATCTGAAGGACCGTTAGGCCTTTCATACCTCTAGCAAGCTCTCTATACTTAGCTAGATATTTTTGCATATTTTCTTCTCTTGTTTCAAACTCTCTGCTGATCTGCTTGCAAACAAGCTGAGAATCTACCCTGGCGCATACTTGCTCTGCACCTAGGTCTTTCGCCATCTGAACTCCTCTTAAAAGGGCCTCATACTCAGCAGCGTTATTAGAAAATGTTGTGCTCAGCCGAATGGCGAACTCAGTAGATGTGCCTACTGGATCCGTTAAAACAATTCCAGCTCCACAGCCCTGGCTACAGACAGAGCCATCCGTAAAAATCGTCCATTCCTTCAACTCTTCTGGAGGACCGGTCATTTCTTGCATGAAATCAGCTAAGGCCTGGGCTTTAATTGCCGTTCTGACCTCAAAGCTAATATCAAATTTGCTTAGCTCGATTATCCACTTGACCAGTCTCCCCGACGCCTCTGGCTTATCCATGATGGCTTTCAATGGCAGGTTTGTCTGTACGACTATACTATGTGAGAGGAAATATGGGCGCAATTTCCAGGTTGTGCCTACTAGAGCTAGTACCGCCCGCTCTACCTCGACATATCTCACTTCAGCATCGTGTAAGACCTTACTCCAATAGTAGACTGGTTTCTGTACCTTTCCTTCTTCTCGAATTAAGACAGAGCTAACTGCTTGCTGTTCAACCGATAAGTACAAGATAAGGGGTTCTCCTAGAACGGGTTTTGTGAGCAAGGTCATACCAGCCAAGTGTTCTTTCAACATTTTAAACGCATCTTCACATTCCCCAGTCCACTAAAAACGGGCTTTTTTACGTAAAGCTTGGAAGAAAGGGAGGCTTTTTTCTGCCGAGCGCGAGACAAATCGGCTCAAGGCATTAATACGTCCCGCTAAACACTGCATTTCTTTAATATTCCTGGGTGCCTGCATCTCCATAATTACTCGTATCTTTTCCGGGTTGGCCTCAATACCCCTTTCCGTAACCATGTATCCCAGGAACTTGCCGGCTCTTACCCCAAACGCGCACTTTTTAGGGTTAAGCTTCATTCGGTATTTTATCAGTGTAGCGAAGGTCTCTTTCAGATCATTCACATGGGAGGTTGCCTTGATGCTCTTAACTAGCATATCATCCACGTATACCTCTATGTTTCTCCCAAGCTGATTTTTAAACATTTTATCTGCTGATCTCTGGTATGTGGCACCAGCATTTTTTAGCCCAAAAGGCATGACCACATAACAGTAGGTACCCTTCGGGGTGATAAAGCTGACTCTCTTCCAATCCTCTTTCACCAGTCTGGTCTGGTGATAACCCTGTGAGGCGTCCATCATACTTAGGAGCTCGCATCCAGCAGTAGAATCAACTAATTGATCAATCCTCGGAAGTGGGTAGTGATCTTTCGGACAAGCTCGGTTAAGGTCACGGAAATCAATGCACATTCTCCAATCCTCTTGGGTTTTGGGAACTAATACAGCATTGGAGATCCATTCTGGGAATTGGATTTCCTGGATATGCTTAGCAATAAGTAATTTTTCCACCTCTGCTTCAATTATGGCCTCTTTCTCAGGTCCGAAATTCCGCTTCTTCTGCTTTACCGGCTTCACATCTGGGCTGATGTTCAGGCGATGCTCCATCACTTCCGGATCAATCCCTACTAAATCCTGAGGGGACCATGCAAACACATCTGTATTCTCTCTTAACAAAGCTACCAGGGCTGTCAAGACTTCTGGGCTGAGCGTCGCCCACACGTGGAAAATTCTACTCTCATCACCCGGGACAACTTCTACGAGCATCAATCCCTCCTCACCTCGAGTCTGAGCTGTCCGCGGCTGCTCTATCCGAGCCTTCTTGCTCTGCCTCTCATCCTCAGTGTTCCTCTTGATGCACTCAACATAAGTCTGTCTTGAGGCATATTGGTCACCTCTGACCTCTCATGTTCTGTCTTCTGCCGGGAATTTCATCTTCATATGAAAGACTGATATTACAGCTTGGAACTGACTTAGGGAGGGTCTTCCAAGCATGACATTGTAAGAGGATGGCGCATCGACAACCAAGAAAAGAACCATCCTTGTCACCCTATAAGGCTCTTCCCCTAGGGTCACGAGGAGCCTGACCGCTCCCATCGGTTTCAGGGCTCCCCCTGCAAAGCCGACTAGAGAGGTAGTCACCTCCTCCAGCTCCACATCCAATTTCAATTGTCGGAAGCAGTCATAAAACAGGATGTCGGCAGAACTTCCGGTATCCACAAAGATCCATCGCACATTATAATTGGCGATAGTTGCCGTTATAACCAGAGCATTCATGTGCGGGGCCAAAATGCCATCACCATCTTCTGACCCAAAACAGATGTTAGAGATAGAGGTCATTTGTCCCACATCGCGCGATTTTTGAACTAAGTCTTTCGCAGCTCTGACATAACTGTGCTGCGTCCTCTTGGAGTGCTCCTCCAGCTCTCCTCCAGTGATCATCTGGATTTCCCCATGAATAACCTGGGCTTGATCAGCTTGCCTTCCATCAGAACGGCCTCTATCCTGGTCTCTCTTGCCCTGGTTAGACCTGTCATAGCCCCTGTTGCCAGACCTGACCTCTTCCCTCCTCATACAGACATACTCCTTCAGGTGCCTAGCCTGAACCATTCTCTCCAGTTCATCCTTCAGATGCGTACACTCCTCGGTATTGTGCCCATATTCATTATGGAAACGGCAGAATCGATCAGATCTTTTCTTCCTAGGTTTCTGTGAGTAGGTCTTAGGCCATTTCAGGTCTGGATGCTTTTCTATGGCCTGCAGGATCTCGCCCTGTGGAGTTGCTAAAGGGGTGTACCTATCAAAACGAGGTCTCCCACCAGACAGGTTTGGCCTCGGTTTCTTTGTAGCAGCCCTGTTATCACGATCGTATCTCTCCCTCTTCTTTTCTCCCTCATCTTTGATTTTCAAGGCCTCCTCAAGGTGAATATACTTCTTAGCTCGTTCCAATAGTTATCCAAACTTCAGGGCTGGTTTGACAACCAGCGATTGGAAAAAGTCACCTCTCCTCAGACCCTGCGCCAGAGCATTCACCAACAGCTCCTCAGACGCAGAGGGCACCTCCAACTTTGCTGTCGTAAATCTATTAATATAAGCACGCAAACTCTCATTCTCTTCCTGCTTCAAACTGAAAAGTTCGAGCGGCATTTTCTGATACTTTCTACAGCTCGTGAACTGGTGTAAAAAGGCTGAGCTGAACTCGTCAAAATTGCTGATAGACCTCGGCGACAACTGACTAAACCAAAGCTGGGCTGATTTAGTAAAAGTCATCGGGAAGACCCGACACATGACAGCATCTGAAAATTTATGCAGGGCTGCCGCGATCTCGAAGAGGCTAAGATGGTCCCACGGGTCCGTGGTTCCATTGTACTTGAAGCCTAGAGAGCAATATGAAGCCGGCACATCATCTCGCATAACTTCCTCAGTAAATGGCATACCCCTTCTCGCCGGAATCATGCCGCCAGTCGCCATTTTCCTCTTAAACTCCCTCACCTCTTTTTGCAAGCTCTGCATCTGTTCAGCCAAACCCGGATTAGTTTAGCTTGAAGTCTCACTGTCGGAGGTGGAGAGGTACTCTTCCCCGTCTTGTAAAGGAGCCCAATCCGCATGCTGTCCTCGCGATGGCTCCGTTCCCACCACCGGGACAGTTCATGCCGGTGGCGTGTTGGATGGCGGCGTCGCCATCTCCGCAAACTTCTTTTCCACCGCCGTCTCCATGACTTTTCCAATTAGCTCCGAGAGCTGCAAAAGGAAGGATTCGTTAAACGAGCCACCTGTAGTTGGCACAAATCTACTGGGTGTGGGTGGTGTGGGGCCAGGCGCGGCCCCTGCCGACGGCGCTGTCTCTCCTGGCCCCATCGCCGATATATCTATTGAACTAGGCATCCCCCACGGCGCAGCGGAACTAGGGGTTCCGCCGAGCTCTCCCACCAAGTTCCGCCGTAAACCGTCTGAAGCCATAGGATAAAAAGAAAACCTCACGCCTTAGCTTGATCGATTTCCCACAGACGGCGCCAATTGTTTCAACCCAAAAAATGACCAATGTTAAGAACACCTGGAACCTGGAGCACTCGCCTGATCTGCACCGCAAACACAAGTTAGAAAGGACCACCAGTGGTTTTCCGGTGGAAACCTCTCCGAAGCTTAAGTCAGTAAGTGTTTGAGGTGTTTTTCAGAAAATAAGAAGGAATTCTTCAAGAATGACATACCTCTCTCAGCCTTGTGGTTTAGATACTTATAGTTTCTCCTAGTGGGGACCCCAGCCGGGATCTCAGGAGCATGTGCCGCGAATCACGGGCCGTTACGCAACCAATTCTGACAAGTGGTCCCACTTGTCTCTTTATTGGGATTCCGGAAAAATAGGTCTTCCCCGTTCCAGGTCTTCCTCCTCATCACCTCAGTATCAATACCGGGCTTGGCTCTAGTCAAGTATTTTCTGGTAGAGCGCTTCTGTCAGCTCAGGAGAAAAGAAGAGCTGTACCCATCTTTCCCGATGTCCTGTTTTCCCAACGGGCCTAGCCAGACCCTCGCTCAGGCCAAGCCGATCTTGTTTTATTCACACTACTCCAGATCTCCGAATCAGATCTACCCCAAATTAGGTCTGACCAGTCTATTGCCCCATCATCCGTGTTGTGCTGAAAATGACATCCCAACAGTGGTTGGAGGTCATCCACAGAGACATGAATGGAAGAAAGAAAAAAGTCACCCTTATGCTTGTGGAAACAAGAGAAGGTTTTCACAGAAACTAAGAAAGTTTTAATCAAAACAAAAGGCCCAAAGCTATAAATAAGGACAAAGAACGAGGCCAAGCTAAAGTCGAGGGTCGTTCTCAAACTAAGTAAGTACTAGTAGGATTCTAGCAAAAATAACTTTCAGACGAGATCACACTATAATTAATGAAAGTTTAAAAATTATAATTATTAGACATGTGGAAGGATAAAGAAACCGACCCGGTGGACTGCTGAGGTCTGATTGTTATCTGTAAGTCTTGGCCATATATCAACATATTGACGAGAAATAACCCGAGAGTTCAAAGAAGCTATCCATTATCAAAACCTAGTACAAGTGTATCAATTTAAGGATATTCCCTCAAATGAAAGTATTTATGAAGAAGAGGTATACTTTGAGGAAGAAATTGAATCACATTCAGAATCAGAGTGAAGGTGCATTTTTTCAACAAGTGATTAGGGAGAATATGTTAGGATTTTTCTCTCATACAAAGATTTCTCATAAGATGCTTTTGGGAATAATGAAAGAAGATCCAAAGCTCCAAATGTGTGAAGGATTTAAAATAGTCTCAACACCATGGAATTATGATAACTTGGAGGGAGAATTCGCGACACCTATGGAATACAGAGGGAAACATATTGAGATGTAACTAATCCCCTACAAAGAAATATACGAGATTAAGAGCTGTCAAATATGCTTTCATGGATCCATATTAGATCCATCAGAGTAATTATAAAATCAACCTTTAAAGAAGTAGTTGATTCACTGTAAACCTTGCCCTCTTTGACAAACAAATCTCAAACCTCAAAGATTCTTATTTTGGAACAATCACGTGAAATTGATATGCGGGGAAATTAACATTCAATGCCTATTCTAAATTATGTACAATTTGGTGGATCAAGATTTTAGTAGAGTTCTTACCCTTCATCTAGATTTTAAGAGATCATATTTGATGACGGAACGGAATTGAACCTACTAGATTACATACAAGGTTTACTGAGCACTCTCAAACACTCATCATTCAGAAGTAATCTTAAGTAATGAATTTATAGAAATACCAATGATATTCGATGATGTAGAAAAATTCATCTTGCCGGAGATCATGCAAACTCCAATAATTTGAGAAATCGACATGAGAATTAAATATCATACAGTCCTTACTAAAAGAAAGAGTCTCATGATCGAATCGAGAAAAATGTATTTTTAACAAGAAAGGATGATTAGTGGTCCTCATTGGGAAGGTCCAAAACTTTCCAGAGCACTCGAGATCATGTATTCAAGACTAATGGAGAACTAAAGTGCCCAGAGGGATGAAAAGTTGTAGAGGTGATATTCGACATTGCACTGAAAGATAACATCTTTCCTTGTTATTCTTATATAACTTACAACAACCTATCATATGAAAATATCAAGGAATCCTTAAAATATGATAAATTAAAACAACGATCTAAACCTAAAGCATCTAACTCTAAGGTTAGAATTTCTCGAGAAACATAAACCTTAGGAAAGATTGAGAGATGAAATGGAGTTCACAGTGGGAGAAAAGAGACATATGATACGATGAACACTAGTCCACTTTTTATATACATTCTTGTAGAAATGATATATGAAAGATATTGTGCAGAATGTTTTGTAGCCTACATTGATTTAGGCGCAAAAATTTGTACAGCTAAACTAGAAGTTTTCCCTAAAGAAATGGAAGAAAATTTGTCCCCAATGGTGGGAAGAGGCTTCTGTAAAAGGATTATCATCCTTAAGAGAGGAATAACACAAGCAGAAATGACGAGTGGATGAGCAAATGGCACCCCATGGTATAAGGTCAAGACCTCGCCGATCTATTTCCATGATACAGAAGCAGACATTCCGTTAGGAAATTAGTTTATTATATATATCTAAGAGGTTTACACAAGAAAATGAGACTATAAGGCTTATTTTCACAACCTTATAGTCTAGCGATTACGAGAGGTATTTTATAGTAAAATACCAATCAACTTTCACATCAAACGTGGTGATGAAGACAAACGTTGACACCTTAAAATGAAGGATCAAAGAAGGTATGGAGAAGCGATTATCCAATTATGAATTAAGATTATAGGAGGCCATATAGAGGAAAGGGTGAATATCTAAAATAGACAAGAGTTCACAACCAAACACCACTATGGAAAAACAAATTTCATTGGAGGATATGAAAAGAAATATTCAAAAGAACTTTAATGAAGATCTTCTGTCATGGTGGAATAAAACGAGCTCAAGGTATCTTTAAAGGTGAAGGCTAGTAAGAAAATGAGGTAGTAAGATATAAGTATATTCTAATGAATCAAGATCGAAAGGATATGTAACAAATACTTAAGAAACACATCGACTTTAAGTTAAGAGGCAGGGTCTCTACACAACAGTCCGGGATTTTTAATTAAGAGAAAAATCAAGATTTAGTTATTAATTATAAATGAATTAATAACATCTTGGGATTCGATGGATACTATATTGCAAGCAGATAACATTTGGTAAACTTCATCAAGAATGCCAAATTGTTCTCCAAGCTCGATTGAAAATCTTGATTTTACTAAATTAAGATGGAGAAGGGAAGCAAGAGTTTCACAACTTCTCCACACTACAAAGACATTATATTTGAAATATTATGCCAATGGGTCTAGAAAATGCACCACAGATATATCAAAAGAAGATGGACAATCTTTTTAAAGATTATTTTAGTTTCATGTTTGTTTACATTGATGACATTATAAAAGCATCAAAGAACATGAAAGAGTATCTAAACATTTGAGAAATTTTCTCAGAGGTTTGCCAAAAAGAAGGATTGGCGCTTTTGATAAAGAAAGATGTAATAGCTACAAGAACAATTTCGCTTTTTGGGATAGAAGTTGATGAATCTGGAGTCATTCTACAAGATTATATTGTGGAAAGAATACATGGATTTTCAGATATACTCAATGATAAAGAATAACTTCAACGTTTATTGAGAGTTGTTAGTTTTGTTGGGATGCTTATAAACAACCTGGAATATTACAGGAATGTGTTTAGTTCCCTACTAAAAAAGAATGCGGATTTTAAATGGGTAGAGGAACACCAAGAAGGAATTAAACAATTTGAGGAAGTTTGCAAGAAACTTCAGGGAAATGAAAGCCAGTGCAGCCTGACTGTCCCCATTTGAATCCCCCCTGACACTATAAAAAAACCCGGGATTGCTGACGGCAGAATCCATCGGTAAGTGATTTACCGACGGCTTACCGATGGATCTACGAAGTCGGCGAATCCTTTGTCGGTAATTTTAGTTGCCGATGGAATATCAGGCCGTCGACATCTTTGACGGGTAGAGCCACTGGTAAGATGCCGTTAGGAATCTTATTTTTTTTGAATTTCCTGACAGACACCATGTCCGTCGGTAATTAATTAAATAAATAAATATAATAATTTAATTTTACCGATGGATTTCATGTCTGTCGGTAAATATAAATAATTTTATTATCACAACTAGTTCCTCAATCGTCTTAACAACATCCGATTTTTTTGTGATTCAAATCCTCGATCTCTAAACTCATTTTCACAATTATAGTGCCCTATTTTGGCGCTTGATCAGTTACCCGAGCATCAAATGAATATTAGTTCTCATTATTAATTATAGATTCATAAACATGAAAATTAAATTTAATAACAAATCTAGCATTTGGCACACGATTGAAAATTGTGATCATAACAATTTCATGAATTTCATCCTGGAATTGTATTTGGTATTGAAAAGTTGGGGTGAAATGAAAACATGGGTATATTGATTCTTTTGTTGGACTTCTTGGGTTTTTTTATATGATCATTTATAATTACATTTCAACTAATTCTTCGGCCTCAACTCATCGATGATTTTATTAGCCTCAATCAATAATTCCTCGATCGTCTTTTTAAAATACAGTTGTTTTAAAAATAATTAGAAAAATGGAAATGTGAACATATTAATGCGAGTCTTGGGGTACAGGAAAAAAAATAAATACCATGAAAAGGAAGCGCAACAAGTGTTTTTCATGGTATTTATTTCTTTGCCTCTACCCCAGGACTTGCACCAACATGTTACATTTACATTTTCAGTTTAAAACAAAGGCTTTTAAAAAGGCGATCGCAGAATTATTGACTGAGACTAATAAAATCACTGATGAGTTCAGGCCGAAGAATTAGTTGAATAGTAATTATAAATGATTATATAAAGAAACCTAAATACTTTAGGAATACTAACCATTATCATAAAAAGTCCACCAAAAGAACAAATATATCCATGCTTCCATTTCACTCCAGCTTTTCAACACCAAAAAATTTCCAGGATAAAATTCATGAAATTGTTATGATCAGATTTTTTCAATCGTGTGCCAAATGCTAGATTTGTTATTAAATTTAATTTTTCATGTTTATGAATCTCTAATTAATAATGAGAACTACTATCCGTTTGATGCTCGGGTAACTGATCAAACGCCAAAAATAGGGCACTATGATTGTGAAAATGAATTTAGAGATCGAGAATTTGAATCACGAGAAATCGCATGCTACTAAGACGATTAGGGAATTGGCTATTCTAATAAAATTATAAGGTAAATATTAATTTGGTTATATTATCATTATTATTAATAATTTTATTTTTGGTTATATCGTTATTATTAATTTTATTTTTTTTGGTATGCGAAAATAGAGAATTTAGGAGAATTGTTATGAATTATTGGAGGTTTGATTATATTTTACTTAAGCTTGTTAAATTGTTGTTTTTGGTTATACTATTATCATTATCATTATTATTATTATTAATTTGGTTATATTATTATTATTATTATTAACTTGGTTATAATATTATTATCAATAATAATTTGATTATATTATTATTAATAATTTTATTTTTGGTTATATCGTTATTATTAATTTTAATTTTTCTTTGAGCAAACTCTTTATTTGATACTAAATTTCAAACGAGTCTAAGGTACGTATTGTAAAAGGAAACAATTCAAACTTTAGTATCAAACTACATACTTGATACTAAATCGAATTAAACAACAAAATTAAATCAAACTTCATATTGTTCTTACTATATTAATCATACAAAATTTAAAAACAACAATATCAATTGACAATATCTACTAATTAATCACATGTACACAATATCAACAAACCATAATATATGTGGTGATCGGTATGTGGATGTTATGTTTAATTAAACATAGCATCCACATACCGATCACCACATTTCATTTCAAAACCACCATCCCCAACAATTTAAAACTTTTTAAAACCACCATCATTTTAAATGAGAAATTGAAATCCATTATTAGAGGGACGAAACCTCCCGGCCGGCGCTGTATACCACGTCAGCACCGACGTCTATCCAACCAATCACAACATCAATCAATCATAATATATATATATATATATATATATATATATATATATATATATATGAACTAAAAACAATAACATACATTAAACATAACCTAATTAGCCCTAATTTTATACAAATATTTATAATCGAATCCAATTTATAAGTAATTACAAATTAAACCCTAAAATAAAACTTAATTGCATAAATGGACCTCTAAACCTAAAATCATTCACAAATGCATAAATCAAGTAGAAATCCCTAAATTGAACCCTCATTTCAATTTCTCAAAATCTAATCCCTAATTCAAATCAAATTAAATTAAAACCCTAAAATAAAAAAAATATTAAATTTGAATTAAAAGGCTATAACATACCTTAATATATGATGTTGACGGTGCTTCGACGGTACTCTGGTGGTGCTCCGACGGCGACGATGCTCCGGCAGCAGCGGCGGTGGCTGCTTCTCTCGTGAGCCATAACCCTACTTTTGGTTTTGGGGTGGTGAAATGAATCTGTCCGCTAGGGAGGGTTCTTTATATTAAGTTTACCGACGGATATGAATTTGACGGTAAATCCACCGATAGAAAAATCCAGCGATGCCGACGGAGAGTATTCCATCGGTAAATGTAAACCGGCGTTTCCGACGAACATATTTTAGTGGTCAATTAATATCCGATTTATTTTTTTAAATATTTCGGCGGACAATTTCCGTCGACATATTTGACGGGATTTTTGCCACCAACTTCTTGAGGACTTGCAGACGGACACATACACCGATGATAGTTTTCTGTCAGGAGTCCATCGATAGTTTGTGTTGTCGGAAATGCCGTCGGTAATGCCATCCTTTTACCGACGGGTGGCTACCCATCGGTAATATTTGTCGGCTTGTTCAATTTTTTTTTTTTGTAGTGCGAGTAAGTTAGTAAGAGGATTGTTGATGATTCCATAGCTTCTGACAAACTTTTTGTAGTAACCAATCAACCCTAAAACCTCCCTAAGCTGTTTGCCAGTAGCAGGAGTGGGGCAATACACCATGTTCTCAATCTTTTCGAGGGTGTGAAAACCCATTTTGGTAAAATTATGTGTCCCAGATACTAAATCTGAACCTTCCAACACCGACACATATTTTTCTAAGCAAATAAACGATTTTTCCTGAGTAATGTGAATACAACCCGTAAGTGATTCACGTGTTCTTCTAATCGTGGCTATAAATTAGTATGTCATCAAAGAAAACTAATGTTTATTTCCTTAAATTGTCTTTTAAAACCCGATTCATCAAAGACTGAAAGGTGGCAGGGGCATTACACAATCCAAATGGCATAACTAAGAATTCAAGATTCCAATTATGTATCTTAAATGTTGTGTTCTATATTCATTAATTTAGAAGTGACCTGACCTTAGGTTAATTTTAGAAAAGTACTTAGCACCATGTACCTCATCCAACAAGTCACGAGTCACTAAAATAGGGTAGTTGTGTTTTATTGTCAATTTCTTGAGGAATCTGAGTCAACACATATGTTGTATTTATTTCTTACTAATAAAATAAGGGATGAAAGGGGCTTTATTGTGTTCAATCACCCCTGAATCCAAAAAATCTTCATCAATCTAGTCTATCTCATCCTTATGGTCATGAGATGTCCTATATGTATAATGTTCACTACAAAAAAAAAAGTTGTTTACTGATGGGCGGATCCATCAGCAAACCCATCAGCATTTTTGGCGTTAGTAAATTGATTGCGGGCTGGATTAACGTACCCGTCAGCAAATGTTGAAGGCATGCTGACGGGTGGCGCCCGACAATAATTCCACCCATTAGCATTTGCTGACAGGTCAGGCCCGTCAGCATTTATAAAATATTATAAAAAGAATAATTGAGCAGGCCTAGCCCAACCCGCCCCAACCCGACCCACAACCCAACTCAACCCGCGTCAGTTTGAATCCCACATATGGCATGGGTGGAGTTCGAACCCGCGACCTCTTGTAAATAGAGGAGCGGTGTTACCGTATCGCCAAGTCAATTACATATGAGAGTTTATATATTTTTAATATATATTAGATATTTAAATTAATTTATAAATTATATTAATAATTAATTTTATTATATTTATAAATGTAGATTATATTCATGAAAAAGGGATAGTATACCATGGACCCAGGTGCACCTTATAAGGTGCACCTGTAACTTAATTTATCATTGTATATAACTGGTACATATCATCACATATAATTAGTACATATTATCACATATAACTGGTACATATCATCACAAGTAATTGAAATTCTAAATCTAAAATTTAAAATTCTAAAATTAAAAAAATAAACCTAAAACAAAAAATTAAACCCTAAAAATAGAAAATTAATCCCTAAAATAAAAAAATAAACCCTGAAATTGAATATTAAACTCTAAATCCTAATTTCTATCGCATATCATCACATATAACTGACACATATCATCACATATAACTGGCAGAATGATAGAAATAAAATGAAAATTAAATTAAAAAAATAAAAAACTAAACCTTAAAATGAAATATTAAACCCTAAAAATGGAAAACTAAACCCTAAAATGTAAAACTAAACCCTAAAATGGAAAAGTAAACCCTAAACTCTAAATTTTTGACACATATCATCACGTATAACTACCACATATCATCACGTATAACTGTCAGATATCATCACGTATAACTATCAGATATCATCACGTAAAACAGGGTGCACCTAGCAAAGTGCACCCAAGTCCACCTAATAAATTGCCATGAAAATGATATTATAAATATATAATTTATTCTAAATATATATATTATATATATAATTATTTATAATAATTATAAATAACATATTATTATTTATAAATATATAATAATTATAATTATATTATAAATGTATATTATAATTAAATCAAATTTACAAATTATTAATATAATTATATATTTCATTTATAAATAATTAATTGTATTATAATTATATAATATTATTCTAAAAATCTATTATAAATATAATATTATAAATTTATATTTTTATATTTATTTTATATCCCTTTAATATATATATATATATATATATATATATATATATATATATATATATATATATATATATATATATATATATATATATACCTATGCCCGTCAGCATAGTGATCCGTTAATATATATATATATACCTATGCCCGTCAGCATAGTGATCCGTTAGGAATCCGTCAGTATATGCTGACGGCTTGTTGCCCGTCAACATTTTCCATCAGCATATCACAACTTTTCTGTAGTGGTTATTTAGAAATGTTGTCTAGTTTGAATATGATATGGTATTCACCCCATTTCTAGGTGGTAAGGCTGGGGTTATTCAAAATATCCTCAAAATTTGATTAAAGTAACCTTAACTCCTTATCCATTTAAGCATTAGCTGGTAGGACTGATAGTACATATAGTTTTTCAAAATAATCAAACTCAGAGTGCGTCATCTGACACCCAACTATAGATGTTTGAGCCTAAAATTTCACCTTCTTAGCACTCTCGATCCTGAAAGTGGAGAATAGATTAACAATAAATGTCATGTGCTCATAATCTGGTTTCGTGAGGTGTATAAGGCTTTCGCCAATCACCTAGGATGACCTTAAATACGTAATCAGTGACCTGATCTACCTTAAATATATGAGCAGCGACCTGATAGATCTCCAAGGAGCTCCTGGCAACTTGATAGATCCTGCAAATCAAAACCCAAGCCAGGCGGTGGACAACCCCGGCGTAGGCCCTCCGATACTTAATTCAGATAGTGTTTTAAAGAGTTATGCGAGAGCTTAAACGTAGGATAAAATTAACTTAGAGAGAAAAGTATGAGGCCTGAGTCCTCTTTATGATGAGAGATGTGTTCCCAATCTAGGGTTTCCTTCTCCTATTAAAACTATAATTTCAAAAGGAGTGACCGACTTAGAATTAGGATTCCTCCTGTATGCTAAATTTCCATAGATATGAGAACTCTCACTAATATACCGTAATAACCATAGGCCAATAACCATGTCCATAATCTTAATCCGCCAGGACCCCATAAGATAATCCATATTAGGCCAATAGGTCCCCAAAACCATAATAACCATAAACCAACCCTTTATACCGAGATACCACTCAGTATCAGGATGCCAGAATACCATATATTTCATAAGAGCTCGCCATCTCACATAAGAGTTCACCACTCTTATACGAGAGGTCGCCGCCCCTAAAAACAACTCGCCCACCTCACAGAAGGATTGCACCTTCTAGAGAAGGAGGTCGCTTACTAAACTCGTATAATACCTGCATGTTTACCGACGTGAAAATCTGATGTCGTATCAGCTAGTCCCCTAAATTTTGATTAGTTAAGGTAGGAAACCAAGTAGAATGTAATCATGAGTTAATCCCATAAGTAAATTCGACGAGCCTCTTGGAAAAAGCATGAAACCATCAGCCATCACTTCAAACTTAAAAACATTAAATGCTCTATGGTATTGTGTCGGACACGCATCGCTAGCCTATTTCCTTGTAATATTTTTAATTCTGTAGGCCAAAAATGAAAGACCCACAATAAACCCTACCAACTTTTTTCTCCGATCGAAAAACCCTTCTGTCCTTTCAACTTTCTGCGCCACTCCCCATACAAACACCTTTTCACCTTCATCTCTCCCCATTTCACAAAAATAATTCTCCGCCAGTTTTCTCTGCAAAAAATACCTCCAGATCTCTACAGTAAAAATTACAAGCATCACCAAGCGCGACAAATCCAGCACACCAAAATCATCATGATAAGTAAGTCCCCCTAATTCATCATCCCAATACTAATTATTCCATTTTTCTGTAAATTGTTGTTTGCTGAGTATACTTTTTTCTTTTTTCTTCCCTCCACATTATATAACAGTTATAACCATATGGCAAACTTAGCTTCATCTGCCTCTGATTCTCAAGACCCTAACTCACCCCCGCAAGATATACCATCTGAGACGGAGTCTATAGAGATTCATCTCAAACGTCGAAGTAGAAGAAGAGACACCCCAAAACCTGGCTTGGTTGATGAACCGATGGGAATTCCTTCCTGGTCCGAGCTTGAGGCTCAAACCAGGGCCTTAAGTGAAAATATCCCAGAGGGCATCCCCTTAGATCAGCCAGAAATGCCTTCTACTTCACACCCAGATTTCTTCCTTCCTAACCCGGTAACTATGGTACCATCGTCGGCTTATGCCGACCCACCTTCTCTCCCGCGAGCTACTAAAATAGCATCAGAAAACCCCTGGATACTCCCTGAACACAGTAATCTTGAGGAATTCATAAAGAAACTCAACCTCCCAGAAACTGCCAAACCGGTCTTCCCTGAAGCCAGAAAAATCGACACGGATCATCCTCCTTCAAACCACATCACCCTTTTTGACGAACACCTAAGAGCAGGCTTCAAATTCCCTTTTCACCCTTTCATGATTGCCATTTCTGAAAAATATAGGGTCTCCCTTTTGCAAATGACCCCAAATTCTATTAGGTTTATATCCGGGTACATAATTTTATGTAAATATTATAATGTAGATCCTGATGTAGAATATTTCCACTTTTGCTTCCAAATAAAAAATCAGAACAACTCTTTCTACCTTTCTTCGAGTTAAAAGACAAGCTTCTTAGTAAATCCCTCGTCAAAAGTCTATGAATGGAGAGCTGGGTTCTTTTTCATCCATTTTTCTGAGCCGTGGCCATTCCTTACATAATGGAAAAAGACGACTCCTACCCAAGATACAGTTTCTTCAAAGAAAAACCAGCCTGCACTTTTCCAAAAATATTTTGATTTACTCAATGAGTGGAGCAAATGTTCTTTAAATGTGATGAAGCTCTCAGAGTCAGAGAGTGTGTATTCATTTTTGGTTCTTAGCCAGCGACCTCTGTAACTAACAAGATCCGAATTTGGTAGGTTCTGCCATATCATAAATCCCTTTAGTTATAGTCCTATATCAAAACGAATAATAACACACTTTCTTTTATTGCAGAGAGATTTATTTTTGATTGCAAGTCCTCCAGCTCGAAGGGAGGAGCCATGGTCTAACCGGACACCAACCCAGCAGTGACGTCGATGATCTCAGCTCCTGTTACTGATGTTGATAAAGAAGTGGAGCTCGCCCTGGCTAAAAGGGATGAGCCAGAGGAGCCTGCGGATGCGGAGGATCAAATGCCACTTCTATCCGTGCTGGACAAAGGAAAAAAGAAGAGACCAGTTTGCAAGCAAACTCTGACGCGATGTATACCCCCTGCTCTAAAACGCTGCCATACCCAAAAGGCATCTACCTCAAGAACTCCGAGCCTGGATAAGGGCCTTACAAAATGCTAGGATGCTGACCAGATCCAATCTCTCATCGAAAAGCACATGTTGACCCAGGTTTTTCACCCGCTCAAACTCTTATCGTATATGAGATACCACATATATCCATACTATAACATATACCACACTCGCTCTATTTTTCATATTGTAGCTGCAACCTTTGATGGCCTCTGTATGGAGCCACTTGCTGTATGTAACCCCCGAAGATGAGCTAAAAAAGTTGTGCGATGAGCTGAAAGTTCAGACCGAGAAACAAACACAACAATTATCCTTGACTCAAGGAGAACTGGATGAGGCTCGTCGCCAACTAGCAACACGGGGAGAAGAGCTAAATGTCGCCAATAGCCAGCTGGAAACTTTGAGAGTGGAGGTCACTCGATTAGGAGGATGGATGATGGAGCTAGAAGGACTCTTTCAAGAAAAAGATAGACAAATACAGGAGGTAGCTTGCATAGCTCTTTATCAAGGGATTACCAAGGGGAGAGTTGAAGGAAAAGCTAAAGGAAGAGTTGAAGGGGTAGCTGAGGGTCGTCGCACATTCTTGAGAAGCGAAGTGGGCAAAAAAATTATGAAAACATATAGGACCCACTTGATTAATACCTATAGACATACGATGACCTTTCTGAAGAAGGTGGGGAGAGGAGCTAAAGCGTGGCTCAACATCACCATTGAGCGAATCAAGGCTCATCTCGCAACGGTAGAAGTCAACTTCCAGTTAGACGTGGCCAAGTTACAAGAAGATCTCCTTACCTTCACATCTTGGCATGGCGATGAGAATCAGCCCCTTCATGCTGATTGGTGGTCTACCTGCATGGGTGAAGCAATTCTGAGAGCTAGACTCGCCAACGATCTTGATTCCCCCCTTGATGAGCTAGTCTCTGATTGTACCCCTTCATAATTCCTGAGCTTTCCGTTCTGTAATAAGATTCCTGCACCTTCAAGATTTTAATTCGCAATGTGCAAACTGATGTAGTATGATTTACCATTATTGAATGGTTTCCTTTAGTTATGAACTCTATGATTCATTCGGTAATACCACCATGCAACCCGTAATGATATACCTATGCCAATCTAACATATGATAGATATATGAAAACACCATATAATTAGAACCATATTTGATCACAAACAGTGTGTATCAAAAATCAATCAGGTCGCGTCATCATAGGGAAAGTAAACCAGAGGTAACTAAGAAATTGCTTAGTCCCCCAAGTTAATGCAACCAAGCAAAACAACTAGGTTATCTACCATCCAAACGATGAGTCCCCCAAGTCCCTGTAATGCGATAAACAAGGGATCAAGAAGTCAATAGATGATGAGCAACATATATCTCATAGCCCTACCACGATTTTAAGAAAAGAGATGTCAAGCAAACTTGCTTTCCACATACGTTGCAAATCCAATTAACTAGAATAAAAAGCACAAAGATTGCAAAGAGCATGTAAATCAAACATGCTCATCACAGCAAAGGGTATATAAATCAACATACTTGTAAAAAGAGGTGTTAAGAACATGTAAATCAAACACGTTCTTTAAATCAAATAACAAAACAATATATAAGCCAAACATACTTTCAAATCGAAAGAAAACGTGTAAATCAAATATGTTCCTTTCCAAACATCATAGAATATGTAAACCAGACATACTCAAGGACATGTGAAAACATGCAAATCAAGAATGTTCTCACATAAAACCATCCATCCATACATCATCGACCTAATGAAAGCGTCGAGCCATAACATCCATAAAGACCATGAAACTCATAAAATGCCATAATAATAACCATTTATTCATCGCTGATCTAAACAAGCATCATCCTATAGTTTATGAAAAGTGCATAAGAGTACGAGTCCATCACTGACCTAAGTAAGCATCAGGCCATGCCAGTAATACTAAAAAAATAAAGATACCATCCATCACACAAAGAGCTAAGCATAGTACTTCTTTAGGTGGCAGACATTCCAACTTCTTGGTAAAGCTTTCCACTTTGCATATGCGAGCACATATGCTCCTCCTTTTAGTACTTTGATGACCTTGGATGGTCCTATCCAATTTGGATCCAACTTTTTGGTAGTATAGATTGTATCAGCCCGCTTCTAGACAAGATCACCGACCTGGAAGTACCTTCGTTTTACCCATTTTTCAAAGGCCACCTGAATACTCTATTTGTATCTTTCCACACGTGCTGCAGCCTTGTTGCGTATTTCATCGATTGTTTCGAGATCTCCCTTAGCCAGTCATTTGTTCTGTTCCTTATTGAATGTTTCTAGCCTATGAGATCCTCCAACTATTTTTGTTGGGATGACAGCCTCCATGCCAAAGACTAGGCTAAAAGGTGATTCGCACGTAGTGGTTCGTGGGGTTATTCGATAAGCCCATAAGACGGAAGAGAGATCCTCTAGCCAAAGTCCTTTTGCTTTCTCTAGTCGCAACTTTATTCCCTGTACAATGATACGATTAGTGACTTCAACCTGTTCGTTAGCTTGGGGATGTGCCACAGAAGCGAATTATTGTCTCATCCCCATTGTTTTGCACCAATCCTGGATCATGTGCTAATTGAATTGTGTTCCATTGTCTGAGACCAGCACCCGCGAGACGCCATACCTGCAAAAAATACTGTTAAAAATAAAGTCGATGATGTTCTGTTCGTCAATGCACATCACAGCCTCGGCCTCCACCCAGTTTGTAAAGTAGTCCACCGCGACCACCAGGTGGAGTTTCTTGTAAGCCATCCTTGGAAAGGGCCCCAAAATGCTGATTTCTCATTTTGTAAATGGACAAGGCGAGCTCATTACCATCATATCTTCTGCGGGCACGTGACTGATAGGTGCGTGCATTTGACACTTTATGCAAGTCATAACAAGCTCACCTGCCATAATCTTCATCCCCGGCCAGAACAACCTAGCTCCCAAAGCTATTCCCACCAGTGCCTTGCTTCTTGTGTGATCACCACAATATTATTCATGTATCTTCCGTAGCACATCCAATCCTTCCTCCTTTGACAAGCACTTCAAGTATGGGCCAAAGTGCGACCTCTTGTACAAATCCCCATTCATAAAACAAAAGCGCGCTACCGTCCTGGCTTCTTTAATGGATAACTTTATGTTCCCAGCGACCACCTTATCGAGAGTATCCCGAATTAGTGTCCGACAGTCTTCTCTTTCATCTATCTCCATAATCACCTTCCCTTTTTCCACACTACTATGTGCTAACTCCATTAATGTGACCTTTCTTATGTCGCATATGCCCAATGCTCTGACCATCTTGGTGAGTTGGCCTCCCCGGATATTATCAGCTCGCGGTAAGTGTTCCAACTTAAACTCCTCAAATTAAGTTAATCCTTCCTTGAGTTTCTTCAAGTATTATTTCATGCGTTCTTCTCTTACTTCAAAAGACACGTCATACTGGCGAACTACCAGTTGTGAGTCCGCATAGGCCTGGATTCACCGTGCTCCCAGGTCGCTTGCCATTTTTATACCTTGAAGTAATGCTTCATACTCGGCTTCATTATTAGACGGCTTGAATCCCAGATTGATCGCAAAATCAAGGTTTTCCCCTTCGGGGTTAGTCAAAACAACTCTTAGTCCTGCTCCTAATACCATAGTTGATCCATCCGTATGTAATAGCCACGTCTTTTGTCCCTCCTCGTGTTTTGCAGAGCGCACCATTTCATGTAAGAAATCTTCTAACACCTACGATTTTATAGCCGTCCTAGGCTTATACACCACATCGTACTTGCTGAGCTCAACTGCCCATTTTACCAATCGCCCAAATACGTTCGGATTACTCAAAATCTGCTTAAGGACTAAGTTGGTGCGTACCTTAACCTTGTGTCCCAAAAAATAAGGACGAAGCTTATTCGCCGTATAGATGAAAGCAAATCCACCCTTCTCCAGCTCCGAGTAGTTCAACTCTGCTCCCCTCAGCATCCTGCTGATATAATAGATAGGTTTTTGTACACTTGTGTCCTCCCTGATAAGTATCGAGCTTACCGCGACCTCGCCAACAGATATGTATAGAATCATATTTTCGCCCGGCATTAGGTTTGTTAATAATGGGACTTCGTCTAGGTATTCCTTGATCTTATCAAAATCTTCTGCTTCCTCCTTTGTCCATTCAAGCTTAGATCCCTTCCTCAACGTTCTGAAGAAGGGGCACCCTTCTCTGCCGACCTGGAAATAAAACGACTAAGCCCTGCAATACGACCTGTTAATACCTGCACGTCTCATACTGTTTGGGGATGGGGCATCTCCATAACAGCTCCCACCTCCTCAGGATTCACCTCAATACCTCGCTCTGTCACCATATATCCCAAGAGTTTACCTGATCGCACTTTAAACGCGCACTTCTTCGGGTTAAGACGCATGTAATATTGCCTTAGTATGGCAAAAGCTTTCCATAAATCCTCCACATATGAGTCATCCCTTTTGATTTTCACCAATATATCATCCACATAAACTTCCATGGTGGACCCTAAAAGATCTCTGAACATCTTGTCCACCAACCTTTGATAGGTTGTCCCTGCATTCTTCAACCCAAATAGCAACGAAACGAAACAGTATGTACTTGTCGAGGTGCAAAGCTCACCCTGGGATGATCTTCTTTTGCCATTGGGATTTGATGATATCCTTTTGATGTGTCCATCATGATTAATAGCTCGCAGCCCAAAGTTGAAACAACCAGTTGGTCGATACGCGGTAAAGGGTAGTGATCATTTGGGCACACTTTGTTCAATTCGTGGAAATCCATGCACATCCTCCAGTTTTGTCCAGGCTTTGGCACCATCACAACGTTGGATTAAATACTTCAAGAATTGGATCACCCGGATGTGTCCAGCTTTCAGTAGTTTTGAACCTCCTCCTTAATCACCTTATCTAGATCTACTCCAAAGTGTCGCCTCTTATGTCGCACATGTCGTGCATCTGGATCAGCGTTTAAATGATGTTGTGCGATCTCAGGTGACACTCCTGGAAGCTTATCATCTCTAAAAGCGAAGATATCCCAGAATTCCCTTAGTAAAGTTATTAGCTCCTCCTTCACAGTTTCCATCATTTGAGTCCCTATCCTGGTAGTATATTTAGCCTGCCTTTTTCTAATCAAATCTCCATGAGTTCTTCAGGAGGGCGGACATAATTCTCCCCCTCCCTCATATTTTTGGAGCTAAGTATCCTCTCTTGTACGTCACCTGTCCTTTCTCTTTTCCCCTCGCTCATCCATTTTTGCACGGTCATCAGATAACATGATCGGGCGACCTATTGTTCAGATACTATTTTGCCCACCTTATCTCCTGATGGGTATTTTATGCTCATGTGGTAAGTAGAAGTGACTGCCTGGAATGCGTTAAGGGCATGTCGCTCTAGTATCACGTTGTATGCCGAGTTCCCTTTCAGGATTAAAAACTCCAGATCCTTCATCACTCTTAACTCGCCTTTTCCCCATGCTACATGGAGTGCCAACTCGCCTTCAGTGATAACCTGTGCGCCATTAAAAGCATAAATTGGGGTTTTTACAAGCCATACCTTTGTCTTCGAGTTCATCTTGTTCTGGCATTCCTGGTGTATGATGTTAACCGAGCTCCCATTATCTACAAACACCTGTCCAACATCATAACCTGCTACTTCGGCCTCAATCACAAGTGCATCGTTATGCTCCACCTACAAGTCGCGTCGTTCATTGGGACCGAATGAAATCACTGGTCCAGATACTTGGGGTCGCCTATTAATGGCTGCAATCTCACACGGTCCAGGTCGTGCTACCTTTGCGTGTCTCTTGCACGCATTATTGGTGTCTCTGTCCATTGGACCTCCAGAAATCATGTTTATTCTCCCCTTGTTATTCCCCGTGGCTCTTCCTCGATCATTCCGCTTTTGTCCTTCTTGTGGTGGTTGTCTCTCCGCCTAGGCTGGCGGAGGACCTCTTGGAGGTGGCAGGGGTAGTTGTTGCACTAGTTCCCGAGGTTCCTTATTCTTATATATGACTTCCTTCGGGTGCCCCGCCTTAATCAATATTTCAATCTCTTCCCGTAAGTGCCTGAATTGCTCGGTCGAATAATCGTGATTGTTGTGAAACCTTCAAAAGAACTCAGATTTTGGATTAGTAGGAATTCGCGTGTAGCTCTCCAGCCACCTGATATCATCAGGTATTTGGCGCTCTATTATCGTGAACACCCTAACTTGTGGGTAATCCAAGGGTGTGAAATCATCTTCTCTCCATACTCTTCCCTTGTTCCTCATTGCCCCTCTGTCGTCTGTTCCAGTGGTTAAGAGCACGCAAGCAACTCGCCTTGACTCCCTAGGCTCTGACCTTTTGGAACTAATCCTCTCTAGTTCCGCAATCTCTGGCCCAAAGCGTAATCTGTGTTCCTCTTCAGTTTCCTGGACCTGTATGTATTTTGCGCACCTGTCCAAAACCTCTTCATATGTTTATGCAAATTGTTCAACTAATGACTTACGTAAATCCTCCCTTCTCAATCCTTGATGCAACGCTCCTGCCTTCATCTCATCTGTGGCCGTAGGCACCTCCAAGGTAGCTCGGGTAAATTGGTTTATATAATTCTTCAAATTTCCTCCCGGTCACTGCACCATTGTGAAGAGAGACTGTGCGATTTCGTGTGTACCTTGGCGCTAGCAAAATGCTTCAAAAAAGCCACTTCCATGACCTTTTTTTGTAAAGCTCGTAATGCCTCCTGCATATCTCTAAATGCGTGGGAAGTTGGTCCCACTTCATCTTCGTCTCCCTCCTCATCTCACTGGGCACGGAGCTTATAAGGCCTCCATCGCGACCTATTATTCCCAAATCACCAATCACTATTGTCGCCTTCTTCCTCATCTCATTGGGCCTGGCATTTATAAGATTTTCTGCGCGACCTTCCATCTACGAGTTGCTAATCGTTGTCGTCATCTTCTTCAGATGATGATGTATATTCCATTGAGTATTTTCTCCTCCTCGAGCTTCAAAGTAGCCCGGGACTTGGCCTCCACGGCTCCCTTTCTCTGCTCTTTTTCTAAGCGGCTGTTAGTTCTTCTGGATTATATTCATCATCCCTCTGGTTATCCTCATCCTTCCCATTGCCATCTTCACATGAAAATATCTCATCCAACTTCTCTAACTTATCCGGAGGTACCAATCCCATCAATCATTCAAGGAATTCCTTCTCAACGTGGCAAGTTTTTCCTTTTGGCAGTTCCTTCCACTTTTTTGTTCCTATGTGGATGGCCCACTGTCTGATTACTTCTGGAACCTTTTTCATATTCTCCCCTTCTGGTTTCTTCATGTTCTGCTTCCCCGGTGAGGGTGGTGGTGTGGTTGTGGTAGTTTGGTTTGTTGTTCCCCCTTGTGATGGTGTAAGTTCCCCCTCGGTCTGTTTTTCTTCGTTCGCCCCTTTTGTCTTACTTTCTTCTACATTAAAATTTAAATTTCGAGGTGTGATACCTATTCCATTCATGTTGTGTTTGTAAGAATTCTCACGCTTTTGCTCAAGGACTCGATGTCCTGCTTTCCCACAGACGGTTCCACTTGATGCGACCAAAAAGATTGGTTCACCAAGAAAAGTAAGTATTGGCCTTAAATACGTAATCAGCGACGTGATGAACCTTAGATATATGAGCATGGGCCTGATAGGTCTCCAAGGATCTCCTAGTGACCTGATAGATCCTTCAAAACGAAACCCAAGCCAGGCGGTGAATAACCCCAACGAGGCCCTCCGATGCTTAAGTCAGATAGTGTTTAAGAGAGTTATGCGAGAGGTTAAACGTAGGATAAAATCAACTTAGAGAGAAAAATATGAGACCTGAGTTCTCTTTATATAGATGAGAGACGTGTTCTCAATCTAGGGTTCCCATCTCCTATTAAAACTATAATTCCAAATATAGTGACCGGCTTATAATTAGGATTCCTCTTGTATGCTAAGTTTCCTTAGATATGAGAACTCTCGCTAAATTACCGTAATAACCATAGGCCAATAACCATGTCCATAATTTTAATCCACCGGGACCCCATAAAATAATTCATATTAAGCCAACAGGGCCCAAAAACCATAACACTACAAAAGAAATCCGGTAGTTCTGACGTCCAAATCCATCAGGATTCCGTCAGTATATGAAATAATGACGGCCTCCTGACGGATAATGGCTGCCAGTATTCTTGTGGTCAGGATTCTAGTATCTTGACGGGAAAATGTACCCGCCAGGAATGCCGGCGGATTCCTTGACGGATAATCCCGTCATCATAAACCCGCCAGTATTCCTGTCGGGTTTGACCCGCCAGGAATATCTGATGCTTTACTAGCGAGTGTGCCGCCAGTATTCCTGGCGAGACCAATCGCCAGGAAATCCTGGTGGGGTGGCCGTCAGCATTCCTGGTGGTTGGACCCGCCAGGGAATCCTGGCGGAGTGGCTGTCAGCATTACTGGCGGAAGGGCTCGCCAGGATTTCCTAGCGGGTTCGTCGTCAGCATTCATGGTTTTTGCATTCAACATTACACTGGTTTCCTGGCAACAATTTGCTGTAATTCTGATATATTAGTTAATAATTAGATTAAAAATAATAAACAGATAAAATTTTAGATAAATCCAAAATAAACTATCCACTAATAAAAAAATCAAAACAAATCATTCAATAACTAAAAATCAATTCATCTGTCGAATGTAACAAAATCCTGAACTATCCATCCATATCTAAATCTGCCCACCATCCGGATCACGGGGAGGTCGACGAGCCATGGCCTGAGCAGCAGCTTCTTCAATCACCTGTTGGAGCCTCAACTGGGAAAGCTCATGCTATTCACGGATCCGCTGAATCTCCATCGCCTGCTCCTCGCGGATCCGCTGAAGCTGCTCAAGCTGCTCCTGCTGGGACTGCACCTGCGTCTGGAGCTGATGAACATCAGCGGTGGAGGTCGAAGAAGTACTGCAGCCCTTCTGAGTCTTCCCAAAGRATCCAAGGCCATAGCGTCGACCTTTCCTATTCCCGACAACCTGTAGGTAGACCTCGTACGGGTCTACCTGAGGGCTGCTATCATCAGATGACGCAGCACGCCTCTCCTCTAAAGCCCTCTCATAGTCCTCTTGATAAAAAAAATTTCAGCTATTATTACTAAACAACTTTTATCAGATTTTATAATAAATCAGATATATATAACATATAAAACTTACAGCTATCCTCTGGGCTTTGGGATCTGTAAATGTGCCGTTGGTATTTCGATGATACCTCAGCAGAAGCTCGTAGTTACTGCGCTGCATACCCGTCTATGCAGCCTGTATTTAAAGATACATTTACAATATTTAATATAATGAATTAATTAAAACATAAAATTATACATGTTCAATAATATAATTAATTACTTAAAATATTATCATCGACTTACAATCTCGGCCGCCTGTCGATTAGCCGGCATAGACCCGCCTCGATGCTTCGCTTTACCAGTCAAAGGGCCGCCGGGCTCGCTCATCCTGTTCCGCCTGGCCTTCTCAGATCTCTCCACCTCCTCAGGCCGCTGAAACTCCAACAACCACCTGTTCCAAGTCGTCTCCCCTACAATAGCAGGTATCGTCGTATTCATTCAATACGCCTTCCACTACAAAAAGATCCGGCAGTCCTGGCGGATTTATTGGCGGCCAAAAAGCCACCAGCAT